>MU375904.1:202145-694741 GCA_022495235.1 Xylaria curta | reverse complement strand
ATTTTATTTTATTTTATTTTATTTTATTTTATTTTATTTTATTTTATTTTATTTTATTTTATTTTATTTTATTTTATTTTATTTTATTTTATTTTATTTTTATTTTTATTTTTATTATTTTTTTTATTTTTTTAAAAAAAAAAAAAAAAAAAAAAAAAAAAAAATTTTTAAAATATTTTTATATATTACTTAAGTTTTTTTATTTTTATTATTATATAAATATAAAAAAATTATTATTATTATATATAAATTTATAATATTATATTAAAAATTTATACAAGTTATTTTAATTTATATACTTTTATTTTTTATATTTTAATTTTAATTTTAATAACTTTATTTTTTTAATATAAAAGCTGCTGCTATTAATTACGCTTTATTATTATTTTAAGCTAACTATTTTATTATAATTTTGTTTTTTTATTAATTAAGCTGCTATTATATAATTTTTTTAATATTTTTTTTAATAAATTTTTTTAGCTTAAACTTACTTAAAATACTTATTACTTATTTTTTTTATTTATTTTTTATATATATTTATTAATATTTAAATTAACTTAATTTAATTTTTATAATTTATATTTTATTAAATATTATAATTAATTAAAGTTTTTAAATAATAATAATTAAAATATATGCTTATAATAATATTATTACTATTTATAATATATTTAATAAATAGTTTTTTGTTATTTTGTATTTAATATTGCTAGCAAGCTTTTTTGTTTATTTTTTTTTTAAACAAGTATTATATAATAGCTTGTTTATGCTTTTTTTATACAAAGTTAAACTTTATATTAACTTTTTAACTTTGTTTTTAAATTTGTTTTAATTTAATAAGTTATAAAATCTTTTATATAAAATTAATATAATAATTATTTTATAATATTTTTTATAAAAAATATATACTTTTTTTATATTTATAACTTTTTATATATTATTATTTATTAATTATTAAAAATAATTTATAATATATATAGTTTGCTACTTATTATTTATATATTATTTTAAGCTTAATAAAATCTGATTATTTTTATATAACGCTTTTTTATTTTATTTAAATTAAATAAAAAATATAAGCATTATTATAAAATATTGTAATTATATATAATATATAAAATTTATTAATATTAACCCAAAATTACTTATATTTATAATAAAATTTTTAAAATTAAACCTAGTTAATTAAAAAAAATAATAATAAAATAAGCAATATTTTATTTAAATTAAAACAACTTTTATATAATAAATATTTTTTAATTTAATTAAAATATATATAAAACTATAGCAATTTTAAATAACAATAAACAAACTAAAAAAGCTTATAATAAACAGCATAGTTTAAAACAAAAAATAAAAAATTAATAATATATAAAACTAAATATTAAAACATAAAATTAATAAAAATTATTTTAAATATAAAATTAATAAAACTTATAATAAGCATTAAATTATAAATATAATATAATAAATAAATATAAATAAATAAAACTAAAATTAATTATATATATTTAATATTATATATATATAATTAATACTGTTTTATTAAAAACTAAAATTTTTAAGTTTAATTAAGTTTATTTAAATATAATTTATAGCTATATATATATATATAAATAATTTTTTAAAAAGTAGCAGTTATATGTTTATAATTATGTTGCAAAAAAAGTAGAATTATAGTTGTGTTGCAGTTGCCTAAAATTCTGCTACTACCCATAGTATAGATAAATTGGTTTTGTAGGGTAAGCTAGGGTTTTAACACAGTAACAGCTGTGGGCAACCGTAGTAGGGTAGGAAAGTCGGAGACAAGCGGGTGGGACGAAGGGCCAAAACAAGAAGATAAGAGGCGGACGGAAGGAGTCAGTATTCTCCCTACCGAATCGCAAGTCGCCTGAAGCGGGTCACGGGCTGACGAGCTCACAGCGTCCTTTTGGGGGTTGCGCAGTGCTGTTTTGATAAAGGTGCGGCAAACTCACCCAGAAGCTTGCAGGCTTGTTAGGCTTGCAGGCCCTGAGTTAGTGGGAGGTTGGGAGACCAGGGGGTAAGGTTCTAGAGGTGCAGCTATGGGCAACCGTGGAGTACCTAAAATAATACCTGCTTGTTCTCATAAGCCACATATTTTCTTAGGTACTGAATAAGTATCTGTGGAGACCATACTCCACCTTACCCTGGCGGTCATGACGCCGGTACCTCATTTGCCTGCATCAGCTGCCGCATCATTAAGACCAGACGACGACCTTAACATGGGTGGGGGTTTCCTACCGAATATCAAGATACTGATTGGCCAGAACCTCCACATTCTTAGCCACACCTAGAACCACATGGTAACCCTGACATCTCGAAAAGAAATGATTTAGTTGGTTTCCGTTTTCGTGTGGCTCGCCTGACCAACAGCACCTCTATCCAGGCTACCTACCTATATCTCTCCACAGCACACACGTCGGACTTTAATGCTTCGAGTTCCATGCAATGCTCCGACTTGAGATACTCACAGCTAACCACCCGAATAGGAAGTTATTGCGATATGTGCAAATTCCAGGAGAGAGAAAATCGTGATAGTCTTCATCCAAGACATGGGGTGCTTCCGCACTTTATTGGAAGTTTGGAGATCTGAGTCAACATCTCACCGGACGTGCAGTCAAAACGCCTCCTAGCTGCAGAACAGCATAATAGTTCTACACGGGATGAACAGTGAGCACGCTTTTTCTATGCTGGTTTCAGCAACGTACATATTTCATGCCACTTATTCCCCACCACGACGAAATACGAGGTTCATGAGGTGAAACAAACCATGCTTTCGACAAGCTTTGATTCCCCGGGAATTTGCTTGCTCCCAAGAAGGGATGTGTAGGTATTTCTTAGACTTAAGCCCATGCAAGAAAGCCACAACGCATTGCCGACTAAAGGGGTATATAGGAGGAACCTTTCGTCGTGGAACGATATTGAACTACGGTAGGTATCCGTTATTCCCACAGTACATATGGCGAATTAGTTTTAGTTATCCACAGCGCAATGACAGACTGGTTCTCTACTCAATTACATAATGCACACCTTTGCTATATAATCCCGCCTTATAGATTATTATTGCTTGTAAGAATCTTCGAGCACTATTCGATAAATCAACTTTATTGTCATTCTATTCCGTCCCGTATCAATATGTAGTAGTGTAAGATTGTTCTGGTTTTGACTGCTCAACGAGACTGTGTAATAGGCACTGTGCGTAATTATGCGGGACGATGGACCCCTCTATGATGACTTCAAGGACTCGCGAGTGAGCTTTAACATCAAGGTGTTTGTCTAGTAAGTCCAGCAAATAATACAGTTTTTTGGTTAAGTATCACGGCCCGTTTCGTCTTGCCCTTGGTAGGCCTGTTGGTTTGACTTATCCTCGTGCTGAGAGGATGTCATTCTTTAATCAGCTAAAGGAGAAGGCCGAGGAGCTCAACAGGAAGCATCATATTCTACCCATTGGCCAAAACGCACACCAGCAAGGCTACGGAGCTCATCCTCAACCACACTATCAACAACAACAATATTACCCCGGACAACAGCCACATCCACCTCAACCTCAAGGCCAATGGCAGCAACCACCTTCAGGACACTGGCAGTCGCCTCCGCCGCCTCCGGGACAGCAATGGCAGCAGCCGGGTCCGCCTCCGCCGAACTATAACACGCGTCCGGGTGGGCCGCCTCCCATCCCTTCGCATTCCAGGCCCCCTCCCACACCATCCTCGGAGTCCGGGGGTCCGAGAATCTACTGGCGCCCGAACTTCAACCCGGGCATCCCGGTATCCCAGGAATTCGACCACAAGCAGGGACACGGTGACCCCTGGGGATGGGGCAACAATGAGCTTGAGAACTACACATCAGACGGCGCAAATAGCTTCTACACCCCTGATAACAAGCTAGTGTTACGTGCTATCTCGCAGCAGCATCATCCAGACCCTGAGGCGCGGT
The DNA here is from genome assembly GCA_022495235.1 of Xylaria curta. NCBI lineage: Eukaryota > Fungi > Ascomycota > Sordariomycetes > Xylariales > Xylariaceae > Xylaria > Xylaria curta. The sequence goes on along the minus strand of MU375904.1, from coordinate 690,784 downwards.
ACACGTCAGCGCGACTCGTGAGTCGTGCAACGCTGGGCCGTCGCGACGGCTGTCTGACAGCCTGGCTAAGCCTCCCCTGTGCCCAGGGCATCTGGCCGGCGTTCTGGCTATTGCCACGGGAGCCTTTCGTATGGCCTCACGAAGGCGAGGTGGACATCGCCGAGAGCTGGAATGGTGACTGTGAGAATCACTCATGCCTGCACTGGGGATTCTACAACGGCGAAGATGCACAAAAGCACTTGGTTCGTGGCACGAAAATCCCAGATATGCCACACCGGGCTATCCGCTACGACTTTGTGTGGCAGTGTAGTAGGACCGGCGTTCGAGGAGATGGCAAGTCGGAGGGCGGTGGGAGGCTTATGTGGTATATTGACGGACGACCAGTGATGAAGAATGTGATGCCTCCTGGAACAAGGGTTATCGAGGATTGGACTATTCTTCTCAACATAGCCATGGGCGGGAACGTGTGCCAAGGGAAGACGCCCCAGGACGGCTCGTACGACATGGTTGTGCACAATCTACAGATGAGTGAGGCGCCGGACGGTGGATGGGCTAAATTTGACAATGACTGGCAACATTGTGTCGACGGTGCCGTAATGTGATATCTACGATTTCCAGTTGCACTTAATGAAGCTTTACCATTAAGCGATATACAAGCATCCCGAACTTCATAAAATATTAGTGATATCATGGTCTTCGAAACATTGAATTTTATTTTTCCGTATCGAGTAATATTACTAATGCTTTTAGTTCAATGCGAAAGCGGTCAGCAATAGTAATGATTACAATATACCCTACTTTTGAAATAATCGAGAAAGTAGAGATCTAGACTTGCCCGTGGGAACTAAGGGTGTGGACAAATGTACAAGGAAGAAGGATCAGAAAATTCTCTTTTCAAGTAAGCGAATCGAAAAGTAAGTGTTAGCAGCAATACAATATACTACTACTCGAATTCCTAAATTGTCTAAGCTTGAATGGAATTCATGGACCTATAATATGATATCATTGATAGCTATACTAGGTTGTCAAAGGGACGTTTGGTATAGGTGTGTCAGGACGTTGGGCACCGGTCTCTCAGAGTGTGTTACCAGAATTCTGCTGGCAGCTCCATCGTTATCGACACTTCTGCGCCCTGCCGCGTAAGAAGGAGGTGGTATTGCCGATAGCATACATGATGCGGGCTGATAAACGGTTAATACAGTTGATAGTCTGGGTTGACTACGAGACCTATATCACCTACTGAACGTTGGTTTGTCGGGGAGGATACTCTGTCCGTGATTTATAAAACCTTTGTGATCTCCTTGGTGATCTCTTGCATACTATGACCTGTCTACAGCCTTTGACGACTCTCGATATCTTCGTTCCTATTGGAGTTTCGAGATAAGACATAGACCTGCTTGTAAACGTGCACTAAACCGCGTGCTCGAGAGTGAATTTGTTTCACATCTTGGCCCTTCCAAGCCCAATACCCCGCGTATTATCCTTTTCTAACCAGCGAGCAACCAGAGAGCGATCACGCCTCCCCCGCCCTCTAAAACAAACGTCTAAAAACTAAGCGTAGGCAAGAACGTAGTAGTAATGGAGATCATCGGTGCCATTGCAAGCTTTATCGCGATCGGCCAAGCCATCGGAGTTACGCCAAAGATTGTCAAGACCCTTAAAGCATTCACAAATGCAAGCAAAGAGATCGAAGCTCTTGTAGATGAGGTACGTAGAGAACTGGATCATAATTGCCCATCTATTCTAATCTACTTCATTATCTAGTTAGAAAGTCTTTATGGGTTCTACCAGTACATGAAAGCGAACATCGACCTCTTTTCCGGCGAACATAATACCCCTCTGCTCCGGGTCGACGAGCCTCCATACCTCAAACTTATTCGAAGAGATTTCGAGTCCTTGACAGTTGCACTACAAGAACTAGCCGATTCGTGTCTAGTAGACGAAGGTAGTAGCCTCAATATATCAAAGCTACGATGGTGCAAAAAGCGCAAAAATGTCACAAAGTTACGGAAAGAATGTTATAAACAAAGACAACGGCTGCAAGATATTTACAGTCTATTTCGAGACCGATTCGCTTAGTACTAATGCCCATATCCCACACCGTGTATATCTGAGCCTAGAATTAACACTACTATAGCAAGCAGGGAGAGGTACTCGTCCATATATATAATCGAATTTCCCAAAGCGAAACCCAAGATACGAGCGCTTTACCGTCCCCGAGAGATCTCCCAGCTACGCCATCGACTTCAGTCGAAGAGAAAGCCATAGCAACAAAGAGCGATAAAACATCACTTGATCCAAACATAAAGGAGGCTGAAGGATCCGTTGGTCGTCGATGTCGCTGTTTTTGTCATACCAGCGAAACACCAACCCGGGGTTATTACAATCGGGACATCCGCCTGCCCGGTCGCGGCTTTTTATCGTACCAGTCGCAGATGGCCACAGGAAACCAGTGCAAAATGAACTGTTGCACAGCTAGTCAATCGTTTGTAACACTACAATTCTGCATCCCGATATGGCTCTATAGCCTAGCTGTCCTGGGGTCAATCACATATAGGTTTCCTTTTTACGTAAACATGTCTTTTACCCCGATCGTTCAACTTCAATCATCTTTTGCCAGTATACAGATGGCGCGAATGTGCCGCTTGGGAATACCTGCACATCTCAATCAATGGTTGTCGTGCCATGGATCAAGTATAATGAGTGTGGATGAAAGAGGGAGAAGCATCTTAGAGGTAGGTGAAACTTGCCCCGAAGGGATTTAGTATGTTACTCATTTTCTTTTTCTCCATAGATCATTGTATTACTTGGAGGGTATCCGCTACTGACGTATTGTACGACCACTTGGCCTGGCCTTATTAGAGAACAAAGTTGGGCAAGGTCAGTATTGACGTTCACAACTTCACAGAAAGGAGTCTAACTTTGTTTTATCTTAGAAGAATAGCAACTCAAGTGAGGCTGACCCTTTCATTTGGAAACACCTCGATAAATTTCCGTCCTATAAAGCTTACTGCTGGTGATAAATACCATCTTACCAAATTCCTTCGTTTTATGGATATGGAAGACGATGAAGATGGAACTTTCGAGTGGGCTTATGCGGAGGGTTCTACTCGGAACCTGAATCATGTGTGGCCAAACACGCCCGATATTCTCACTAGGCGAGATGGTTATGGTAGTACGGTGCTTCATTACGCCTGCGCAGTCGACAACGTGGAACTCGTTCAACATCTGTCAGAATTTGAAGCGCTACTCAACGTCACAAACATCTTCGGCATTACACCCTTAATTATGGCTATTGCGAACAATGCCTGGTCCTCTGCGGAGCTGCTTATAGAAAGAGGCTGCCAGTTAAACAGCACTACTGTTATTGGTAATACGCCCCTTCTTTGCGCAATTATGAAAATTAAAAGTAAGGAAACCCGTGCAGTTCGTTTCGCGAAAACGCTCGTGTCAAGAGGCGCTGATTTAGGGATTACAAATATGAGTGGCGAGGGCGTGTGGCACACGTGCAACCGCATAGAATCTCATAGCGCAGATCTATGGGAGTTATATGAAATGATGTTTAGGGTTGGAGGAGCACGTCTCGTTAATATGAGTGATAAACATGGGTGTACGCCTCTGGAGCGAGCAATTTGCTTGTACAACGTACCCCTAGTATCATTTCTTCGGACGATCGGCACCCGTTTTGATAATATATCACCTAATGGGTCGAATATCCTACATATCCTCGCGTATTACGGAGACGAACAGTCTTGTGATCTCGCAGCGAAACTCGAGATTGGTTGCATCGATATCCGGACGACGGACAACTATGGATGTACTCCCTCAGCGTGCTGCAGAATGAAAGTTGAACGTTACTCTCAGGCATCTGGAGATTTCATGAGTTATCCGGAGTTTCTAACTACATCTAACTATATGGAAGATGAACCAGGCAAGAGAGAATTCGGTCAACAGAAGTTGATTGCATTTGAGCGCCTTCTTCGCGACATTCGAGACCGTATGTTAATTCAAGAGATCAGAAAACTAGAGCTTATTATACTTAAGCTCCGAGCTCGACATCTTTTGTCAGCAAGGGATGATCTAAGAGAATTAGTTGAAGGCAAGGCCAAAGCGAAAATTGACCACGAAGCGGAAACATTTAGGGCTATTGACCTGGATGTCCGAGAAGGCAGGCTAGAACTTGCAATCAAGTCCCTCGAGGAATTCATCGAGGTGTCTAGTGATAGGATGCAGGTCTCTCCTTTTGACGAGGAAGTCTTTGAATCGTCAGAATATGGATCTAAGAACTCGGGTGCCTTCTCGGAAGAAGATAGCGAATTCACTAGTGAGACTGACTGGAACTCTTCAGAGGGGGACGAAAGACCTCAAGATAAGGAGTACGGAGATGACGAAGATAGAAAAGAGGATGGCTGGGAAACTGCAGATGAGGGTCGATAGGGCGATACTACTTCTTCTAGATTATAGGCTATTATGTTTACATCCAAGTTATTATTTATCTGACCAAGAAACCAAACCAACATTCTTTCAAACAGCCCAGTCCTCTATAAACTTGCCAGACGTTACTTTGGAGCTATCCTTGAATAAATCGTACCTGAAGAGTTACTAATACCGGGAACTTATAGATATACCTAGAAAGAGAACCTTGAGAATTGATGTTTTTACTTTTAACTTTAATTCCTGTATCAATTTTAGTTGAAAGTAAACTGTCTGGAGTAAGAAGTGCGTGCAGCTATTCGTAAGACTTACTAACTAGATGGGGGATGTAACTAGGTAGTTTGTGTAGAATATGTATATTTGAAAGCTATGCCACATGGTCACACACACACTTAAATCTAGAAATCCGTTTGGATGAGCTACTAAGCTCATTTGCATACAAATAGAATGGACATGAATCCTCTTCTTCGGGGCTAAAAATGCAGTGAAAGTGAAGTGCGAAGCTACCCTGGAGTTCGGCTCAGACTGTGAAGCTATTGGTCAGGATACCCATACCCGACATTGAAGATACATAAGTACTTTGTCCTCGCGCCGCGAACTGAACTCTAGAATGCCTCTGTGGATGAATGCCCGGTCCGCTGCTCTTTTTTTCTCTAGCCTTGTGAAACTATTACTGCATCAGGAAAAAAAAGACTTTGAAAAGTAGTACCATTATACGATTACTGATTATTGCGCATACGTTATACACACGTCATGAGATTTTTACTGGCCGGTTACATCAAGGATGAGGTTAGTTTATGGCATAGGTGCGGGCCCTGGGAACTTGGTGTTGAACAACAACGGGCTTATGTAAGTATCTAGGACCAAGCACTACGTGAACAAATCCAAAAAGAGCCCTCTGATGCTACTTCTGTATTGATGTGCTCTTCGCAGCATGGAATAAGAATAATTGACTTCAGAATTTCCTAATTAGGCAAGGGATTTAGCGCTGCGATATCGGCCTCCCAACTGTGGACCACCCTCCATTTAAATATAGAGATTGATGCTATTCCGAATCGCTGTCGAATTGTTAAGGTTAAATATTCATATTTGTGTTTAATATATCTCTTCCGCCTTTGCGAAAACTTGGGTTCTTTTCCAGAAGGACAATCGTATCGATTTTTGCTGAATCGTCCTCGTTGACGCTGTCCCAAGGAAACCATGCCAGAGAAGTATATAACCCTCTCCTTTCTTTCAGGCATACCGACGCTTTTGCTATTACATACTTTGTGCACTATATTCCAATTGAATAGGTTAGTCTTTTGCCGTAAGAACTTCCTTCTAACACCTGGATTTCTTTCAGGGCTACTTATATTCACGGTCACCATGCTTCGGTCGTGAAATCACACGCGCGCCGCACGGCGCAGAATTCGGCGGCATTCCTGATACCGCATATAAAACCACACTACCGGATCCTCGATGTCGGATGCGGCCCTGGTTCGATCACGGTTGACTGTAAGAGATTCTCGATCTTGTCTCTTCTTTCCCTAGCCATTTTGGCAGTGCAATGGCTCTATCTGGACACTAGTCAACTTACATGTCATACTTAAAAGTGAGATGTCTGACTCCATGTTATAGTCGCTCAGCTTGTGCCACAAGGTTCAGTAATTGGAATCGATGCCTCGGATGATGTCTTATCGCAAGCGCGGGAGCTGGCTCATGAGCGTGGTGTAGAGGGGAACTTGACATTCCAGCGACATGACGCCAATGAATTACCATTTAGTGATGGAGAATTCGACATCGTGTACTGTCATCAGGTCCTACACCATGTCCGCAACCCCGTTGCTATTCTGAAAGAAATGAAGCGCGTAACGCGGAAAGGCGGGTTCGTCGCCGCACGGGAGGTCGATTACGGAGCTCTAATATGGTACCCTGAGCTTCCGGGTATCCAAAAGTGGGAGGATGTCCATATGGCCATCTTCAAGGCGAACGAAGTTCAGCCGAAGGCCGGGAGATATGTGAGGGCTTGGGCTAAGGAGGCCGGTTTCCTGCACGAGGAAATTACCTTCTCATGGGGTTTGTGGAACTATCAGGATGATGAAGCAGTTGTTTGGGCCACACTCTGGGCTGATCGTGCGTTGAAATCGTCGTATGCGAGTACATCTCTCGAGAAGGGCATCTCGACACAGGAGGAATTGAACCATATATCGGAAACTTGGCTAAAATGGGGCGAGACCAAGGGTGCATTCATCACTATCCCATGCGGTGAGATTCTGTGTCAGGTGCGGTAATTTCCTAAGTAGTAGAGGATACCTACGAATGGGGAATAGTGGTATCTGGAGACAAGATGGCGTGAGAAACAACAAATATTTCTATGTTCGCGAGAAATTTCGAGTATTCTATCATTCTCCACAATCTATACCGTACATTATATCCTTTTCATCATGCTCATGTAATTTATACTAAGAGCCTCTTTAGGCGGTGGAAGTAGGAGCCGGGCCGGACATGGAGCCACTCGGGATCGTGCCATTACCACCGGGGCCACCAGGAAAGCTACCAGATCCATTGGAGTGACCACCATCCTCAGCGTAGTACGCGGCAATGCTATAGTAGTCATCTGTGGTGTAGTCGGCAGAGCCGTTGATACCGATCTGGATCCAAGCAAAAAGACCGTCCTGAATGCTGTCGCCAAGGTAAACGAATTGCGGGATAGGGTCAAAGCTCTCATCAGCCTGTAAGATCGACCACATGTCTTCATCGTTGGTAGTCAATTCCTGCGTGTTCTGGTTGTACGGCGCATTGGCCTCAACCTCGGCGCGCAGGTCTTCTGGCCAGAAAAGTTGTCCAATGTGTGATACGGGAGCACCCCAAACGGAGATGGTGCCGTTTGACTGTACGCTCGCGTTGGTGTGTGCAAGCAAATGCGTGTGTGGGGCACGGCCAGAATAGTGACCAGGGAACTTGATCTAATGTTAGCTTATGATGGGTATAAATCTTCTTAGGGTATCTTACAATGGTCTCGAAGGTAGCGACACCCTCGTAGTCCGTCAACTGGATGCCTCGGAGGAAAGTTGAGTTCAGGCCACCCTGACCGGACTCAACGCCGGAATAGACACCCGTCGCATTGCAATTCCAGATGTCAATTGCAACAGAAGGAATGGCTTCGCAAGTGTTGACATCAACGTATTGCACCTCAAGGAACAAGTCGATGCCTTCGCTGAACTCGGCCTCCTTGACATTCGATCTCAACTTCTCACCCACAACGTAGTAAGGCCCATCAGTTACGTAAGGGGCGAGGATACAGCTGGTATTGGCACTGAAGACTTCCTCGAGCGGCGTGAACATATCGTACGAGTATTGGCCCGTCATGTTGTGGTTGATGGCCTCGTAGGCCTGTAAGTCCTCAAGTGTTCGCTTGCCCTTCTTAGCTGCTGATAGCGAAGTTAGCAAAACCAATCCTTCCTCGCCGACCTCATTTTCAAGCTCATTACTTACGAGTTGTGAGACCGCGCTTTTGGCGGATATTCCGAACCGCTTCGGCACGGCGCTTGATCGATCGGGCCTTGAGAGCCTGGGAGGCAGCCGAGTTTGAACAGGCTCCGAGAGAGCGAGCACCAATAGAGGCGGCGTTGTCTCGAGCGGCAAGCTCCCGCTTCATGTGACTAGCATCGTGGGATTCGCCCGGATGAGCGGTAGCGTAGCCAGTCAGGAGAGAGGCCGAAGCCAGGACGAAGGCGGGAAAAGCAACCATCTTGTCGTGTTAAACCTGTTGTGGGGCTGTATCGAAGGAAAAGTCGAGCGATAATGATGAATTTGTTGGATTGTAGACGACTTATGATAGAGGATAGAGCGAGATGCTTGAAACCTTGGATGGATGATCGTTCACTTTTATATAATTACCCTCGCCTGTAATTGGATGACATGACCGATACGATCTCATGTTTTCATAGCCATATCTGCTCCAAGCCTCGCCGGCAGAGGCATGAAAACCGCAAGACACATCATCGTCTACGTACAATGGAGGACTCCTTCCATCCTGTTATTATTCCGGTGATTTTTACTGATGCCAAGATTCTCCTAGCCACCAATGAGCATCAATCTTGGAGCACCAGCGTACGGCAATACGTGAGTCGTCAGCGACCCACGTCGCTATCTGCCCTGCCTCAAATTTAAGTAGCATGCCGAAGTGAACATGGATATTGAAATACAAGCCTCTAAATCTTGAGGCTTCATGCGGGTTACTTCGTGATGGACCCGGGAAGAGCCTCAAAGCTGGCGTCGGGATGTGGGAGGTGGGTTCTCACGCTGACGCGTTCTTCCGCAGCTCTACCCACTAATGTTGGTAAAGGCATGTCTCTGACTCGCCATTCAACAACAAACTAGTACTATTGAGGCCGGAAACTACCGTGTCATATAGCTTTGATCGAACAACCAGGAACCCAGATAGAATGTTCGTGCAGTACACACTAGAACAGATTGGACCTATATATCTAAAACAATTACCAAGCCCAGGTGCCAAGATATTATGCTTAGTTTTGACATGAGTCTAATTGGTGAATATGAGAGTAGGGATAAAGCGGTGTAATCTGCAAATTCTCATGCTAGCAAAATTATCTTGAAGTTTTCGTCGATCAGCCTATCCTTTCCCTGAACAGTTAACCAGAGCCTATCCACGTAACTGCTGCAGATCGCTTTTTTACTTTTCTCAAATCCCCCATGTTGAACTACAAAACCAGATCCTTCAGACAGCATGCAGTTAGTTCTAGACGTTTGAGCTCTCGTATATATTTCCTGGCACCGCTCAGTTTGGAAAGCCGACGTCGTAACGCAGGACAAACTAAGCATGGTATCATGCCTACTGCAACTACTTTCTGCATCCCCTCTTCGACAAGTAGATGACGTGAAAGCTTTTATTTTCGATCGTCTAAGCATTCGTATTCGTGAACTAGCGGGTTTATCGTATAGATTTAAGACTAAAGGATAGTACAAGAGTTGATACCGGACTTCGGAATAAAGATGCGAGTACCTGTAGGTTTATGGTGCTTAAGTGCGAGACAAGCAACGGCGTAACTAAGGGGTTAGGTTGCATTAGTGAAAAACTTACCTTTAGTTATTGGCCTTGTACCAGCACGGAACCCTTGAAGCTGTGCGTCGTTCTTATTCGTGGCTCAGCCGGAATATCTCATCCGCTCCTGTAAACTGTTATTTTGCTCGAAACACCAGGTAGAAGCCAAGTAGGCCTCTATTCTTTCAGTCATATAAAGATATCTTTACCTATATTCATCTCTGTGCACTTGGACGTCCTAAATCCTATAGTAAATATCTTGGCTAGTTGAAAGAAAACGAAATAAAGCTCCTCGAGAGTGAGAGAATTAGAAATTTAGCTCTTAGTGCTCCTATTATCCCCATCCCTCGTACTCGTGACGACTGAGAAGCCCTCTGTGTGTTAGATAATATGCTTTCCATTCTTCCCTATAATACCCCAACGGCATAGCTATAATGCTACTCACTTTGCTATCGTTTATGAAGAGAACCATGTAACACTTATGAATCTCTACTCTGATATTGAGGTGCAAACTGTCAATGAGCTTCATGGAATACATCAAGAGCTTTGAATCACAAAAATCACAAGTACTTAAGATGGCATTATTACACACAGAAAACAGTAGAGAATAATGGGGCGCGAATTCGGACATTCTCCGAGTTTACGTACCAAAGTACCGGCGGCGATGATCACCGAGTTTGTGGGGCGCCCTATCCGAAATAGTATCTCGGCATCTTAAAACGCGGCCTCTTTTTCTTACTAGATATCTTTTGGGAACGGTAGCCAGCCCATTGGTTCTTGCGTTGCAATGAAGATCAGAAAACAAGTTGGTGAGGCTTCCCTCGATTTACTTTGATTAGTACGTATATACTCAAACTGGTCCAGATTTAGACTTCCAAGCTAGCGCCTTTCGGACTTGATTTTTAATATATTCGAAACCAGGTCCCTTTCTACCCTGAATGCTAAAGAACAACGTTAAACGATATTGTGCCAAGGGATTTTTTCTTATTCCTGCTTATTAACCTCTTTCAACACATTCAAGAATAGACTATTATGAAGAAATGAAGACTAACTTTATAAGAGGTTTAGAGGCGGGACTTGCCTATTTACCCGGTGGTCCTGCAAAAAGTGGGTAGGTATATAAGAGCTGGATTATCTGCTAGTCTAGGCTGGAATCTTGGATTCGCACGTGGTTGCAGGGTCTTATGATAGATTCATTTGAGGGGTTGAGATGTATGTATGTTGTTTGATTGTATGCGCGTCGAGAATGATACCGGTAGTGTCAAGGAACAGAGGGCAGAAATTCCGAAGCTTGGAGTATAAACTGGGGATGCGGAGGAAGGCACGGAGAGACGATCATATGCGACGGAAGCTTGGGCTCCGAATCAATGTACTTAAATCTCATGAAGCCACTCTTATTCTCAAGAACTGCCTTTTCTTGAGAATCATACCTTTACCTGCCAATTAAAAAAAAGCGACCTGTGAAAATGTTCAGCAAAACTGCTGTCCTCGCCTTAGCCCTCCTCCCCTTCTCCTTTGCTCAAATCTCTTCAGATTTCGAGAGTGGGTGGGATCAAACAACATGGCCGACGTACGCCCAAGATTGTAACCAGGGTGGCAAAGTCTCACTCGACAGCACGACAGCCCACAGCGGCAAGAACTCCATGAGAGTTGATGGTGCTGGTGGTTATTGCGGGCACATTTTCTTCGGCACAACTAAGATCCCCAGCGGTGACCTTTATGTCAGGACATACTTGTAAGTCTTATCAAAACATGAAAGGATAGGAGGAGAGTAAAGCGAATTCCCGAGAGACGATACTGATACTAGTCCTCGCTATTAGAAAAGCCTCCAAGGCATTCACCGACTCGCACGTTAGCTTCATTACTATGACAGACGCAGCCCAAGCTGCCAACAAGCACCTTCGCATCGGCGGACAGAGCAAGATCTTGATGTACAACCGCGAGACAGATGATGCCACGCTTCCCGACCTCTCACCTCAAGGCATCGCCACTTCCACCGCGATCCCTGCCGGCGCATGGCAGTGCTTCGAATACCACCTGGGCACTGACGGCACCATCGAGACGTGGTTGAACAATAACACTGTTGCTGGTGTTACTGTGAAGAAAGGCACCACTAACCCCAACGCCAGCCAGTGGACTAGAAGTAACTACATCCCCAAGATCACGGGTGTCTACTTCGGCTGGGAATCATACGGTGGCGATACCAACACCTTCTGGTACGACGATGTTGCTGTCAGCTCGACTCGTGTCGGATGCTAGTCTGACGAGGTTATTCATGTATATATCTATCAAACCCACTACTACACATACCTAAGATTACTTAGGTTCTGCATATATGTATATAGTCATCTGAGTGTCGCACCTTGGGTGAGGCTTCAACTTCCAACTTTCAGCTTATCCGTGTCTACCTGGTCTTCTATAAGTGTTTGGATACAATTTTCGTAGATCTTCTGGCCGAATTGGTAATTCAGTCCTCATAACACCCTTAACGATGCAAAGCATTGTTGCCTTATTAGCCGTCTTTCTTGATTCTCGTTTAGTCTCACCAAATTGGCTTTGTATTCTCCGGCTACTATAATGTTTATATATAGCGTGAAAATATATGTGAGTCACCTTCAGTCGGGATGAAGATACGGTGGCGGCAGACAGAATATATGAAATTGATAGTTGACTGGTATTCCAACCTCTTAGGGGCTCCTTTTGCTAACTTTCCTCTTGACAACAAACCTCCACAGCGGTTCGGTCCGGAGCGGGGGCTTTATCGCCGAGGACTACTTGGCGATCAGTATCGCTGACCGATCCTACCTAGAACAACCTGGGGGACTCCTTGGCAACGGCTAAGTGTGGTAGTATTTCAGCCAATAGTTCGTGAATAGTTCACCTACCTAAGTAGGTAGTTTTCTTTGGTGTAGCATCGACACTTCCGAGTACTTGGTAGAATACTTTGGGTCAACAGGTCGTCAGTGGACCTCGAGCACCGAAGAAAAGCTAGCTGGACATTTATGCGAATCTCTCGACCATGTGTAGAATAACTGTCTCATGACGTCAACTTATAACTTAGGTCAGGTGTGTAGATATTCTGCGGGGTTCGTAGATCCTGGGAAGACTTGTTCTTGTCGTGCATGCGGCTGAAAGCTGAGCCACTCTTAGTAGTCTGGGCATCGTTGAGGCAACATCTAGTCTAGATAGTACTCCAGGGTATAAGAAGTATGTGATGAAGCTCTAATTCTTTGACTTGCTCTATGCGTCGCATGTCTAAGAATACTATCTGATGTAACCTAGTGAATTTCATAAACGTCTACTATGGACGTGAAAGATGATCGCGTCGACTTCAGTACGTATTCATAATCCTATTTCCTCCCAAAGCACGGTGTTTGGATACAACATAGTATATGTACATGCATACCTGTGAAATTCCTAAACACAAGCCAAGTATTCACCAAAAAGCTGTATTTTCTGACACCTGGGTTCTTTTAGACATGGCTCTTACGGATGCAATTGCCCCAGCTATCGATCATGCATGGAGTCTCTACCTTGCCGATTGCGGCACAACAACTCCAACACGACATGTTATACTAGTCGTATATGTCATATTTATCTTTGTTAACATGAAAAACGATGTCAGATGGTCCACCATCCAGGGTCTCTCGCTGGTTTTACTCTGGTTTTGCTTTTACAACAACAGAGACTTCTCCTTGATGTCCCTTTACGGCGCCTATCTCATCACCAAAGTGACGCTGATGACGTTTGGAAACGCTTCTATCTGGTTGACGATACCCGGAGTGCGGTTCGATGCTCGTTCTATCGTACTGGGCAACTTCAGGCTTGCGACGTATCTCCTTTCGTGGGCTGCACTAATAGTGATAGGCTGGATGATTAAGTATTGTACACGTCCGTTTCAGAGATTTCCCGCCTTTTCTCAAGCTATCATAGCAACCACAGTTGTACATACGACCGTGATTAGTATGACTTCTTTATCAACCAGACAGCCAAGACGATACCATTCTCTTGATGACGAGGAGCCGTTGTCTGATGCTCAGATCGATGAGAACACGGCATCAATGTACGCCCAGAGCGGAGAGCTTGCCTCAGGGAGAACGATTCGACTGATTAAACTGTTACCCCGAACAGACAGCGAGGAGTTGAGTTGTGAGATTGAGAACTGCGACCTCGAAGATTTAAGGAGGGATTACGAAGCGGTATCCTATACTTGGGGCGACGGGAAGGGGCAGGCTATTATTAAAGTGGATGGTCGGCCGATACGTATATCGCAGAAAGTCTTCGAAATCCTAAGCGCTCTTCGGCATGATTGGAAAACGCGGAAGTTGTGGATTGATTATATCTGCATCAATCAATATCACACAACCGAGAAATCTCACCAAGTTACCATGATGAGATACATATATTATCGGGCGGTGAGTAGCTCTCTGAGCCTTCCTTCGTTAGGGCCAAATAGTGTCCAAAAGCTCCTAAAGTCGTCGAAAGTTACGCTCGACCCAATGGTAACTGACTCCGCGCATTCCAGTCCAACGTGATAATATGGCTGGATCCCTTGCCTGATACGACTGTTGCAATTGATCTCCTGTTGGAGATTTCTCGCTCCCCTGGGCTTACTGGTGCGCAAGGAGCGCACTTGTATGGACAACGACATCAACAACATCGTCTATTGGCACTTGCCAGATTCATCGAGAATGACTATTTCAATCGACTCTGGGTGGTACAAGAAATCGCGTCAGCTCGTTATATCACGATTCTTTGCGGCGATCAGTCAATTGAATGGGAAGACCTGAGACTTGTCATCATATTCTTGGGAAATCCCGAGATGCTCCGCTGTCTTCAGAGCACTGAAGAGATGGGGATAGTCGCCTGCAATCAAGATAGCCTGCGCCACGCAAGCACTATACTTGCCACAAAAGCATCCGCATCGACAGAAATGTCGTATAGTCTGGCCTGCTTGCTCTCCAATTACCGGAGTATGAAATGCAAAGATCCTCGTGACAAAGTATTTGGACTCTTGGGGTTGGTTCGCGGTATCGACCACCCCCTCATACGCCCGGACTATGACAAGGATGAGGTTCAAGTCTATAAAGATACTGCGAAATATATTTTCACGGCCGAGGACACCTCGAGGACACTCATAGCCCTTGCGTTCGCAGGCGTCGGGCAATGCCGACGGTTGCAAGAATTACCGTCTTGGGTACCAGACTGGGCATCTAATGTTCGTATCAAACGTGTCGAAGGAGGAGACGAAGGCGAAGCAAACGATTTGCCGCCTCCTAAACAATCCTCGTTCTCCTATCACTTGCAGCCGTGGAGCGCCGTTGGTAATGGTTTTGATATAATGAAGCCAGGCCAGTCATACTTCGAATCGACCGACCTTGCGCTTGGTTACCGGGCGGCTCTCGACAGTAAAACGGAGGTTAGACTAATCGACGATGATGTACTAGGGCTTCGAGGCTTCGTGGTGGACGAAATTACAAGTCTTACCTCCGTGTTCGACATCCCATTCGATGAGACGATGAGAATTTCACATACTGTAATGACGCTCGCAGTGCTTGCTTGGTTTGAAGAAGCCGAAGCTCTGGCTGCTAATGTACCAACTCCATATCCGACAAATCAAAAAATTGAAGATGTCTTGTGGCGTACGTTGATAGGAGATCGACTATTAGGGACGCAGGAAAGCGAAGTGATACGGCCAGCTCCCAGCAGCTATGGCCAACTATATCGGTCATTTAAAGGCGCTGCCTTAGACTTAAGACGAACTTGCTCATTTATGAGCATGGAAACGGTGACGGAAATGCGCGACATTTGGCTCCAGGTATATACCCAAATATTGGGAGGAGAATCGATGTTGAAGACCTTTGTAGAAGTGCTTTGCGGTCGATCGGGTCATCCACACGTATGGGCGTTGATGACTGCTAGAACAAAGTTCGCTAACGACGATGAGCCACGACCCGAATTCCCTGGAGAGGACGATGGTCGGTCCTGGGAAGACCGACTCGAAGAACTATGCGAGAAGGAAGATATGAGGCACCTCTTTGATGTTTTAATCGGATTAGTCGCGGCCTTCTCGCCAGAGCAATCACCCAACAACCATGGGGCCTCGGAGACGGACGCGTCTCAACAAATCGCAGATGCCGTCAACCAGGCACCCCTGGTGGCTCAGTTTTCCGAAGCGTTGCGCATAAGCTTCGAGAGGAGACTGTGCGTCACGAAGAAGGGCTACATGGGCCTAGTTCCCCCGCTAACTCGTGTGGGTGATCTTGTAAGCATATTCTACGGCGGAGACGCTCCGTTTCTGGTGCGACCAGAGACGAACCCGGTGGTTGCGGAGAAGATAGGGGTCCTCCGATGCCGACTGGTTGGCGAGTGCTACATGCATGGAATGATGGATGGTGAGATGGTAGGGCTAGGAAATACACCACTGTGGTTCCATCTGACATGATATCGAAAAGGGCAGATGTTGTTATTGTTCGGGCAGGAGTAATGATAAGTAAGTAGGTACAGAGCACACGAACCGAGCAGAGGCGAGAAGATTTAGAGTTCTCTGTTTAGATGTGTAAGTAGACAGAAAAGTACTGCACAGTTCCCTCCGCAGATAATAAGCTCAGATATAAATGAAATGCTGTAATGAACTGATATCGGTCCCTGTTTAGCTTGATCAAGGCTATGTACACTACGTAATAAAAGAAAGCTCACCATGCTTGTTCCCTGGTCATATGTCATATTTATAGTTACCATCAAAGCTGTCCAGAAGCAGTAATAGGGTATCCACCCCACCCCGCAACTTATTCCCCCTCCTCCTCCTCTACCTAGGGTACCTAAGGTAATTCACCAACCAACCCCTCCCAACCAACGCAGATGATCTCGTGCATCGCTGCATTGAGCAGACCGAGCTACCCTCTTTTTTCCCAGCACACACCTAACACCAATCCATCCACACGCCTCGGTGAGGCTTAGTACAAGTGACAGCACACGGAAAAAGGGGGCCTCCCACCAACAAACCGACTTGCTGCTGCCGCTTTGGTGTGTGTGCCCAGGCCAGTCGCTTGGGCCAGCTGCTGCAGGCGAAGGGCGGAGGCCACGATGGACGAGTCCAGGATCACAAAGCCTAAGCCTAAGCCGACTACTACTACAACGCCAACGCCTGCTGCTGCTGCTGCTGCCACTGCTACTAACACTCTAGCTATTCACGCGAGGGCTGACGAACCACCCAATGCCAACACCCACGCCCACGTCCACGTCAACGCCGCCAACGCCCCCAGGCCCCGCGTCGGCCCAGGTTCATACGCCATGTCTCCCCTATCGTCGTTCCCCTTCGCCGCCAGACCCGGCCACGAGCTGCCCTTCGTAGCGCCATCTTCGTACCTGCGGCCCAGTTCTCGCAACCGCACAATTCATCCCCCTCCTATCGCTTCCCCAATGAGTCCCATTGATGAAGAGCAGATGCAAGGCCTGGTAAGTCTATCTTCAAAACTCCCTCCATGTGCACACGACGGCCGGTCGGTGTTTGTGGCCGTACGAGCTAGCTTGAGCTAGAGATTGGAATTTCAGAGGACTGAGAGATCTCTCCCTATTGCTTTTTGCATCTCGGGCCGCCCGGTACTGTGCTGGGGCGCGTTGGGCACGTAGAACTGACCATTCATGACCGGCATTCTAGAAAGGCGTGCGCGAGTTTCTGCGTGTTAGAACGAGCTACGATGTTTTACCACTCTCCTTCCGTCTTATCATTCTCGACAATGACTTGCTCATCAAGAAGAGTCTGAACATCCTCATCCAGAATGGTACGATGACGCACCCTCCGTCCTGCTCCGACTACGGTACGGGTTACTGACTGAATCGCGGGGCAGGAATCGTATCGGCGCCACTCTGGGACTCACATCGTTCCAAGTTTGCCGGGCTTCTGACGGCCACCGACTACATCAACCTAATTCAATACTACTGCCAGTTCCCCGAGCATATCGATAACGTCGATAAATTTCGTCTAAGTAGTCTTCGTGGTATGGCGGCACCCAATCCGCGACGACCTCGCGGGGCAATATTACATCCATGCGGCTTTATTGGCTAATTAAGGTGCAATTATAGAAATTGAAAAAGCCATTGGCGTTTCTCCCATCGAAACCCTTTCCGTCCATCCGTCTAAACCATTGTATGAGGCGTGTAGGCACATGCTAAAGACGCGAGCACGTCGTATACCTTTGGTCGACATCGATGACGAAACAGGCCGGGAGACAGTCGTCAGTGTCATTACGCAGTATCGTATCCTTAAGTTTATCGCCGTCAACACCGAACAACACACGTCGCTTCTGAAGAGAACAGTCCGTGAGATTGGCTTGGGAACGTATACGAATCTCAAAACAGGCTCCATGACACAATCCGTTCTAGAGATCATCAATACAATGGTTACGAACAATATCTCGGCCGTTCCCATCGTTAACAAGAACAATGTCGTACTCAACGTGTTCGAGGCTGTCGACGTGATACCTATTATTAAGACTGGCGTGGTTGAAGAACTCGAGATGAATGTGGGAGAGGCATTATCCAAACGAGGAGATGAGTTTGGGGGCATATTCACTTGCCAGGAAGATGATCGCCTAGACTCGATTTTCATCACTTTACGCCAATCTCGGGTACATAGACTCGTGGTGATCGATGACAATTGGCATTTGAAGGGAGTCATCTCCTTATCGGATATACTCAAATACGTTCTTTTCCATGGGGACGAGGATGGCTATTTCTCTTCATCTTAACGATGTCACGATCAGCCATGAACTCGAGTCCTATTGAAAGAATATGTAGGAGTCCTTGGAGAATTGATTACAGGTACTAAGGGGAGTCTGGCTTTGGGGGGAAAGGGGAGGCATTGCAATGGTGTACGGAGTTTCTAAGACGGTCCAACTTTGTGGGTTTTTATAGACTTTTTACCCTACTATATTGGGTCGCTCCCCTCGTGCGAAGACTAAGGCACATGGGCTCATTCTGATTTCACGACACTCAGGAAACAGGGGGTGAAACTACTATAGTCTCAAAATTGGTATATCGAACGACAATCTCATGTCACCACCATCTACAATCATAATTGTCTCCAAAAGGCAAACAGACCTTTTGAATTAACCATAGGCAGTTCTGAATCTAGGTATAACTACTATTAAAACATACATTTCACAATGTGAACCTGTTTGAAGTCTGTGTGTCCCCTCTTCCTCCATTGAGTACTGGTGCTCGGTGAACTTACAATGCTACGCAGTCGTCAATTTAGCCTAGCAATTCTTGTTGGTAGCTGCTGCCAGCATGCAGGTTACGAAGACTGCAAAGATGCGACTTCAAAACAAGGGAGGCGCTCCTGCTTGGTTGACGAGAGAAACAGAAGCGTTAACCAATTGAGCACAACTTACCTCATCATACGTCCACCTAAGTATGGTCTATACGGAACAAAACCGCCGTTGTATTCGAAATATACTATCATTTCTCGATCTGATGCTCCCTTTAACTCATTCAGCTCAGTTCATTTTATATCGTCTCATCCTCATCGCCAATATCATTCCATGATTTTCACGAAAGGAAAGGGGAAAGAGTCAGCGGCTGCAACATGGCCAGCACCTTCAGACCTCAACAATATTTCTCCTCGTAAACCAACACACAGACCAAAACTCTCGCAGTCCGTCTTCGCACAACCCGAAACGACGCAGCACAGTTCTCAGGCATCAAATAATACACCGCTCGCTGAAGCTGAAGGCCGCCACCGCGATGGGAATCATAGTAGCAATACTTGGACGTCTTCTAGCGAGAACCCGAATCTGCCCTCCGAGGACGGGAAAGACAGCCGAGAGCACTTTATTCTAGAGTACAACCGACTTGCGCAGCGGGTAATTATATATACAGTCAGTTAGTATGCTAGAAAACAGTAACTAACAGGTGACCAGCATGGAATCCGTCCTATTGTTCCCGGAGATTTCTCACCACCGGATGTAGGTATCGCGATCCGACCTCATAGACAAGATTGACTCATCACAGCTCAGGGTTGTATCCATAGTTCACTTAGCAATCGTCGAGGTAGTTGGCTTTCTAATATGTTACGACAAAGTTCAGGACAATTCGAGCAAGCCACTCCGAAACCCGATAAAATATCCTCGAGACATCAGCGAAGGACAAGTGATATCGCTTCAGACTTCGTACATGGCAACAAGAGGGACGGGCTTAAAAACCAAGACCTAAGGGCCCTGGTCAGGTTCTGCGGTAAAAGCCCTCTATTCTTACCTACGGACTACGCCCCTTTCTCCTTGACTCTGCCTACTTGCTTCCGGGCGCTCGCACAAGCTCTTGTTCAACATGGTAAGGTTTCTAGTCTAGGGTAAATCTAAAATCAGCTCGTATCTCACGCTAATACTGTTACACAGCCGAGACAAAAGGAATATTCCGGGTGTCTGGTTCCGCACGGGTCGTGAACGCCCTATACGACTATTACTGCACTGGTGACAACACAGAAGCTATATCGAGCACGACGCGGTGTCCTACGCTCCCATCACATATCAGATGCAATGCTCATGATATTGCAAGCACCTTCAAGCGGTTGCTGGCAGGCTTGCCAGGTGGTATCTTAGGCTCCTTATCGCTATTTGATGCATTAGTGGCCATACATAGTCAATTACAAGGAGACCCGGAGTGGCACCGGACCAAAGAGAGTAAGCTTCGCGCACGACTTATTGCCCTCGCCATCGGAACGGTCAAATCCCAATATCAAAGAGAACTTATCTGCGCCGTATTTGGCCTTTTGTGCCTCGTGGGCAGAGTCGCTAAAAACGCGCCTCGAGAAGACGAGAATGGTCGCCCGCTCCCGACTGGTGATTTGATGGGCTACAATGCCTTGGGCATCGTTTTTGGACCACTTCTTGTATGCGATATGATTAACAATTACAGTATGAAAGTGGCGAATCCTTCGGCTGGCTTGGTCCTGTTACCTGTGTCGGCACCGAGGTCGAGGAAGGAGGGGCGTAAATACAAGCGCGGGCACAGGGGCGGGCGTAAGCATAGAAAGAAGCCTACGTCTAGCGAGGAATCTTCGTTCGCTGTGGACAAAATACACATCGCAAATAGCATCACTGAGATGCTCATTGTTCACTGGAGGGAGGTGGTTCGCCAGATTCGCAGCACGGGTTCCGTAAGAACTAGGCGAGGTGCCTCGAATCCATATCCAGAAGGCATGCCGACGAACATACCACTGTCTGTCTCTGAGAATTTTAGTTTTAGAAATCCTCCACAATGGGATCATGCTCGTCGAGGGAATTCCTCATCCTCTACAGCCAGTCTAAAAGCCATGTCCAGTAAGCTTTCGAATTACTCTGATATAATAGTAGCTGCTAACGATCTTCCTAGGGACAAGTTCTACTAGCACTATTCATAAACAAGAAAGTTCGTTCGGTCAGCGGGCTCCTAAGGGACAGATAGCTAGTATCGCAAGTTCCGATCCGCATTTGCTATCTCCAACGATAGAAGAAAGCCCTTCTCCCCGAGTCAGAGCATCCAAGCTTAGCCACGGTCATCAGAAAGCTGCCAGCGATGTTTGTGGCGACCTTACTCACAGAGCTTATCCTATGTCCCCAAATATGCACCCTGTCCAAGTTCGTGAGGATAGCTCCAAAGGGGAAAGAAAGGTGATCGAAGCGGCATTAAGTCCTAGTACCAAGGTTCACCCACCAACTCAAAGTTCGAGTTCGGCTATTTCGCAGACAGCTCCTCGACACGAGCAGAAGGCAGCAAATCTCAGAAGCCTTCATCGAACGACTACAAGCAAGGGCGAAGCAGAAATGAACGAAATGAACTTGAACGACGTGGTGGTTGACGGGGCGGGACAAAACCATACCAAAATTGATAAAATGAGAGTTTCGGGGGGAAACTCTCCTTCCGAGCCACTGCGCCTTCACGTTAGCCCTCATGGCGACAGGCCTAGAAATAAGCATCTTCCAAAGTCAATCACAGACCCACGTCTAGATGAGATGGGTCGCTCTACCTCACCGAGATTGCTAGGTGAAGAAATATTGACGAGGAGTCCAGCAGACCAATGGAGAAGTCTCGTAGCGTCAAGTAAAGCAAGTACGGAATCACTAGCCAAATCAGCCAAAGAAAGACGACTGAAGCGTAGTGTCGGTAATGTGTCATCTCGTTCGAGCCGAGAGTCATCTAGCCGGGCAGCTTCTAGGCCAACGACACCAAAAAGGGGCGAACCGTCAAAGGTGACGCGACCTGAAAGGGAAGTTGTTCTGGAAGAAACACCACATTCAATCCATCCGACTTTAAAAGCTCGCATGGAACGATTCTCTCCAGAAAAGTATCCCAGTGATGCTTCTCCTCACAGAGGAAGTCCGCGGCGCTCAACTTCTAAGCCTGTACCGGGTGCCGTTAGGGCTATGGCAGCTTTCTTTGACAACGCTGCAAGAGATTCGCCAGAGAATCCAGTGTCGGTCCTGAGCGGGAGAACGCTTAATAGCCTGAGAGAGTCAAGCAGCTCTCCATATGCTGCAGACAGATCACCGACCAAATCTCACCCGCCCAGTGCTGTGCTACCAATGAAATCTACGGTACGTGTGGATGATGATTCGTACCAGCGTAGACCAGCCGGAACACCAGCCCTAGATAGATACTCCTCAACTCCCGAAGGTCCGAGCACAGTTCGAGCGCCACCAGGTCGTTTGCCAGCAGACACGCCTACAAAATCCCTACAGGATACCTTGCGACCCGTTAGGACATTCTCACCGCCCAGAAAGGAGGAACAGCCATCACCGAGTAAGCCAACTCAGCCACCAAGGCTAGGCGCCATGGTACCGTACCAAGAAGAGCCTCCAATCGGACACTTTGTTCGACCCAGCTCGTCGACGTCCGCACAAAGCCGCAACGTGAGCGCCGAGCCTCCGCTCGACTCGAGACATACCTCCGGAACCTCGTTCCTACATGCCCAGATCCGCAGTCTCCAGCGCCAACTAGAGATGAAGAACGAAGAAATCCTCCAGCTGCGTCGTCAGTTGGAGACGCAGGAACACATGGATATCGGCACGTTGTCTGAACAATTGCGAGTGGCGAAAAGGGAGTGCATGATGTGGCGCAAGAGGGCTGAGACGGCTGAGAGGCGCGTTGCTGTGTTCCAGCGGTTTGGATCTAAGTTTCAGGCGTTGACGGATGGTGTTGATGATGGGGGTGTTGTTGAGTTGGAGGGCAGACCTCTGTCTTGCTCTGTGCGTAAGGGGAACAGGGAGGCGTTTAAGAATCGTTTAGGACGCGGTGGGATAGGGAATATGAGACTTGGAGGGGGTGACGGAGTGGTTTTTGAAGATGGGATTGATGAGGTCGGTGTTGGGAGGAAATATGAGTTACGTAGGGGTCAGTCGTGGAAAGAGGTGGACTTATGGGACGCTGCGCAAGAGCTTATGGATTTCCGGCACGGCGGCAGTATGCATGTGTAAGATGAAGACAATGATTCTTTTTTTCAGGGCATGGCGGAATGGATACGGTGTTGTACGAGAGCGCTTTGTACTATATACGTTGAAATTCATAGGACAGTATAGCTCTCTGTCTGGCTTGGAGTTTGGTTTGACTCTGTACCGGGGAGTAATTAGAATTGAATAACAGAATAAGGATAGAGTTGCGTTTGAGGAGTCCTCAATCCTTAGTAGTTTTGTATGTGCTTGTGGAAAAGGGGTCAGCGAGTGATGAGTAAGCACGGGAATTACCGCACGATGATTTTTTTACTAGCAGTTGACGAAGCTGAGACTTAATCTTGTATTCTATCAAGCTGTATTTTTCTATTCAAGAATCAATCGCTTTTACATGTCTTGCTCAGTTCAGTAGTTATCTGAGAGGAGGGAGTTTGGATAGTGACTTATTTCGTCAAATGCGTGCCGTGGCATTGTTCATTCATTTCGTTTCTCCTATTCCGACTCGTCGTCCATGCCACCAATGCTCTGAATCCATGCTTTGGGGTTGTGAAGACTAGACGCACGTGAAGCATCTTTCTTCTGAGATGAGCGTCTGAAGGAGTTGTATTTGAGTCTCTCTTAAGAGCCCGTGTTGGTCTCGCCCAATGTATTCTTTGCCTGCGCGTGACGGAGGGTCACTGTCTGATTCAGTAGTTACATCCTCGAAATAACTAGAAATAGGCGGTTTATAGCGATAGCGTAAGCCAATTCGATGGTAGATACTTGCTCGCCATCTTCTCGAATCGCGCGTAGGAATCTCGGCCGGTCCGTGGCATTGAGTTATCCATAGCTCGCTCGAAGTTCGTTCAGCAATGGTATCTCGAATTCACAACCAAACGGTCTATATGTTGGCCGGACTCTCCATTTAGGAGGAGAGTGAATCTGCTGACTGTCCCTGTCTTTCTGTCGTTCATGATCGAATCGAGTGTATTTGTATCAGACCATAGTTGACGCAACAACGAGCATCAGGCCCAATTTATCACAGCTCGCGAGCCAGTTGCTGACCTCACGCCTGCGATTGGGGTCGGAGGTACATGCACGACTGTCTATTAGATCGCCTAGTGTTCGTAACGAGTTGCTATGAAGTGGCGACTGTTGGCGTTCTTGCGCTTCCGCTCGCGCGACCTCCCAATCCTCTCTCGTCTTGGCTCTCCAAAGCGTTTCTGGTGCCGGTAGTGCTAGCCCGCGGTAGCCAACTACGGGAGGACACAGTGCGGCGTAGTTAAGATCTACCACTCGGCTGACTATGAACCAAAATAGTGCACACCTGTATGTGGTTCTATGTAAGCCATCTAACGTGAAATTGAACATATATAAGTAAAGGTGCCGAAAATTGCGTACCTTCGCCGCGACTCCCCGTATATAAACTCTTCCCACGTCTCATTCGGATCGCCGATCTTATCAATATCAAAGGGGTCGTAAGCATCGGATACGAAGGCCTGGCGAGCAATATTTGTTACGCGGTAAACATCGCTCTTCCGTACTTCCAGCTCAGGTATGAGATTCTCCTGAGGTATCTCATTATCGAGCACTACAAATATGGTATAGACATTCTGTATCGCGAGGGCAGCGACGAGCTCCTCCTTGGTTGCAGTTCCAACCCGGCTCATGAGCCGTTTGGCTTCCTCGTCCATAGCGGAATAAAAGAGCTCTCTATCTTGTGGGCTCGCGGTTCCTGCCAAAAATTTAGGTATTAGAAATCGACTGGTTATGATCCATATCGTTGGAAGCCTCCATGGATATTCAGCAGCATGTACTCGCAACGACGTTGCTAGAAGGGAATAAGAAGATCAGAAATGCGCACTGGTGAGCCAAAGCTGTGCGATGTGAGCACAGTTGGCGAAAATTGTAGGAAGCTCGGGCTCGTGCCAATGCCCATGGATGTAGACAGGGAAAGTTTCTCTTCTGCTCATCATAGAAGGCAAGGCCCGGATGTATTCAATCAAGAATAGGGTGCTTTCTTGGAACCTCGGATCTGTGCGAACCTCTGTTGCTGATCGTGGTGGCGTATGGATTTGCAAATCGATATGAGTCGTAGCTCCCTCGAAACTTGGCAGGTCGGTAGACGCATTATATGGTGAGCCAGTGCCATCACTTGGACTGCTTCCAGATGGCTCTGATGGTGATGAGTCATTGCCCGTCTCATTGCCTCTTAGGGGTAGCACAGGCTTCTCGTACTCGCACGCGAAGCCTTTCGATGTGCAACGGGAACACTACAGCGCCTGGAGTTAGTCTGTTTTTACGCGACAGTTTTCACAACAAAAACAGACAACATCGTGCCCCAGGATTCAAATCGTCCAGACCAACACTCACTTGCAATTCGAAGCTACATTTCGCCTTGGCACGATGGCACTGCTTACACGATCGCTTTCGCTTCTTCGGCTTGCCTACCGTCCGGCGACAGTATGCCACATGCCGTTTGAAGGCAGATTCTATAAACAGTGAATACCTAAGGCACGTCTAGTGATGGTTGAGGAATATTTGAGAAGCGTACCACTGGTTATGGGCTTGTTGCAAAGGTTACAGAAGTGGATACTATTACTTCCGTCGAGGTCATTCGCCATAGGAGTATCGATGGTCATTTTCAGTTAATCCCTCGGTTCGATTTTCATTCAGCAAAGATTTTCGTCGCTTCAAGCTTGCGAAGTAGAACCGCTAAGTCGTTTTATTTGTCAGTAGGGATAAGAGTCATTTAAATCAGGCCATGTTTCAAAGTTGTTTGCTTCAACTTACTACGGGAGTTAAGTGACATCATTGGTCAGCAAATGAGAATGCCGCAACGCTAGATGGAGACTCGCACCGTCGCGATCGGAACGACGCGGGTTTTATGGAGAGCCGCTTTGGTCCGTGCCGTTGCCGAGATAGGCACTCGGCTCATATCTTGGGCCACCGGGGAAGAAAGCCAACCCTGTCTTCGTGAACTTGGCACGCTGAAGCACCAGGGCGCCAACATCGGTAGGAATATATACCCAGGTAGGGGCCGCGTCAACGGACTGTAGGTGCTTCTTATAGTAGAAATGCCCTGTCCATCTCTTCCAGGGTTAGCTTGATACTCCGCCCCATTTTCTTCCAAATCAAAACATACCATCTAGGACATGGACCTCTCGAACTGTTGGTTTAGTTCACATGAGAGGCAATTACGAGCATGTAAACTTTGGTTGATCCCCTGACTAAATCCTAATTTCTGCATAGCACTAACTAACTTTGAGATCCTGGAGGCGTGAAAGTCCCTACTCGCTAATCTTGTTACAGCGTTATTGATAGACCAGTACAGCACACTGCTATGGTGTACTGGTAGTAGGTAGTACTCACACGAGCTTCATGTATGGTATTGAGCAACCTACTTATTTTTCTGATACCCTGGTAGATAAATGATGTTAGGTACACGCGTTTGGTGTCGTAAGCGTACATGCTGATAATCTACCCCTTGGATATACTTGTTGTTTGATTTCAAAAATTTTGAGGAATTCGAGCCGAGCAATAACTTGATCGACCGGCACGGACATTTCGAGGGCCGGCTGATCCTCTTAGACCCTCACGCTAAGACTCATAAAGGTCGCTGTGTAGCAATAGACTCTTGAGCTTCCAGTCTTGCATCCATTGATGCGGTTCTAGTTTTACCAAATTTGATGCGCACGACGAATTAGGATTAGATTGTCCGCCGCTTTTGCTGGGCATAAGGAAACATTCTATGCATGCTTTATCCTGGGGGAAACGGTTCGCAAAACGGTTACGTTCTAACCGTCAACGAGAGACACGCATCACAAACTTCTCAATCCGTTTTGAGATCCTAATCTACATCAAAAGGATACCACAACCTTGATTCGAGTTCACCGGCTCCCCTCTGCCCCTTTCTTACAGAGAATCATCCAAAAGACTGGAAAAAGAGGTACATGGATTCCGAGTAGAATAGAATGAATCCTTGATTCTGATTGTTATATGTACCTGTGTAAACTTACGGGGTGAAAAAAGCCATCCTATTTGTCTAAAAACATCCTTTGTTCATGAATACTATTACGAAGAAGTTTAAAAGGTCACCAAACTTCTAGCAGTAGTCTAGGTAAAGTTGCCAACTCATACCGGTAAACCCTTATCTATAACTATAACAGAGCATCAGCAACCCAGTCCTAACATTTAAGTACTTCGCCGCTGGAGAGCGTCCGAGTTCCGTTATCTAGCAATCTCTGAGGCGGTCGTTCCCAATTTAGAACCTTGCCTCCCCTATCCCACACATCCTGACGCCGCTCAACCCCATCATCCACGGTCCGGTTGAATAGCCGCCCATTCGCATCCTTCATCGAGATGGTCTTCTGAGGTGGTTGGGGTCTTGAAGGCCAATCAATAGCTTCTGGAGAGTCGTCATGGAGGTTGCCCGCTCTCAGCTCCTGCCACTCTTGCAACACAAGTTGATATGATGCAACCGGATGGTCTAATTGTACCCCGGGATGTTTTATCCACTCTACGGTAAGGTCTTCAAGGTTCTGCTCTTCATGAGGCACACTCCGGAAACTATAGTCTTGAGTGATGATCTCATACATGGTAAATATGACACCCTTGACATCGTTCCTGTGTTCGACGTAGCTCTCGCCCTCCCTCTTGTCCTCCGGCAGTGAAGAGCGTCTAATGCGGGCCGCGAAGTTGAAGTCGAAGATTTTGATGGAGTCTGTTGAGTCATCAACCACGAGGTTTCGGGGGGAAATATCTTGATGCACGATACCGTACCGGAGATTCAAAAGGTCTGTAACCTCTATGAGCTGTTTCAGCCACTCCAGTTTAAAAACGCGTGATATGTTCTCCTCTAGGTTGCCGCCGGGCACGTAGTTGTTAGTGAACCCAACCACACGACCCTCTAGCTCGTCAAGGACAATTTTGTTAAACGGAACAATATTCGGGTGGCGAGGCAGACGCATCCATAGATTCATCTCCTTCCAGGCCATTTGTGTATACTGCCACAACCAGTGGTATTTGAATACGACCTGCGTGAGGGTCAGCGGCGATATTCCAAGCGGCAGTCGTATCAGACCTTTGTGGCAGAGTCTCCCGAACATGGCGGATAGGAAACAAGATCCACATCAGGGCCAAGTCTCTCGAGCTCCTCGAGTTCGTCCCGCCTCACCACTGAAATCCCTGGCGGAACCGAGATTTCAGAGAGGAGCGGATAGTGCACACAGCAAGTCTGGTCGTTCTCCGGATCAGTATACGTTGAAATGATCTCACCGGTATCTGATATATGTATGCGGTAAATATTTGGGGATAGTTGGCTACCATGGCGGCTAAAGTGTTTAATAGCAATACCCTCATTGTCCTGCTCCTCGTCCATAGTAACCGAAACCACCCGTCTCTGGTCCTAGTCGGTGATATGCCAGGTGCTTGGCCCACCAACACGGATATTACCGCTCAAAGAGAAATACTTAGAATCGTCGTCAATCATAATTTCGGGCTTTTGACAATCAACTATTTGTGAATAAAAAGGACTAAAGTGAGGGGATCTCGCTTTGAAGAAGACGGGCACTGGGTATACTGATATTTGAATGAAGTGCACAGTTGTCATTGTTTGCTGAAGGAAACACACTGCTAAACTGTGTGACGACTAGCACGTAGTCCACGGCAACTTTGGCGGGTTTACTAAGCTGCTATATATGGTCACACAACCTTGCCGTAGTCAAGGCTGTGAAAAACTGTCACATATTCGCTTTGCTTTTCTATGAAGCCGGGTCAAATAGTCCCGTAATATTATTGGTTATTTTAGAGAACTAAGACTATGCAGCTATCATTTCTGTTACGTCGACACTCTGCCCAGCGTTCTATGTTTTTATGCTTGCGTTTTTTTATCAACGTTCTCCCCTAAACGTAGGTGCTTAGGTATTAATGTCTGTAGATGTAAACAAAAATTATATTTCGAAAAGGACTAACCATATTGTGTCAAAGCTAATAGGAAAAAAAGTTGCTATACGTTAAGTCTTATAATAGAAACTCGAGTCCGTTTTAAAGGGGAAACGGTCATTTTATATTTATTGTAGTGCATTTACGGTAAGTAATTCATGTGAGAGAAGTTATGCAACTTTAGGCTAAAAGCGGCATGGACCAGGGGTGGCCATTCCCCAGTAGTTCGCCCCTGTCATCCTAAACTTCAAAGTCCTACTTGTCTAGGATGTAAAGAGCTTAACTCTTTTATATACCTTGTTTGGTTTACTAATGCTATAAACAACCGTATTAAGATCTAGAGTTCTGTAAGATGATTCATCAACATGATCGACAGAGCATGCCTGGGGATATCGTGGCCTTTTATATCAATACCTGTCTGGGCAAGAATCGATGCAGCAAGAACTAAGCACTATGATATAATTTGGAAAGGGTGAGAGGAATCTATCTGAGAGCGCCGTCGAGAACGAGAAAAGGAAATCGTTAGAGGTTGGTTTCTTTCTTGAGTGATACTCTTGGAGACTTGTTAGGAGCTCTCTTCTGAGGCTTACGTCAATTAGCGAGGATCAGAGTTATGGCGGAGAGAGACATCGTCAAGTTACTAATAAGGTTTAACTCATTACCGGGTTATAAAAAGAAGTTTTCAACTACCACCTTCCGGTATTCGTAAATGCCTATCATCGAACGGTGATAGCGAGCAAGCTTAGACTACAGTAGGTACTTAAGGCAGCTGACGGTGAGATATACTCTGTATCCGAGCCAAGCTAATATCCGAGCCACTTATCACCGAGAAACTCGAGAATACCAGGGTCCCATAACCATGAAGGAAGGTTCTGACGGTTCTCGAACTGCAATCCCGGTTATGCATCGAGACTGATTATTGTACACTAGAAGTCACTTGGGAAGGTCCAAGAGGTCTAATTTCGGAGTTGACCGACTACATACGTAGCACTTACATAGACTGTCTGCAAATCGTACGAATATAGAGGGATAGATCGATTGAGCTATCTTTACGTCATGCTGGGTCTTTTCTCATGAATAGCTATCATATGAATTAAGATAGTCTAAGTAATGACGGCGTGTTCGGAGAATTATAGGATTACTCCATATCCTCGACAGTATGAATATATCCTTACTTTAAGTCAACAACTTCATCTAATCACTTAAGTCAGGTTCCCTTGGAAGTTTAGCATTGTCTATCACCTTAATTTCATGATTAATAGATGTATATTTAACTGGCATAAGCAACTGCAGATGGTTAATATTCTAAACATCATACCTATTTAACCACCAACCTCTTTATATAGCATGAAAATCATGGCTCACCACGCCGAGTCATGAGAAATACAACTTTAAGAACCAGAATAATCATAATTTCCTTTTTGGTCTCCTTTTTCTTTTTCTTCCCATGGTGCAGCGTTAATAAAATGGGGCTGTCAAAGGAACACCAGGAGCTACGTAAACAGAAGGTTTTAGCGGCCCTGCTGTACCGCCGTACCTACCCCGGATTACCCTCCTAGATTGAGTGCATGGCCTAGCCTACCTAGAGCTTTACCGACAACGCCTGGAAGGGCCGGGGATCTTGCCGCCGGCGCAGGTTAACCTTTTTGAACTTACCAACAATCTATCTATCTACATCCTATCTTCAAACTACGCGTCCTTCATTTGTTCGCCTACCTAACTCTACGATCTCCGATAGTCGCATCGAGGCAGGCAATGATCTGAGCCGCCGAAAATGAATTGTAGCACGAAGGTCCCTTCGCTACATCTAAATTCCCGATCTATCAGTACTTTCACGTGAAGCCGGCTCAGGGGTTGGTTGACATTGATCGACCTCGCCCAGACGCCCGCGCCACCATGACGCGACGCATAGTACGTCTCGTGTCTTCGTGCAGACTATCAACGTGTGTAGACAGTCATCGCTGACCCCCGATCCTCCAAACAGGTGCGCACCATCACCCAGCTCGCCGCCGCCGCCTTCTTCGCCTTCGTCGTCATCTTCCTCCTCGACCGCAATTTTCGACTCCTACCCAATGCCGTCCACGAGTACATGCCCCAGCACAACCATGGCCTCGTTGTCACTGATGTCACCATAACGACATGCAGCAAGATCAACATATTCTCCTCGTGCAAGCTCGACCCCGATGTCTGGCATCGCATTGACAAGAACCTGTACCTGGGCAATGCCTGGATGTCCAGCGCATACATTCACGTCCAGCGGAAGAAGGAGGAGAACCTCGCCGCCGACGACAAAGTCGTTATTGACGTGAAAGTCGGGCCCGTAGACCCCTCAAGCGGTACCAAGCAGCAGCCAGATGCGAAATGGGAATCAAGATCAGCAGGGCTGTGGATATTACGGTCCGCCAAGCCGCACGCAAGCGACTCGAAAGAGGCCGTCACCGCTGTCGATGTACTCTTCGGAGACGACGCATATGAGGTGCGTCCTGGTTGGGAAATACGGGGGGTCGCACTTTCGCTCGATACAAATCGAGATATACCATCTGCCCACATCACTATTCGACGGGGCGGCCACGAAGAGCTGCCGAGGCGGCCAGTACCGCGAATCAGGGACAATGGCAAATTTAAAATCATGCAGCTGGCTGATCTACACTTGAGTACGGGCGTAGGACACTGCCGGGATGCTATTCCGGACGAGTATGAGGGTGGGCCGTGTCAAGCCGACCCGCGGACACTTGACTTCGTCTCCCGGCTGCTCGAGGACGAGAAGCCTGATTTTGTCGTTTTGAGTGGTGATCAAGTGAATGGAGATACTTCCCCTGATGCGCAAACGGTAGGTCTCCCCAAAACTCACTTAGTCTTCGGCATGGCACACTAATTCTAATTTTGACAGGCAATTTTCAAATATGCGCATCTGCTCATCGAACACAGAATCCCGTACGCGTCGATATTCGGCAACCATGATGATGAAGGTTCCTTGCCACGATCTGGACAAATGGCACTCATCGAACAGTTGCCATACTCACTATCGCGTGCTGGGCCGGACAATATTGACGGGGTAGGCAACTACTACGTGGAGATCCTGGCTCAGGGAAGCTCAAAACATTCCGCCCTCACCTTGTATCTCCTCGATACGCACTCTTATTCTCCCGACGAACGGCACTATAGTGGCTACGACTGGATTAAACCAAATCAGATCGAATGGTTCAAGCAGACCGCCTCAAGTCTGAAGAAGCAGCACAGGGAATACACTCATATTCACATGGACCTTGCTTTTATTCATATTCCTCTTCCAGAGTACAATAATCCTGAGAATCGTTTTGTTGGCACGTG
Source organism: Xylaria curta (assembly GCA_022495235.1). Taxonomy (NCBI): domain Eukaryota; kingdom Fungi; phylum Ascomycota; class Sordariomycetes; order Xylariales; family Xylariaceae; genus Xylaria; species Xylaria curta. The sequence continues at coordinate 658,627 of MU375904.1, read as the reverse complement.
GCGAGAGTGGGTCACTGCGCCACTATATAATACCCATTTCCGTGACGCCTTAGTGGAAGAGGGTATAGTCATGGTCAGCTGTGGGCAGTAAGTTGAAACCTGAACCCTAATCAAGTCACGCTCTAACTTTATGATAGTGATCATGCCAACGAGTATTGCATGCTATCCACGGATGAAGAGAAGGGCAAGCCGGAGCTCTGGATGTGCTACGGCGGCGGCGCTGGTTTTGGCGGTTATGCGAACTATGAGGGTTTCACCCGAACAGTACGCTTCTTCGACATTGACATGAACACCGCGCGCATCACGACATACAAGCGGCTTGAATATGGCGAGACGGACAAACGCATCGATCAACAAATCATCGTGGATGGCGGCAATGTGATGCCGGCGCCAGAACCACCAGAACCGCCACCAGAGGAGGGAGCGGGCGCGGCCTGATCCAACCCTCTCTCTCTAGGTTTCCGTGGTCTAACTAATCCATAGCTGGGGGTGAGCTACCTATACTCAAAAAATCCCGGCAACAGCGAACCCCAGCAAAAACACAGTGTTGCTGAACTACTTTTCAGCCCCAACATAAGCATTGTATATTGGTGAATATTGATAATTCGCTTGGATTCTTCAATGCAGATAGATGTCCTACTTTTAGGCATCGAGGCGAAATTGCACACACAACACAAAGATGGCGGGGAAAAGGCAGGAAGGAAAAATCCGGGGAAACTTGTGTGGCGTTTTATTTGCACACTCGCTTTGGGCTGGGTGGTCTGAAGCTCGATAGAACATGGAACAATGGCGCTGCGGTATCTTGGCACGGGGAAGCGTCCCCTTTGCGCGCGGTAGCGATTCTGCTCTATTCATGGTTTTATTACTAGCGCTAGTACCCGATCATCTTAAATTAATGTTTTTGCATGATATCATGGGAGCAAGCAAGCGAGATAGAGTGTCAAGGGTGGATGAATGAATGAAAAGAAAAGAAAGAAAGGTGGATTCAGTGTTTTGATGATGATGATGATGATGACCATGATGATGACTGGTATAAGAGTTGCTTACATTATGGACTACTTAGTATACTTACCAATCTGTAATTTTCTACGCTTGTGGCCGTATCAGTGCTGGCCGTTGTCCAAAGGACTATAGTATACCTAGTTTACCTGCTGTAGATAGGTCAGGTAAGCATTAGTCTTCTTATTGAGACTGATGACAGGACCTAACTGGATCCTGTTGTCATAAGTGAACGGGAATGACTGCATATGCACGTCAGCCGTGACGACGCGCAAGTTAGACCCTTGAATGAATTACCCCTCCTCAGGCACAATGCGTGAGACAGAGCCTTATTTCGAATAGGTAGATGGACATCACATAGGGCTCCAAGCAAAAGGCACGTATGGCGTTGATATCTGGATGAAATTGTTCAAAAAAAAATTGATTTGACTTCCATAGAAGGTTCTCTAAGTTAGATCCGTCTATATACGTGTACCTTACACGAGTACATTTGTTTAGTTGACCGCCCCTCATTTTAAGGTTTGGGTTTCCGGGATTTGGCTCCTTGGCTCGCTCTCGACTTTGAGAGAGTAGAGGTAAGGTAGGGTATAGGTTATGTATAATAACTCCGCGCTATGCAACAAAGCTTGCTCTTATTCAAAAACGGCTTCGGCAATATTCCTCTCTTGTCCCCTTTTGTATATATCACCCCTGATGCGCAATCAGGTTTAGTGAATAGGGGAATATTTATCCAGCTTAAGCGCCGGCGACCTTGAAGGTCTCCTCGAGAGGAAGGTGGTCCTTGGGGCCAGCCTCGCCGGCACGGCCACCGAAGACGAGCTGGGCAGTCAGCTGCCAGTTGGAGGGGACCTTCCACTCGGCGGCGACGCGCTCGTCGATGAGGGGGTTGTAGTGCTGGAGGTTGGCGCCGAGGCCCTCGGCCTCGAGGGTGGTCCAGGTAGCGAACTGCAGCATGGCGGTGCTGTGCTCGCCCCAGGTCGGGAAGCGGTCCTTGTAGAGGGCGAACTTCTCCTGCATGCCGGAGACGACGGTGGTGTCGATGAAGAACAGCACGGTGCCGGCGCCGGCCTTGAAGCCGGCGTTGCGCTTAGCCGTAGCGTCCCAGCTCTCGGCGGGCACTAGGGGCTTCAGGATCTCCGAGGTGATGTCCCACAGCTTGTCGTGCTCGGCGCCGTAGAGCACCAGCACGCGGTTGGACTGCGAGTTGAAGGACGAGGGGACCTGGATCAGGGCCTCCTGCACGATCGACGTGATCTTGTCCTTGGGCACCGGCAGCTCCTTGTTCAGCTGGTAGAAGGAGCGGCGGGCCTTGAAGGCTTCGAGGAGGGCGGCGGAGCTGGCAGCCATGGTGACGGGCGTGGAAGAGAAGTGTCTAGTGGTGGCGGTGGCAGCGCAAGTCTTGAGAGGGCTGAAGGCGGAGGGAAAGAGTGCGCGAGCTGCTCGGCAGGTCGAGGAGGATGCGGCGGTGGTGGTAGAGAGTCGTGAGGCGAGGAGAAGGGTCGAGGACAAGACTTGGGGGCGCATGGTGGGCATATATTTATATACAAAGACTGGCACAAGCTGGATGGGGACGAAGACGGGGGGGTGTAATGGGCTTGACTTATCGTGCAACAAAGCAGACTCCAGCTTCCCACTCGTACAAATAGTGCAGGTAATGTAATCCCGTACGACACCAACACCATGTCACCGCAGACCGCAGCAGGAAACAAGTCGCAGGACACTGGATACCGCCGCGCTAGCCGTTGGACCCATTGCTGGGTCCAGACCGAGATTGGGTAGACGCCAGAAGCATCCCTACTTGTACTATACACGCGTAAGAGGAGATGATGATAATAATGCTGGACAAAGGGCTGCCGGGGCGAAGGGGGGGTCTCGCGGGTAAGGACTGTAAGCGCGAGATGCATGTGGGTGAGGGGTTTACTATTGCGGCTGGGTTCGCTACATTCTGTAAGACATTATTAATGCAGCCTGAATAGCGGCGCGTGTCACTGTGGTTGCGTATTTCACGCCTGTAACAAGCTGATCGGGGGGAGCACGAGGGTGGGGAGACCGGTGGATACCGCTCCGAGCTAGGGTAGCTCGGGGATCTTTCACGATACCTGCGCAATTGCACGCCATATTATCACCGACGTCTTGGGCACACAACATGTACATACATAATGTCTCGGAGGTATAAGTGACGAACGAGGGTTACACCACCTACCGTAATTTGGAATCAAGACAGTACGGCACCGTGAAACAAGATCCCAATCTGGGTTACTCACTACGTAGCAATGAGGGCGTCAAAAATATATTACCCAAGGAATTGCATCTATCTTCAGATCGTACTTCCGAGCCATGATTATTGGACGGGGCGGCTAAAACGAAAACAGTAGCGGATATTCCATCTATTTTGCAGCGTCGGGTATTGAATAGCTACAACTCATTCATTGGGGAGCGCGCGCTAAAAAACACGAGGCTATGCCTTTATGCCCTTAGGCGCATCGTGCTATGTTTTTGCACTTCCAAACTGTGCCGCTTAAAAATCATGTCTCGATAGTGTATAATCAAGGACGGGTGGAGTTGGCTTGCGACTCATAAGCGGGGTGTCTTGCTTACACAAGCCTGGGTAATCAAGAAAGAAGATTCCCAATCCATACGTAGGTAGCCAGTCCACCACTCCCCTTGCTCCGTACTTTTCTTCCGGTCAATTCATATTAATCCGGATCTCATACCTTTATGCTCCCTTTTATATCTCACACAGCCAGCCTCCAGATTTATTGACTCTCCGGCACTTGCTCTCTCGCCGGCTGTTGCAATCTTGGCTGTCTTTCTTCTCTCACATGTTTCGTTTTCCGTTTTCTCGGAGTGAGGGGTTAATCTGCCCCTCTCTCCTAGTACCTATTTGCGATGGAGGGGCAATTCTGATTCAATACCCCTCATGAATCAGAAGCGCCTCTAACATTCTTGATCTAGCAATGCCTGCGACTAATACAGTCCCAATCTGGATATTGTAGTCCCGTTCTTCCGCTTTGCACCTATCATAGATTGTTTCCCTACTCTCTCAAACTGAAGAGCGAATAATGACCTTGACCAACCAGAAGCAGTCACAGACGCCATATTGTATGTAATCACCGGATTAGGAAATATTTTCAAAGCCGAGGTTGCTTTTGCGTGCTTTATGAGAAGACTGGCGCGCCGCTTTGGTCTCGATAGCACGGAAGCAGAATATTAGCCTTCAGAGCCTCATCATGTGTGTTCGGGACCGCCGGGCCAAAATGTCCACCCCTGTAAATCGGATGCTGTCATGATTTTTGTGCTACTATATGACTTATCACTGTCACCGTTATGATAGGAAGAGTAGTAGCACACAAGCCATTCCTGCAGGCTGCGACAATTATTGAGTAAATTCAACTCTCACGTCCCTAGAAGCACAAGCAAATAACTTGAACAAAATCAATTCCAGAACCAGGAACCTGTTAGCCTCGCTCCAATCCGCTATAGTATATACAGTACGGCTATAACCGTGATGATATGTGACCCGAACTCCGCATAACAGCCATGACCCCCTAATCGTATGTGCCGAAGGTCGTTCATGTCAGGGGCCCGAAGCGCTGGGTTCCCCACGGTTGAAAGTAGAACTCTTTCCGGCTTGCGCAAAAGTCTTATATCTAAAGTACCTTTTTTGTAGGCCCCCCATGTACCCATGTGTAACGCGTAAATCAATCATGAAAAGATCAGATGCCCGGAAATTGGCCCCAAACGTTCATGCACTGAGCGATGTCGCGACTTTCTGGTGACTTTAGCGAGTTATTGGCGAGATAGAACCAAGAACTACCAAGTCTCAGCAATGTATTGACCGACTTCCTTCTTCAGCTCCCAAAACTTCTTCGCCTCGTCGTGCTCCAAATTACCCTTGGCCATTGCCACTTTGATGAGTGCCTCCTCAACACCTTCGCCCATGCCCTTACTACTTCCACAGACAAAGACGCGTCCGTCGACCGAATTGATGATGTACCAAACCAAATCTGCTTGATTCACCACCTCTTCTTGTACGTAGCGGCCCTCGCCGCGTCGACTCTGGATCACACGCTTCACCTCATCTTCGTGGACACCCCATTCGCCGCTGTATAGCTCGTCGACGAGAGAATCGCGGATGCCTTGAAGAACCCACACCTTGTTGGCACAGTTTGCGTTTTTCAGGCGTCGCTGGACGAATCCTCGGAACGGCGCGATGCCCACACCAGCCCCAATGAGGAGCATCGGCCCATCTGTAACAAATTGCTTGGCCAGAGGGTTGGCCATCAACCCTTTGAACATGGGAATGTAGAGCTGAGGTGACTTGTCACCACGAGCCTGTAAATCCAAGAAGCTCAGAGCTTGGCGCTGAAAGAACCCAGAGCCAATGCCCGTACGGCGCCCACCACGCCAGTCAGCCGTCTCATGAACGGTGACAGCTATTTCGATGATGCGGTGCTGTTTGCCATCTCGGATCTCGTAGGACTCATGTGGGTCGTTGGAAAGAGAGTAGAACCTCGGCATCAGAGGTTGGAGAACAGACAGAAGGACGTCCATGGGAGGTTTGGCAGATGGGAAAGCACTGAGGATCTGAGAGATGGAGATGTGGGGTCCGGTGCGGAAATCGCAGAAGACGCCTTGGCCTTCTCCGGAGCACAGAAACATGAGGATCTTTTTCTCGTTCAAGTCATGGCAATATTCGGCTAGCACACGTAGCAAAGGCTTGGTCGGGGGGTATGACTGAAGGTCAGCGCACCAAGTAAGCAGGTCCCGACGCGTTGTGACCAGTTGTCTTGCCTTTTCGTCACCCCAGACAGTTGGCCATCGGCCTTTCGTAGTCCTTAACCAGACTGGCTTGTCACGAAGATAGCGAGGGACTAGCAGCAAATCGAGAACAAGGTCCACGGAAGCAGCATCGTTGGGCGCAGAAACACCGATAGCACCTCCGACCTTAAAGTCTAGGTTATCCTCGTTGGGATAATCAGTGATATCAAGATCAAAATGGAAAGTCCTCTTCTCGGCACCGCGTCCGGTTAGCTCCCGTGTGTTATGGATCTTGGCAGGATAGACATGGTAAGGAGGGTGTGGCTGGACAAAAGATGGAGGCTGTATCGAGGTATCAAGATCTTCAAGCTCAAGTTTCCTCAAGTTCGACTCCAATGAAGCAGCGACACCATTTTCGCTACCGGCATCATTTCCCATGGAGATGGCCGAGTCGGTAGGAGAGGCTGTCTGAGACGGTCGCCGAAGCTGTTTTTCCAGGAATGTGAACTGTTCAGGCAACTCGGTGACACCTGTTAACACTGTAGGGATCTCTTTGATCCGGAGGCCCAAGGAGCGGAAGGCGTCGTTGTCCGGTAGAGGGACATTCTCATATTCAATTCCCGCTTTCTTCTTCTGAAAATTCATGCAGCAATTGACACCACAACATCTGTTGATCAGCTGCTGAGTGGATTCGCCGGTGATCCGCTGTATGTCGCTGGCACTCTGGGATATTAACCGGGTAGAGGCGCGCCGTTTACGGGGTATGTCTGGGAGGCGGGGTTCATCATCTTGGTCCTCAGAGTCTTCCGAGTACGTGAGCGAGGGAGCAATTGAGGGCAGACTAGGCTCCTCGGGTATGCTATCGGCTGCCGAAGCAGCAAGTATCTGGTCGTGTACGGCGGCCATTGATACTTCTCCGTAACTGGACGTTTCCTCGTCGTCAATATCGCTTTCTCCCCCTCGGCCACAAAGAGGTTTGGTAGCCCTGAAAGTAGCGATGAGGGCCAAAGTGAATATCGGGAATTTACACTGTGTTATAAGCCACTCTCTGTATGTCGTCAATACTTCGGGACACCTGTCTCCTCAACAATGAACCGTTCTTCAATGAAGTTTACAAAAATTGCAGGTCCAGGTGCAATCCACCAGGGTGGGAAGCGAGTAATTGCCCAGAATCGGGACGTAAAAAGGTACTGAGTAATTGATATTAATGGGGAAGCGTCTCGCAATGCTCGTAGGTAGGCTGGTTTGGGGGAAACGGGAACAAGAGCCTCGTTAAGACGCCGGCTGGGAAGCAAGAGGTGGCAGAATTGTTGGAAACCCGAAAGCGCGAGTGAACTGGAAGGCCGGGCGGCAATTATTAATAAGAGATAAAAGCACAAGGTAATCGATCGGCAAGCGCTTCCAGACCGCCCGCCGGCTATGATGACAATGGACGGAGCCCCCCTATCAGATGTGGCTTGCAGACGCAATAGTGGGCCCAATCTGATAAGTCCCTACCCCAGGCCCGGCGGTGTCAATTAGTTCTGTGGGTCCCTTTTCGCGATCTATTCTTCGCCGACGTCGCTGAGAATAGAATTTTCCAGTAACTGCAGTGTTACGTGACTATGCACACACTGTTGCGTGCTCCGAGTCCCTATTCAACCCAGATTATGCAGCAAATCGGCAGTATCTAGGTAGGATCTCATAATCATGGTTAACAAGCAGGAGGAATTCCGCCCTGCATTTGGGCTGAAGGATAATACAGTCAGCCGGAGAGTTCAGTACAGAATATTTATAAATCTTATTCGGCTTATACCGTATTCGCAAGAACCGATCCAGTATTTTCGTACGCTATTACCAACTGTGTAACCTGCCACATATATACTAACCAATCGCTAACTAAAAAAATCGTTTGCTTAGTTAAGTATTCTCTTGCTCCATCACATCTCATTCATTGCAGCATTGTTTGTGGACCATCGTATGGGGCATCTTGATTGTTTAAGTGGCGACTTGTCTCCCCAGACAAACCCAACAACTTGGGATGTCTTCCACAAATGGTACTTGACATCGCTTAAAGCCTCCACTTGTGGACATGCAATACTATGCAGTACTGACGCAGAAAACTGCCAATGTCACGGTCCTTTTGCAACGACAGGACAGCAAACCGGATTTCGGCGAGTTAGCCGAGATTATTACCCGGTCACATGCTCACCTCAGCTCGTTCTTCATATGTAAATACAGAATCTGGTTATCATCGCCAATAACAGCTCCAGCCGATATCGATCAGGCATCATTAGCCCTGCTTGCACCTCTGAAAATTTCAGCACCAACCCAATCACGTCTTTATCCTCGGCTAACACGAATGGCTCACTGCCAAGCCCACGTCAGCACGGTGTAACCATCCTTCTTCTTGTAATCTAATCAATCAATCAACATTTTTTATCAATCTCATCTAATCTCCGAAACCGGCCATCCAATTTCAGGTCGGCGCTACCGAGAACAGCCAAGCGCGTCAGCTAGGCCCTTGCGTAAGATCAGATAACAAGCTGAGCACAATGTTTCAACTTGACAATCCCCATTTCGGCAAGCCTTTCCGAGCCTCGCCAGTGACGTGGATGTGTTGAGGTTCTTTTCATGCTCAAGAATTTTCTATAAATCAGCAGAATTACAAGACTTTTTTGTTGTAATTTGAAGCCCCTGAGCACTCACGCCATATCGAATGATCTGATGGCTATTAGGGGACGATACTCAGCCTCGCTTCTGACGTGGTGCCATTTGTGACAAGTTTTTCCATTTTCTCAGCCTGTCACGGCTTACCGCTATCCGGCAAATACAAGTGCCCTAGTCAAGCCTCGTTAAAGCGAGCCGGGTCCAGGTCAATCAATGTCTTACCGCCAGAATCAATCATGATAATGATATCTATTACCGGCATACCCTGCTCAAAATCTGCTGGTATACGAGTACGTTCATTTAGAGTCGGATTAAAGCAAACAAGCCGGCTAGTTTTTTCATAAAATCGATGCGGCATATTACATGCACATAGGTAGGTAGTAAGTGTATTGGCCAGAGATTCAAGTGATATTCTGCAGGCCACGTTGTACCCTGTCCCTTTCGTTTCTCTCGTTCAATTCGTGTTCGGTTTGAGCCACGTATTCAGACTATTGTTTGCCAAGCGATCCATATGCTGTTTCAACTTGACAGTCAGATTCTCTCAGATCTGTCACTTGAACTTCGGAAACTGGATAAAACCAATTAATCGATAGACGTAAAAACACAATGAATTTATCAGGGTATCGTTATCAGGACCACGAAGAAACTGAGTTTGCTGAGGCAGGTCGCCTATGCATCTGGCCATTTCACCCACCGAATCCCAAGCAGACTATCAAAGATTCAACCAGAGAATCCCTCACATGAGATGACGCCTTCAACCTTATTGTCAGTGCTGTTAAACCTTAATCAAAATGCCCCAAGACATCCATTTTGTTGGGATTCGTCCTGTTCTCCTGATCTGTGACATACTGCAATCGGTATGATTTCGCCGCAATGACGACACGGAGGATTGAGGTAGCCATCGTTGGCGGCGGCATCGCCGGGTTGGCCCTCGCTGCCGGCCTCATCAAGCAGCAGCATCTCAACGTACATGTCTACGAAAGCGTGGGCCGATATTCAGATGTCGGAGCCGGCTTGGCTCTTCATCTGAACGCCATGAAGGCGATGGATTGCCTTGGGCCCGAAGTACGGCAGGCCTACGCTGAAAAGGCTCTGACCATGGGCGAAGAACACCAGGAGATGGCCACCCAGGTCATCTTAGCCCATGGTCCATTTAGCGGTCAAGTGGTCGCCGAGCTGGGAAGCGCGAAGGGGAGGAAGACCGTGAGTCGCGCCGATCTTCTCGATGGATTCCGAGCTCTTATCCCGCCCAGCCGCCTCTACTTCAGGAAAAGACTGCGCGAAATCCAAGAGCTGCCGGCGTCCGAGGGACATCGGCTCCAACTCAAATTCGAGGACGGCACATCTGCCTCGGCCGACTGCCTGCTCGCCGCGGATGGTATTCATAGTATCACAAGGGCGTATATGCTGGGAGCTGATCATCCAGCAACTGCTCCTAAGAATCACGATGGTTGGCAGATTTACCGAACCATGGTCTCTACGGAGGAAGCTCGGGAGCAGATCAATCCGAGGTGGACGACCAATGTGCCTATCTTCATCGGACCGACAGGCCACGTCAACTGTATACCGCTGAACAAGAACACACGTCTCAGCGCCGGTGTGGCCGTTCGTGGAAGGACTTTCGAAAACCGAGGGAAACCGAATTCTCTAGATCCTGACCTGTATATGGATTACAGCGAAGATGCACAGCAGATCATCAAGATGGTCGCTAAGGACACGAGCTCATCTTGGGCCGCAGCCGATCATGATCATGCGCCGTTCTATGCTCAGAATAACGTGGCCATATTCGGAGACGCAGCGCATGCCGCACTTCCCTTTGCCGGAAACGGAGCTGCTCAGGCGCTAGAGGATGCGGCGGTCCTCAATGCTTTGTTTGGCTGCATCAAGGAGCCCAAGGAGATCGCGGCTGCGCTGCGGGCATTCTGCGAGATACGGCGGCCGAGGAGCCAGGCTATTGTCGATCTGTCACGAAAATTCGGTCGTATTGTAAGTAAATCTCAAGCTTTCCTTTTGGGACGAAGTCGGTGCCTACAAGCTATCTAGACACTCCCAATCCACAACTCAAAATGAATGAAACTAACTCCGATTTATGTAGTACGCTTTCTCCGAAAACGGAATGCATGAGGACCCAGCTAGATTGAAGACGTTTTTCGGACTGACGGCGGCCATGACCAATTACTTCGACGTCAAGCGCCAGAACGACGACGCGATAAAGTTGTTCAATCGATTTCTCAAAGACGGCGCCAATGGTCAGGCATGAAATTTTACAAGCAATCAGGCTCTTACATGAAGCCGTTACGTAGCAAAGGCGTTTTACGGGATAAGGCATACAGCAGTAGGGACTCGGGAAAATAGATAAAAGAGCGATGTATATTGAGTATATTGCTAGCTACATTTTCAATTTTGCCCTCAGCTTGAGCTGTTCATAACTTCAACCAACAGTGGGCATCCATAACAGGGAAAAATAACACAATCTGCCAAACGTCCCCCTTCAGCTACTGCTGCTTATTTCTTCTGCTCAATAGTTAGCCCAACATCGTTTATAGCGTGGAAAAGTCGAGATCAAACTAACGGGGCAGTCAGAGCATCCGCAGTTCTCTCCGCACGTGCAACTACCCGACGTGGCACAGCTGCAAGACGAGCCGCTGGTGTTGCAGTTGCATCCCATGATTGCTGATTACTTGGTTGAACTTGTGCTCTTCCATTAATTAGCATGGTAGCTCGGACTACCCAATAATCTATGTAATACCTAAGTATATAAGGTATTACCACGGTACTCACATTTGACTTAATATGTTGTAAGATTGACGTCCTCTGATTGGTGGGTAGCGGTCAAAAGAGGAAAGTTAGATTAGTTGACCAGCAAGGTCCTCGATCCCGGGGCAGGTATTTATAGCCCTTCTCATCCCCCTAACATAAATCAACTTCGGGTTTCCGTTCTTTCCCCTCACTTCTCCGTGCGACAGTATATCGTAAAAGAAAAGCACCAGACCGGACGCTAAAACCGCTAATCACGAGCGTAATCCCGAGATAAAAGCCAATGAGACTGGACAAGTCAGCAGTCAACGCAGTCTAGGCGAAGAGCTAGCGTTTCGCATATGACGGCCATACGAGGTCATGGCGGTGTCATCTACGTCCGTGACGTCAGAGAATCGGAACTCGCCATAAGTACTGCGGAAGCTTATAGATATGCTAGTCCGGCCTCAGAGCTAGTCGAGTAGATCGCGGGAGAGGGAGAGGGAAACGCGTTCCGTGGCACAAGTACGACATACTGTGTATGCGGACATTCCGAGATCGGTTGTTTTCGTTCTCTTATCGTAATTGATATTACAGCTTTCTTAGTTGTTCACTAAGGTGAGGCTCTTGCATTGGGCTTAGAATCAATGATAAACTCGACGTGGTTTACCTTAGTCCGGGGTATTCCGGGGCATTTACACGATAGCTAGGTCTAGTTGATAAATGCTCATTGCCTTAGGTACTAAAATAAGAAATAGAAAATTAACTCTAACATGTTAATCATTCAAGGCAGTAAGGAACTTGGTTTTGTTTTGATTTTGAACATTTTTTTTGTATTCATTGTATCAAGATATATAGCGGGCGCTATGATGCTACTAGGCTATTGACCAAGCCCCCGTGATTGAAACGACAGTGGGCCGATCATTGAAAGGGTCGTCCTGAAATATACACCAAGGTCATGATATAATCGACCAACTCGAACTACTTTCTAATAGGGGATGCTGTTTTTCCACCATCCATAAATTAAGCCTTGTTTCGCTGGCCGTAGGCCTTTGTAACGTAGTCGCCATCCTTGACGATGAGGTCCTCTGGCCTGTAGTCGTGCTTTCCGGAAAGGTAGCTCTCGATAATAGCCTTGGTGCCGTCGGCGTAACGCTTCTGAGCGTCGATCGAGGTACCAGACATGTGAGGGACCATGGCGTTGCCGCCTCCCCAGGGGTTCTTGGCGTAGCGCAGAGGGTGGTCCTTGGGAGCGGGCTGCGGGAACCAGACATCACCACCGTAACCTCGGAGGTGGCCAGACTTGAGAGCCTCGGCGACATCTTCCTTGACAACGATGGCGCCACGGGCAGTGTTAACCAGCCATGAGCCTAGAGCAACCATTAGTAACGATCATTCGAATCGTAGAGTGTTGTTGTTTCGTAACAACTTACCAGGCTTCATCTTAGCGATGAGGTCCTTGTTAAATAGGCCACGGGTCTTCTCGTGCAGAGGGCAGTTGATGGTGACGACGTCGCACTGAGCCAACATCTCCTCAAGAGTGTCTACACGACGGCAGCCGATCTCCTTCTCGATCTCGGGCTTCAGGGGCTGGTAGTCAAAGTACAGGAGCTCCTTGCAGTCGAAAGCCTTCAGACGGCGCAGAACACGTTCACCGATACGGCCGACGGCGACGGTACCGACAACCTTGTTCTCGAGATCGTACTCGTTCTTCGCGGCAGCGGCGACATCCCATTCGCCAGCCTGGATCTGCTCATGCGCGGGGACGAAGTTACGGACAAGAACGAGGATGGTCATGACGACGTGCTCAGCGACCGACACGACATTGGAGCCAGTCACCTCAGCAACTATGATGCCGCCATTTGTGGTGTTGGCAGCGTTGAGGTCTACGTGATCTGAACCGATACCAGCAGTGACGGCTAGCTTGAGGTTCTTGGCCTTGGCCAGACGTTCGGCTGTCAGGTAGCCGGGGTGGAATCTACCGAGTGTCAGTATCCGTTGGTTCCGCCCCAGCATGGCACTTCTAGCGTGCAGTGCCAAGAAATCCGGGGAGCACCTACGGTGTTGTGATAATAATTTCGGCATCTACGAGCTCCTTGTCGAAGGTGGAGTTCTCGCCCTCTTTATCGGATGTGGTCACAAGTGTGTGGCCCTGGTCCTCCAACCATTTACGGATACCAAGTTCATTCTCGGTTGTTCCAAGCAAGTCGGGTTGCTATAATCGAGAACGAACGGTTTTCGTTAGTCAATATCTTTTAGAGTTGCAGTTCGTGGGTGGGGGAGCTTGGGGAAGTGACATAGTTCTGTACCCCACACACACTCATCGTGATGCTTCTTCCCCAACTGGAACCACATGCCTTGAATCCAACGCCAAGATCTTCCATTATTGGCCGGATATCAACATGGAGAGGGAAAGCTGCACAAGATGGGGTATCGGGGTCTGACTAGTCCCTAGGCGGACAAAAGGAGCGGGATTTCAAGGTTTACATACCTGTTTGGCGTGCTCACCACCATCATATAGTACAGCCAATACTTTGACCTTTTCACGTCTTGTCGTCAGCAAACGGGTCGAGGCAGGAGCACCGGTGGGAGGAGGGCTGAAAAGTGATGAGGTGTGGCTCTTGGATGCTGAAGCCGCGCGAGATGTCAAACCTCGCAGGGACACAACCGGACGAGCCTGAGTTGAGAAGCGAGCTGCTGATGCAGAAGGGAGCGCCCTTGAAACGGGACGAGTACAACGGGGAAGAGAACGGGCTAGGAATACCATTTTGAATTTGGGGGTCGTTGACCAAGAAGTTAGAGGGAAAGGGCGTGTAGTTTCGAGAGACGATGTATCAACCGATCCTAAGGAACTCGTTGAAACCTTATATAAGAAAGTGAAGAAACGGCGAGGACGGTAATGGAATGACTCGATGCCGATGAGATAGTGACGAGAGAGAAGGGACCAAAAGACATCATAGCAGGAGGGGAGAGACCGGCCCTTTATGGTCGACGAAGAAACTACGATCGGGACACGAAAAAGAAACCGATCTTCCCCATCCAAGCCATCCAAGCCATCCTACTGGAACGGGAAAGGACCCTTGACTCCTTGAGACACAGAGGCTGGCACCAACAACGTACCAAGGCAGATGGAGCCAGACAAACTGAGGGGTAAAAGGCTACTTGCTACCTGTCGCAATGTCGGTATCGGGTAATCTCAGCTATAGAAACGCCGGTCACCTGCGGCGCCTGCATTGGCCCTTATTCGCCGGGCATTGTTTCTCCTTACGTGTAGCTGCTATACCTTAATACCTGGGACATGCGGCTGCGGGAGATCGGAGTGGCAACGCAGGTAGGTAGCAATTCGCATGGTAAGCAAGCAAATTGGCCCCGCAGCAGCAGATCAATTGGCTTCTCGGGACAACTGCTCAGGGGAAGTCGAAGCCAGATAGACAGACAGGGCAGGGTAGGGCATGGAGCCGCGAATCTGCACTTGGAATTGCACTGCCGTCTCGTGTAGTACAGGCTCTGAAGCTGCATTGGTGCGTTGGGGTCTTGAGCAGCTCCTTCGGCCCCGCGCCGGCCTGGGCTCGGGGATGGCTCGGTGTCTGCGAGGTTGGTTGATTGTTGCCGCTCTGCCGACTGTTCGGTCAGATGCAAATGTCTGGACGACTTGCTCGGATTTGGCTAGTTTCCTCCGTAGTAGAGAAGACTACTCTACATTATCCAAAGACGCCTCTTGTCGGTTGTCTATCAATCCCCGTCGCTCGGTTCTTCAGTCCAGGATAGACCCAGCGTTTAGAAAGGTTGAGAGAATGAATGCTACTATGTAATTCGGTTGTCGGTGAAGTGGAGACCAACTCAGTGCTGCGTAACATACTTGACATACTTATGGGGCGGCATTCCACTCCGCTGGACCGTTGTATCATTGTATCATTGTATCATACCCACACCTGCCTCGCCTGCCCTCTTACAATGTCCGTCCATCTGCTGGCGGCTCTTGTTATGCATTAGGTCCAATGTTCTTGCGAACACCTACCCCCGGTTCTGCCCTAGTGAACGGCAACCCGGACATATATGTACATACGTACAGCTGCACTGTTACTATATCCTACAGACAAGAACGAAGAGCTGAATGTCATCGGTTTCAAGATTCGGGTGCTTGGCGGAAGGCTGCATATGCCAAGCAGTCTGGAGCACTTTAGTGTGAGGGGTCGTTGTTGTGAAGCGAAATATTCAATCTGATAAATCGCGCCGTAAGCCTCAGACTTGAATCAAGAATCAAACCAAACTTCGGGGCCATCGTACGGCCCAGATGGTTATGTGGAGCGCGAATGATCACGATAGCCTACTGACCCGGTGCCAGGTTTCCGAGATACCGAACTCCTCCTACTCGGCTCCATTATATGTGTTATCGGTATTCTGGATCTCATTTGCATTCTAGTTTTCAAAAACAACTCCGAGATAGGAGCCTACGCGAAGTTGTCCGAGATTGCATCGTGGAAAACTCTGCTATTATCTATTCAACGCAACGATCACTAAACAGACCAGAATTTTAACGATTTAAAGCCGAAACCAACTTTGTTTCTAGGTACAAGGGGGTAAACTTCAGTGTCAATGGGACAACAGAAAGGCATTACAAGGTAAAATACGCAATGGCACCCATCACGATAGCTAATAGTGATGCGCTTGCTTGCTGCGAGTTTGCTGCAGCTGGGACAGGGACTTGCGAGGGTGGGTTGGTAGAACTGGTGCCATTGTTGCCACCCGTTGTCGAGTTCGATGTTGTTGTCGTTCCAGTTACGGGGCCGGGGTTTGTCACATTGAAGAAATTTCCCGCAACAACTTGGTCAACTAAACCAGCTGACGTCAGGACACTTTGAGCGTTGAAACCCATACGATTCGCCGCCGCCGCCTTGAGAGCAGCCAATCCTGCGTCCGTCACGTCCGATGTATCGACTATGATTTGTGTGCTGTGGAATTTAGTGTTAGCGGCTGTGATCTTGTACAAGATTTGTAAATATTTTGGGAGACCTCGAATCGTGGATTGATAGAAGGAAGCAAAAAGTTCAATGGACTACTGACTATCGATGAGATAACGGGATTCTGGCAGGCGGCGCAGGGCCTAAGTATGGGGCAAATGCCTCATCTCCCGAAACCGAAAATTCGAACGCGGATTTAGAACCCGAGGCCGATGAACTCTGTGTGAGGCCGGTCTGCATCCAATGTAGCAGCGTGTTGGTCTTAGGTGGGCTATCTGTCGGGATGTCAAGATCGATCATCAAGACCGCGAATGATGTCCCGTCAAGCTTGCTCTGTGTCGCAATCGTGGGTGCCGTTTGCGTGACTAATCGCTCTTTAGTTGAAATTCATCTGCATCCCGCTCGATGCTAGGACTTACTGTCTTTCGCGACCACTGCGCCATCCTGCGCCGCAACGGTTCCGAACGTAACCAGAAGACTCGTCTCACTTCCCGGTTCGAACCCGGCGGGCGTTGCGGCTAGTGCACCCGATGCCGACGCCGCTAGCGTTATGAGGAATTTCGACAACATTTTGACGATTGATGATCACTACGTTTTCGATCTTTATTTTTTTGGTGCAATTGGTCTAGCAATGTGAGATTAAGAGAAGTAAAGAGATTCTAGGTAAGTATAGAAATACGAATCGAACGGATAGGGCGGAAGATAAACAAAATAGCAACCACGCTAGCTCTCCGGACGAGTGACGGAATTTACGTCTTGGCTTTCTTTTCCTCTTGCAACTGTCTCCTCTTACTATCATAACTTCCCGATGACAAATTGACGATATTTCCCGCCTCCCCAGAGCGGAAACGCGCGTTGCTAGTACCCATGAAACACTACGACGCGACAATCTGTGACAGTCGAGACAGTGTCGACGCGCGCCAAGAATTAGTCCATCATTATTAATGTGCCGTCATTTTCCCTGTCTGTTGCTGACTGTGCGATCAACACGACCACAATTGATACATTTACTGTTTTTAGCAGGGGAGCAGTTATCGTAACCATTATCAGTATTTTCGATAGACAATCCGAGTTACCACTTCGTCGATTCCAATCGTTGTGGTTGTAAAAAGACGACGCGCGTTGACAGTTGAGTACTTAGCCGCCATTGAATGATCGGCATTGCTCCGGGTTTGAGATATTGGATCACCAAGACATTGATTTATGCAATTATGATACAGTATCTGTTCTACAAACATAGTAGAATATAGTTGTGGTTCAATGGGATAACTTTCTTCCTGATCATCACCCTTGCTCGTGACGTAATCACTCGACATTGCTTAGCTAGCTACTCCGTATAAAACACGATACTAAGACTACCTAACTATATTACACCCGCTCACTATCAAGTGTTTCTGAAATGGTTCCAATTATGTTTATAATTTATATCACGTCCTACGCTGTTCAACGACTGTTCTTATGTGACAGAATGGCATCGACCATGAGCACGTGAATAGTTCATTAATTAATCTATCTATTAATTGTCTCGAAGTATATACTGCCGAGATCATATATCATATCTGATAGCTATGATGTGTAATACCTAGTCTATTATGGCTCTCTCACCAGTGTGGCAACGGACATGTCTCAAACCCAATTTCTAGACCTCCCAGAAATAAACCGATGTAATAACGCGCACTGAAGCTAAATCAGAGTGTGAGCTGATGCTTCTTTACATTCAACTGTATGCATTGTTGCACTGCATGTTCCTCACGAATATTGGACAACTCGCAGCAAGGATCAGGAATTGTGATCGAGCAGTAGGTGATCTTACCCGACAGACATCGATAATGAGTATACAAGTTGATACCTGCGGAGCGGCGAAACTCAGAGGACTTGGAGCCCAGTTATGGTAGGAGACACTCGTGCTGATAACGATGATCTAAAGACTGTCAACCTTGGATAGTATCAAGGAACTGGTTGTTACACAGACTAGCCCGCGGGTGGGGAGATGCAACAACCCGTCTACCAGGGCCAGGTCGGCGACATCACATAATTAACCTGCGAGTCGGTGTTTGAAATATTCAGCTGCCCGTGTTTGCTTGAAGCCACGATAATAGCAAAACCCGGACCTAGATTATCTAGGCCATCAAGAGCGAAGCTATTCGTGTATATAGGAGAACTCGAGGGAGGAACGCAGACCTATATGGCCCCCTTGACGCCCAACTTGACGCCCAAAAGACTAAGTGTGGTATTGAATACCCTTCCAAGCTCTAGATCTCTAGCCCTTATTATAGCTGGTTCGCAGCTGCAATATGGTATAGGTTTTGTGCATATAAGTAACTGAAGCCCCTTGAGTTGGTGGTTTGAAAATAAATTAATTACTCTATTGAGCCCTTAATACCCTCCTGGCTGCGAACAGGTCTCTCTATTCACTTCGTAGCACTTATCCTCTGACAGAGAGCTCGTCCTAAGCTAGAAAACATATTTGCATCAAACAATCTAGATAGCTAGAATCGGTAACCAGTATGCACACTGCGCATCTATATGAATAGAAGGCCGCAAATGGGTTAAGTTATAAACTCAAATATATGTCTGAATATGGGCGTGTTGTGTCACAACTCCAAAATTATCATATTAGCGGTGAGACTTCCAGGGGTCCTCGGCCGCTTAGCTGCCCGGATGTGCCTAATAGAATGAATTAGAATATAAGAGGACGAACGAGAGTGACGGGGCGGAGGTTTTCGGATATGCAGATCTTGGGTCACCGCCTGGGTGACGGTGAGGACCATACCTTCATAGCCCCCTTGAAGCTCTTTATGATCATTACGATTCGAAGTGTCTTTCAAGCCCTTGTTCTCAAGTCTTTGTCGTAGGTCGTTCAGGGGATAATTGGGAGTGCACAGTGATGAGTGGCTCACGGAGTATGTCTTAGACACGACTTGTCAACGTGCAAGGTACCTGTTAACTACTACGTTGCAGATTACAAGATCTGTCAATATCCCAGAGTGAAATACTGGGACTTCTTCATATATATGAACATCGTATACAGCCGCGTACTCCGGTAGTACGACACTAACATTATTTAGAAGCCGCATGGGACAGGTCCACCAACAGACCTTGTACCATAAACAAGCCCATTGACCGCAGCTTGCGTTGGGTGTGACCACATCATATCTGGGTAGCTGGATACGTTATCCGCAATGTCTCGGAAGTTGAGTGAGACAAACGGACCTATAATTAGGATTCCGTGCTCAAGGGTCACTGACGGATGTGTCTATTATTTTTTCCTAGGTCTTCTTGTATGTCTCGGTTAATGGCAACGCTTCACAAGTCCTGTCACACATGGGACTCCTTTACGGAAAGAGCTGATGGCGTGCTCAAAGTGTATAGGCTTTGAGAACTGGTGTTTGGGGTAGTCAGATCTTGAGATTCCTGGGCCAAGCGCCACGGTAAGATGATAGGTCGATGTGAGCTATTCTGCAGCCTATCTGGACCTTTACACTTATCATTATCCGGAACTATCGTAATGTATATATAGAGGGACGAATGACTGGTCTGATCGTCAGGTCATATGATCTTCACTAGACTGGCAGAGTGCAGGATTCCGAAAGTGCCAACGCTAAGTGTTATTGCTCTGATACACACTCTTATTGGGAGATAAAACTGTCAATAGCTATATTTAATTACATGAACTCACTAGGCGGAGGATAACTACTGCGGCTGATTTATTCTCCCTAAGTACATGCCTTCAAGATGGGATGAAGTCGATTATGAGACAGAGCTTGCGTAAGTTTGCTCAGGCAATTAAGAGGAAGTGAGTGAGACGGCTTGGCTACTTTGATACGCCTAAGACATACACGTTTTCAACCCGCTCGTAGTAAGGTGAGTCAATTCAGGGGATTGGCCATGTGGCCTGAGGCGCGTTACACTACATTATATTGCAATGCCGAGATTTCCAACACCACTAAGCAAATCGCGGTGTGCCGAACACGCATCTGTTTTCGGGGAACACAGAAAGCCACAAGGAGATTTGATACGATGTATGTCAGTGTAGGAGGAAGATTTCAATAGAACAAGGTTCCCGTTTTACTAGCTTTGAAGGACGTAACAGCCATCAAGTTAGACCTGAGCTTGTTGGTTCTGTTAGCGCGCATAGATGGCTGCTAACATGGACATGAAGTCTTCAACGAGGAGGATGACGATGCTTTCACACCATCTTCCGGTCACGTTACTTATCAACTCCGGAATCTCGTTTCAACCCTCCTCGCATCGCTGTCCAATGATAGCGAAAAGACCCCTGCTCGCCTGAACAGACCCTGCACATCCTAGGCTGGGCGGCTACGATTGGGCTTTGACCCCGCCTAGTTGTTTTCTATTGAAGATCATTCCGAAGTAAGGCCCGGTTCTCCTGTATTGGTAACTCACTGGATATGAGCTGTCACAAATCGTTGACAGAATCAAGACTGCACGGGTGGCCTCGATTCCAGCTTTCATAATCGCCTCTTTCACTAAATCCCTCGACCTCGGTGGTGAACTGTGGTCGGTGAGAATGCCACGTCACTAGCCACATGAGACATAGCCACCGTAGATCTTGCCGAGCCCATGCTACAAAACCTTTACTACGTAATACTATACTTATACGATCGTGGCGAAGTGCAGTCTCGGTCTCTAGCCATATTTTCCTATGTGCTGTTCATACGTCTACGCCCGCGTTTAATCAGGGCGGCATCTGAGGCTTAACCAACAACCCAACAGTCCGGGAACTTCGTGTGCGCTAATCTGAGACAAGATGTGGCAAATCGCATGTCAACGCATTAGTGTAGTTCGGCCCTGATCATGCAACTTTCAGCTCTTCATTCGCTTCCCCACTAACAATAAGATGAGATTTCTTCCACAGAACACCCAGCCTAGGTACCCGCCAAAAAATAATACAACTATTATATGCCTATCGATGATCTGCTTGTTGCGACTTCAAACGAATCGCTGGTTCAATTGGTTCCGCTTTGCACAGACGGAATAGCGCTATACAATTGTCAGGCCATCTTCGATGCTGTGACCGGCAGCCCTAGACCGATTGGAGGCTAAAGCGATGTTGATATTGAGGGTCGTCCTAAGCTTAAGCAAGCTATTCGCACAAAAACAAGATACAATTTGAACCTGGGAAGGTTTGAGCACAATGATAGGCACATTCTAAATCCTATAAGCAACATTTTTAGATGCTACTAGGGTTGTAGGGTGAGCATCCATTGATGATCTAGTATATCTAGATAGTGAATTCATACTGTTGGGTCTAGAAGACCAGATAGGCAATAGTACAGTAACATCAAGTAAGAAAGAGGCGCCCCTAAGAATACTAAATTCTTTAGCAACCAGCGCATGATGAATTTCTATTGGATCAAAAACAGAAGGTTGTAGCCAATAGGAAAATTCAGAATCAGGGCTCTCCTATCTCGCTCTTGGCGACTAGACTAGTCTGTAGACATGATAACGGTCGCTTTTGGCTGCAACGAAGAAATACCTACTTCAAGAAATGATTAGCTTGGGGATACTACCTACTCTCTGCCTCTGGTGTGGATGCCACTATAGATTCCTAAGAGGCGTTTTACACCTGCATAATGTGGTATTCGGCAAAAATGACGTACTATCCAACGCTACTGTACTGCTGGTATTTATTAAACATACGCAGTATCTTGCCAATTTTGTGTCTAGGTGCAGTATGCTACATATTGATATCTGGAATAGGATAGTTCGTGGGTCTGTCACACTGGTAATTTGACCCTGCAATGTTGCCCCCAAGAGACCATCCTATTTACCATGTAGGTATCAAAATATTCCACAACCTTGATGTTGCTATGCTCAAGTTCCTACTTCGAAAATTGAAGCTAGTCAAAAGTTCATTATTGTTGTGATTGAGGCGCATTGGTCCAGTTTCCCAAATACCGGCTTCTAACTAGATTCGGAAATTGTCAAGTAGTGAACCAAAGACATCAGCGCTTTGGCTGTACCATGGGAACTAAAAGGAGTGAGACATGCAGAGCGCCACCACGATGTAGTAGAGTCGCCCGATGTGACAGAGACTTCGATACAAACTAGTAGACGAACCATTGCTATTATATCACATAACGCGCAGGCCAGATACGAGAAATTGTTACCAATGTCTCAACCTTGGGAAGAAATGATATATCTCTTCCGGGCTAAACAATAAACTAGGTATGTATCCGGGTATTTTGCTAACAATGATTGTTGGCAAAGGCACTTACTACCTATGACACGGCAAGGCAGACTCGAGTTCCATCCCGGTCAACCGTTCCGTCGAGATTTGCGAGGTACTATAGGGCTTCCCTGGAATATCAAGTTCGACTTCAATCGTATGGACGGATTTACACCAGTAACCTGGAAGTAACCTGGAAGTTGTATGCAATGATGACACATGCGTTTTAGGCTCAAGACGGCACTTTAAGAGCCACTTGTTGGCCGACTCATCACTGCCACAATTCATGTTGGCCCTGGCGGGTACCTAGATATAGGCGCGATAGGGAGTTATTCGGTTCAGGAGCGCTAGACGAGCGGTCCGTACCAGGCAAAATAAACTTCAGAGGGCTCCAGCAAGGAAGGCACCTGTTGCACTGTACTGCCTCGGGTCCCCGCAAATACCCGTCCTATAGGCGTGTCAGCCACAACCCATCTTCGCCCGACACTTCTAGGCCTGTCCTGGTTCTCTTCGTCCTTGCTTCACTGTTGCTATCAATCCACACCGTCGTGGTTCTCTGGGGTTTCTCCGCATTTCATTCTGAGATAAGCACGCTTCACTTTTGATGAAAAAGTTTGCGAGACATTTGGCTTGTGTAGTAGCATTTGGGTGTATGGATGGTAAAGCGACAGGGTTGCCCACATGTGCCCGCCCCCCGGTGACCCTCGGTTGTTTTTGTCTACCAACCAGGAAAGATTCTACGAGGTCTCCCACAACGGATCCAGGGCTCGTCGCTGACGAATAGCGTCTTCCAGCACCCGTTGCAGCGTTCTCATAGGATGTCGGAATATGCACCACCCGCGTCCACTGTACCAGTAGATTGGTCCAGCATCTGTTCTTTGCAGCGGCGGCGCATATCCTACTGATCAACTCTCATTCTCATTACTGTTTATCAGGTGTAAGAGCATGTAGGCCTGTCCTATTCATTTGGAGAGACGCGGATGACGGATGCCTATCTCCCGGGTCTTGGTGAGCTTCTGCTTGAGCGATATCGCCAAAGCGGCCTCAGAACGGCATAGAAATTGCTACGCCGCGACGGCCCGCAGCGGTCGTGTGAGAAAAGGTCCACGACTTCGGTCCCTGCCCTTTGCCTTGTGTGACTCAGTATACTCATTCTCTCAAGTAGGCTAGTAGGCTACCTTGTCACTAGTATAGTTTGCGTGCTATACGCGGCACAGCGTGATGTACATGAGGGTCCCTAGCTTGCTGATCGCCCCCATGCTACTCCGCAGAATTCGCTGTAGCCGCTGCCAACCAGACTACAATGTTCGGCGATTCCTGAACGAAGCAAGATGGCCACCTCTTGGCCGTTGACAGGGGTCTCTACGCCACGGTGACCCACGCGGATCCTCTGGTCTCTTAAGTATACCAACCAACAAGCAGATATTGTCTTTGCTCAACACTTCCCTCAGGGAGCATCAGTGTTACTGGTCAACTGGAATCGGTTCGATAATCCATGTTGCTCGGTCAAGCATCTTATATACCCAGAGTCACCTCGCTTTCATAAACCCTCCGATGCTCCCCCGATACTACCTCTCCTTCGCTCTGGTCTAGTTTCCATACTGGTGTCTAGCCTTCATATAATCATTTATTCTTCTCCGTATTATTCTACCAGCTGGTTTAATTGAACAGCACTTTCAGAAACTTCTTTATTGAGTCCTGCGGACTGGAATCTTCTGGCTCACTCTTAATAATTCCGAGTCTTCGGCCCTGGTGTACTAGACTTTTTTTTCAGTGTGATGTATGCAAAGGCTGGCGCCAACGCTTAGACGCCCTGCACCCCACCATCACATCAGTTCACACTCACTCCTACGCCAGGATCTTTTATTTGACCTCCACAAGGAACGGTACCTCCCATCGACAAGAAACTGAATAATTCAGATCGGACCCAATTCGCTCCGATATCCTTCAAAAAGTCGTTGATCTCTATCCAAAGCATCCTCAAATCTTGCCGATTCGTAATCACTCTTTCATCAATATACTATTTTAGGTGTCTTTTATTACCCACTCAAAACTAATTGTTGCGGGTTACTTGGTTGAAGATAACTTAACGGGACGGAATGCTACAGTTGAACGAAGAGTAGCTAAATTTAACTGCTAATCAGTCTTTTGCTGCACCTGTAAGAGTAGGATCGCGTTGTCAAACCAAATTTAGTGGGATTCCAAGTATCACAGTAAGTGCATTTTCCCGTGTACACGGGACTAGTCTGTGTCACTAATAGACAAGATAAAGGAAAGTCATAGATCTATCATGAAAGTGTTTTTCGATTTCATAATATGATCGGAGGATTGCATACTTGGCCATTGACGATAAAGGAAAAGGAAAGGACAATATGGCTTCTAATATCCCAGTTGCCAACGTTCGCAACACCAGTGATAAGTCGAAGAGCAGGCGAATAGGGGCATTACTGGACCTTTCTCGGGGAGAACCTCCGCTGACCGCGATGAGGCGAATCCCACCGAAAGAGCTCCAAAGGAATATGTCTCCAGCTCCATTGAACTCTCAATCCCATGCACACGCACAAACAAGCAGAATACCTCAAAACCCGCCCGTCCATAAGCTGCCCACCCGTGCTGATATTAAGGTTTCTCGCCCTTCTCTCGCTCACCAAACGCAGCCTTCATCGACGAATTCACACTCTGGAACCCCTATGGCGAACGTTTTCACGACGGCTAGCGAATATGTTGAGCAACCTAAGCAGACAAGAAACGTTTTGCGTCGAAAACAACCAACTATGTTAAGACAGCCCTCGAATCAACCTCGTTCAGAATATAAGAGGAATGGCTCATCTTCGTCGATCACGAACCCCCAGGCACCGCTTAATCCTGTCAGCCCTTCTCCAGAAAGAAGTATAACGCATAGCCCCGGGGAAACTGGTACTGCACAGCTTGTTGAAGCTCATCGGCCAATTACACAACCAACTCAAATATATCCAGAACTAGATCGCTACCGAGATATTACAGTCCCCCCGTCCAGAGATCGACTTGGAAGAGATGTCCTTTACAGGCTCGCAACGGAAGATCTGCCGCCACCAACACCCCTGTTCTCAGGGGCTAGTAGCAGTCAACTAAGTAATTTCAGCGCGAGCCCTTCCACCAGGTTTTCAGGGTCACCTGGAACCGGTCCATACAGCCGAGATACAACACCTACGTCAATATGCTCACAATCTCCTGGCCTTGTCGTACCGATGCGTCTACCTGCTCCTAGATTAAGACAAGCAAGCCCAGCCGAGACGAGACCACCCGTAACCCGAAGGAGAAGAACCAGCAGTGTGTCGAATGAAGGGGGTTCCTTCAGCACCGATCCCCAAGGCCTTGCTGCGGTGAGGGAAGCCTTGACTTCTTCATCTTCGAACTCGACGGTACGCGCGGAAGAGAAAAAGAAAAATAAAGTCGGCCGCGTACCCGCGCCGATACCGCCAAACCCACCACCCAGAAAATCGTCACAAAAGTTCAAGAAAAATCGGAGTGTTGATGAGGCTCAATCATCTTCCAAGCCATCTCAGCTTCCATCCCGGCCAGTAATACGATCTCCCTCTCCCGTGAAGGTCACAAAGTCTGCCCATACTAGAGCTCCTAGTACCGCACCGTCCCCTCAACGTAGGCCAACGCCACCATCCCGTCCGAGCAGATATGGAACGCCAGATCTTTACTCTCAATTTGGTGGTCCAATCCCAATCGTGCACAGTAACTTATCTTCTACGAGCCTCACTGAAAGACGACAAAGTGGACAACTACTGCCGAGCTCGCTTCCAAAGACAACAGCTCAGAGACCAAGTCAGGATCGTGCGGGTTCAGCACGGCCCTCATTTAGTCAAGAGTCCACTTCAGCTCCACGGGCAGGCATTTCTTCAGGCCCTCATGTCAGCAAGAATGACACTGGAAAGAATAGGGCACCGAGTCCAGGTGTTTCAACATTTAGGTCAAAATTTTCCCTTTTTGGGCGACGAACAAAAGCGGGCCCCGAAGAAACGCAGACCGAGAGGAAAAGAGACAAAGTACCTAGGAAGGGCCCAGCGGCTGGGACAGGCCATGAAGGCTACGGAAGGGTCGGTGCGGTTAGGAGACGAAGTAGTACAGCCTCAGCTTTACAACGTGGGCTTCCAGGTCATGTGTCGTCATCCGAAAGTCTTGCGAGCACTTTATCAACCGACCCATTCCTCCTGGAGCGAATGAGTCCAGTCATTATCGCCGGTGGAGAGGTGGTTGAAAACCGGAATAGCGGTTTTGGTTTACTTCGTACTGAAAGTAATCAGAGTGCTCCTTCGGGTCAACCCATCACGGGCTTGCGAAACCTTTCAACCGCCTCCTCTAGCACCCAGGAGGTCAACCGTCAGACCTTATGGCCATCTCCCTCTCTTTCTGGAGCAATTCAGCCGCGGCGTCCGTCAGATAATAGTGACTTGGAAGAGACTATGATCAAGCCTACACTTACATATCGGAGGTCGTCTCGTGTGATTCAAACACAAGATAATGCGTCATTCAGCATCCCCAAGTCATTTGGCCCTCGGGCCCCGTCCGTGGCAAGTATGGCTACAACCATACACACCGACGATTCGTCCCCAGACATACAAACAGAACCGAGCCGCGTTGTCCCCCAAGCCAGTGCGCCTGCGAAAAAGTTAACCAAGAGATCTCAATCTCCTCGCAAGTGGAACCTATTTGGGAGGAGCCAGACCAACTTATCCTCAAAAAAGCCAGCAGAGAGCGTGCCCGCCATGGTCCAGCCTTCTCAAAATAAACCACCCGCCTTCTACACAATTATGGACTCTCCCGAGCATGAGAATACTGACAACACACAAGATATAAATACCATATTGCGTGAAGCAGAAGTCTTTCCCGTTGCAGATGTACGACCTAGCTACGACAGAAGGCCGTCCAATAGTAGTGGTACTAGTCAAGTGAGCCATCAACAGCGTGGAATGGATAGAACAGGTATCCATTCAAAACCAAGCGACACCATTCCTCAAATTTGGCAGGATGTGCCAAAAGCCACTGAGTCACCCATCAGCCGTCCCAGTAGGCTTCCTCAAGTCGGTCGAATTCCGAAAGTCATAGGCAGTCGTACAGAACAGACGTCTCTAAGAAGCTTTTCTAGGCCTTTCAACAGGATTAGCATTCAACTACCCCCGGTTCAAATGACCCAACCCGATCAAGATTCCATAGCGAAAGGTCCCAGTCCTCCTGACTCAATGGCATCAACAACCATACATGCCGAGTCGCCGAGAGAAACGCCAGCGCAAGCTAGGACATCCCATGACAGTTCAACGACTCTCGAACAAGCTAATCAAGAATTTCTTGCATTTTCACCTTGCGAGAACTCAGAGAGCGGCGAGGGTTCCGCATCAAGCTGTTCCGATGCCTTGGGTTATGTTCCTCACATAGCACAAGTACCGGGACCCTCAGCACCAATTCAAGAAGACGACGTTTGGGACGAATATAACGACTTTCTTGAGGACTCCCCTCCATCCCCAACATCTTCCTGTGGAGCCCCATTTGAACTTGAGAATTACCATTCTAAGCTAGTCAAAAAGCCGGCGAAGCCTCTTGAATCACCCAAAGGCACGACTGAGCCCGTCCAAGATCTTCGAGTCTCTGTTGCAACAGTAGAGACCGCCACAACGTCCAGCCATCAAAGTGCTGACATGACTGCACGCATCAATGCCGCTTTCCGATTCAACTCTGAACCGCCAGTGACACCGTTTTCTGTTTCTGAATTCGTGTCAGGGTATGGTGATCGCGATGATAATAAGCTTGAATCAGATAAAGACCTCAAGGAATCTCCCGAGGAAGGTCCATCGTCCCATGAAGGCGAAACGGCTGAAGCTGGCAGCAACAGAAGCTCGCAGGATGATAAGAGGACTTCAGGAAGTAGCGGGCTCAGTGAAGAGACGCCGCTCTCGCAAGTTAATCTCCGTGTGGGCTCTATGACGGTTAGCAAATGGCTCACGTTTGGCCATGTCTTGTTCAGTCCTGTTCGGGAAGATCTCATCAACAGCGATAGCTCCCTCAAACGTCAGTCAATACTCGTTATTGATGGGTTGGGCAACGACGACTGGTCTTTTTATGCTGCAGAAACATACCCTGCGGCGAATTTCTTCAATCTCTCCCCTCGTGCACCACTGCCACAAGAACACCAGACTGCATCATCTTTCCCCCTTTCGCCGCCAAATCACCACCAAATCCAGTTCACATCCCATGCCGATAAGTTCCCATTCGGCCCGGACAGTTTTACTGCCCTCGTCTTCCGTTTCCCCTCAGCTGCACCGGAAGCCCACTACCGCAACATTATCTCAGAGGCCGAAAGGGTTCTGAAACCTGGTGGCTTCATTGAGTTTTCCGTTCTCGATGTCGACCTAAACAACGTCGGTAATCGAACTAGACGCGCCGTCCGACATCTCAAAGAAGAAATCAGCACCCAGAATCCCGATATCAGTCTCAGCAGCACCGCAGATCTCATCTTGCGTTTGCTTGGGAAAAAGGGGTTCGTTGACATCAAGACATGCCGTGTGGGTGTGCCAGTTGCCAGCGCGATCACGAATGCGTCAAGGAAAGATGGAAAGAAAGATGAGCGCAGCTTAGCGGAGATGATGAACGACAAGACTGAAGTTGGCGACGAGAATATTACGAAAATGGTCTCAAAAGTCGGCCGCTGGTGGTATAACAGATGCTACGAGATTCCTACAGGGATGAACAAAAGCATTTGGAATAATCGAGCTCTACTAGCTGAGTGCGAAGAATGGGGCACCAGCTTAAAGCTTATGGTATGCCATGCAAGAATACCTGAAGCTAGAGGTCGAATGGCAAGCATTTGATTACGTCTCAAGACGACTACTCATGGAGCCCAGACCCATCTTTTTAAAAACCAAACATACTACATCCCGATCTTTACATATACTATGCATCCCATTCCTTTGGAGTGGCAATCAAAATTCGGTATTAAGACGGTTTCGCAAGAATTTCCCAAGAAGATTTCCAAGGGCGCAAGCCCAGCATATTACGCATATAAATGCATCCAGGACAAGAGCCTACAGGTACTGCAGAGGAATTTGAGACACTCCTCTCTTGGTTAGTCTCTTATGCCTCGTGTACCTCGTGTGGCGTACACATATACAAACCATTTGCATATGTACTGTCCACATCTCTTTACACAAAATGGTTATACATATGTATTCATAACGCATCGCCGCGGGACGGGTCCTCTTTCACCATAACCACCCGGCGGTTGGTTAGACTTTATCGCATTATTTTTTGTTTTCACACATTACTTCGCTTTACCTGGACCGCGCTTGGACGATGGACTTAATTTTTGAGGGGGAGGGGAGGGCTCTGGCAGCGGAATATTGATTTCTTTTCTTCTTTTATATATATGGATTGGGGTGGACTGTAGTCCCCCAGATGATGGCATGCCAGGGCATGGAAGATTACAGTGTTTTGTTACGAAGGCATGACATGGCGTTGGCGAGCTGATGATGACGACGATGATGATGATGCGGAAGTTAGCATTGACGTGGAGAAAGCAAGCGAGCATTGAAGTTTTGAAATTGTTGAGTTCCTCGCGATGGTAGATGCGAGGCAGATAGTTGCAGTTTGTCAAGAGATACCCCCCGATAGTATCGGATTATGAAGCAGCGGGTCTATTCATTCATTTTCACTTTTGCCTTGTTCGTGTGACTTGATAATTCTGATATTCATCCATTCGCCCAAATACAAGTAGAGAAATGCACTATACTTCGATGGGCACTCGCCAGCGTCTAACTATTCGTAGATGAATGACTTATGCATTTCCTCTATTCACCACAATGTATGTAAGTCGGTATATGTACCTATTAAATTGCATGCCTCTATGGGATAGCACTCTTTGCTTCCCAATTTAGGTTATAATTTCATTGCGTAGCTCGACCCGGGAGGCTCCGGGCCCCTGAGCTAAGTGATAACGCCCCCCTTTCCCCCTCATTTTGTAGTTTCTATATACTCATATGTACAGTAGCGCATCATTACGACCTTCTTCTCCGTCTGAATAGCACCTCGGCGGTCTGGCTCGGACTCTTGGTCATCATGAAGACGACGGGCTTAGGCCGGGCCTCGCCGTCGCGCAGCTTAATCTCGTAATTTAAGAGGAGGTAGGATAGGATTAATTTGATCTCCTGCGCGGCGAAGAATCGTCCTGGACACGCGTGTTTGCCGAGCCCGAAGTTTTGGTTCGTGTCTCCGATGCTGGTGAATTGGTGACCGCTTCTACTGGGATTGGTTGAGGGTAGCGATAGGCTAGAAGAAGAGGAAGAGCGTGAGGTTGTTACGGGTTTAGAAGGAGTTATTGGTATTGTTGATGTAAAAGTTGTGGATGAGGGAGAGGGGATGGGTGGAGTGGGTGATGAGGACCGTGTCGGTGCTGGCGATTGTTGCTGCTGCCGTAGCTTCCAAAACCGTAAGCCGTCGAAGACTTCTGGATCCGGGTAATATCGCTCGTCGAGCGAGATCCCCGCTAGTGGTGTTAGGAGGCTGGTTCCTGATGGGAGGTGTGTGCCGTCTGATAAGTCGATTGGCTTCATAACCTTTCGGATGAAGGAGGCTATACGTGATTTGAGTCAGCTTCGAGATCGAGTGCATGGCGCAAAAGAAACAGAGCTTTAGAGATTTTCACTTACTGACGTTTCCAGACAGACGTTGTGATTCCTTAATAAAGCTGTCCATCTTCTTCAGCTTCGCTACGCTATCCTTCCGCTCCCAAGCATCCTCTTCTCTTTCAAATACCTCTATAGCCTCCTCTCGCAAGATTTCCTGCATCTCCTGATGTACGGCGAGATCATATATACAATCGGTTGTAAGGTTGCTCGTGGTATGTATCGAGGATGCGCTGAGCAAAAGCTGCATCTTCGCTTGTATAAAATAGTTACGCTTCTCTTCATCCGGTAGAGAATCGGAGAGCCATTGGATGAAGTCATCGGGTTTCTCAGAGCCTGACATGTCCTCCACGTTGGTAAGTCGTTCTTCTATCAATGGCTCCAGCATAGCTTGTGCTTTAGCGAGGTCTTTCCGGATTGTCTTCAGCTCCGAGACGAGATACTGTGCTGCGGGCCGCATCCAAGGCGGGAAGAATTGTAGCTTGGTCACGGCGATGAAGGCCGTGACAGCAAAGTTGATGCTGACGTTCATCCATTCCTCTGATCGGCTCAATGCCGATCCTACAAATGCTCGCCCGCTCAATCGGGAGACCGCTCGTACCATGAATGGCTGTATCTTGAATGGCGTCCAGTCTGCTCCGATTAGCATTGATATAGCAGATCAGTCTTCGCCTAATGCCTTACCTTCGCAGGCCGGAAACTCCGTAGCTAAGATGAATTCTAATTCGTCCTTGAGGATTGACATCATCCGCTGTAGGTTGTGCGTTGCCTTCGTCCTCAAAAGATGTGTCAAGATATCTGAGTGAGCATCCGCAGACAAATGCGTATACTCGCTCAACATGGCCTAATCCATTAAATCATTAGCTCGGACCTCCAGCAGCAAGAAGGTGATGCTATTCGCATCAACTGACCTCGCTGACTGCCGTTTTGGCGCTTAGAGTCTCCTCTGGTAGACCCTTCAGTTCGCCAACGAGTGTCGGCGGTATTATTGTCCGTACACCTTCTGTGGATTTTATTTGGTATACACTGTCTCGAAACTTTGTAATGACTCTCATCAGCTAAGTCCGCCTCCAACGGTCGGATAAACCAACCTTGCCGTAGCTGTCTCTGATTAAAGTATCAGCATTCAGCATCCACTTCAACCTGGACACCTCGTAGAACGGTGCCGATACACATGGTTTCCGCTTTGGTGAGTAAAAAGCCCACGCGCACAGGAAGATGGTACCGATCGTGGCATAGTAAATAAAACTACTATTTGTTTGTCCTTGATATGGCACGCTGTCCGTTGCTGGAGTGAGGTTGAGATTCTGAGCTTGTATGGCGTCCATGATTGGAATTATAGCTGAAAGTTCGGGTAAAGGAAGTAATTAGAGACCGGCGGCACTCGGTCTCAAGTATTTTCGAGATTGATTCCTCGAAGATACCATTTGCGAAACTGGCGCGGGTTCCTTCAATCAAGAGTTTGGAAGCGATAACGACAGAATGGACCAATATCACCTCCAGAACCTTCCAAGAGGGTCGTCCGGTCCAATTCTCTGTCAATTAGGCCGCCGAGATCTATAGCATATTACGCCTCGGTAATTAAAGTATTCGGATCTGATTATTTGGAAATAAACCTCTGTATGCAGAGGCAATGGGTGGAGAACGTTAACCAGCAACTTCAAGACCACACACACTGTCGCTGATGAATAAAGGTGCCGAGCTGAGCACAAGATGAAATAAAGATAACAAGAGAACACAGGATTGGAGGGACAGCACCAGTCAAAAGGGAAACAACATGAATGATCGTCCAAGTCAAGTTACAGGAAGGGGAAAGCGCTCTACAAATGATGCCCCCATGGTGGTAAACGGGCGATCCTGGGGAAACGAGGCTTCAATCAATCAATCAATCTACTATAAGTCCGGCCGCTCAGCTGGACGGCCGGTTCCATACAGCCCCGGAAGGCTGTTTGACATCCGATACAACACCTTTGTTGTGGAAATCTTCTCATAGAACCCGCCATATTAACGTTACTAGTAGCTGGCGGATCTGATCTCGTACTCACACGGTAATGAGCAAGCGCTGGTGGGCTTCCGACGGTCTGCTGCTTGGGCTGAAACGCGGGAGTAAAACACCCTACCAAACAGTCCGGGAGTTGCCAACCCCGAGATTTTTGGGCGGGCCCGGGTACCAATTGTGAAGCGTCAATCATCCTTGCTTTTCCTATTATGGGTAACTGTTGCGAACAACACGGATCCGAGCAGAACAATCTAGAGAAAAACATGGCGAAACCTTTATCGTATTATCCGTAAAGAGATTGATTTATTACTCTTGTACAACCCTGAATGATTTTTTACGCTTTAGCTAAAAACTAACAACCTAATTACACCCGAAAATCCTGGCGTCGCGACACTGCGCTGTATTGTTAGTATGCACATTGAAATGCGTCTCTTGGCATTGTCTCACACTCGTCCAACTGCTTTACCCGCCCGGCTCAAACGAGCCTGATCGACGACTCCTTCGGGTTTGAGCCGCCAGCAGGACATAAGGACATAAGGATATGATTGGAATTCGGGCCTTTATTTTATATTTCATCCGTGCGACGCGTAGCGCACGTAGCAGCGACGAAGCCGAATAACAACAAATGCGACTCGGTATTAAATCCAGGCAAGAAGGGAGGCAAGTTTAGCCAGCTATATAAAACAATTACCCTACTCATAGAAGTCGGCACGGCTTCCGGTCGCTTCGCGTTGCCTTGCATATGTGCATGTAGGTATGTTGGTTGAAATAATCACATGAATACCGCCCATAACGAAAGAACAATTGCATTATTTAGTCACGAGGCATTATGCACGGGTACAACAACATTCCTGATTGAAATGGCAAATTACTTCGTGCATACGAAGTACATGATATTCCTCCCATATTCCGCACATCAAATTTCCACTCGGAGATACTTGAACTTGAAAAGTTATTTCATGATTTTCTTCTGATGTGCTCGCTTCGACTTACCGTGACGTGACACCAAAGACCAGAGCTTAGAAATCCATAGAGTTGTCATAATTTCTATTCAGACAAGAATTTACAGGGTACATTAATTATGATCCAGCCCACAGCGCCAGACTGACCCAAATCCAAACATACAACGAAAGACGCCAGGCCAATATGCAACATTCGTTCCCAATCATTCATTACTCTTCGTCACTACTATCCATAAGGAACCCTGCCCTAGCTCTGGGTCGCCGCCGCTGAGTTGGCTTGGACGCCGGAATATCGTCCTCATCTGCATCTTCCATGACCTCGTCTTCGTCCGCGTTTGCGGGAGGCGCTAGTGGGCTTGGCTCCTTAGACAATCGTCTCCGCTTAGTGCTTGATACCGGGCCGGTATGTGAATTCGGAGAGAGTGGCGTATCATCCGTTCCGGACGCATCCTCTTCATCGTCGTCGGTTCCTGTTCCTGTGCCGTTCGGCCTTCTCCGGGCCGAATCCTGTGTCATGATTAAATCGTCGTCATTATCGCTATCGTCCGAATCAAGCGTCTCGGCCTTTCGCTTCTCGGCTACTGTAGACGAAATAGGATCCGCAGCGTTATTAGAGGCGCTAGCCGCAACGGCACTCTGCTTCAGTCGTATGCGTTCCTCATTGGCATAAAAGTCGGCCCATCGCTCATCATCGTCTGATTCGTCGTCACTCGCGTGCACGAAGAGCTCACTCTTGAAGCGTTTTGCCTTCGCTCTTTCGCGTTCCCGGCGACTACGTTCCTTCTCTTCGAGCTGCTCGTCAGTCAACGGCTCAGCGTCGCTGCGGCGACGACGTCGTCTTGTCTTTTTGGGCTTATCGAGGAACTCGTCTGCAACCTTTCTATTGGTAGGTCCGCCAGCGGGAAACAAGATATCATCGTCATCATCGATACCTTCTTCATCGTCGTCAAATGCGGCCTTCTTTCGTGGGGCTGCTTTGCGTCTCAGCTGATCCTGAGCTAATTTGCCATCTTCAAAGGTTGGTGGATCGAATTCTGCCTTGTTAATTAGATCAAGTGAGTCCTGTAGCTGTTCAGACGATAAATGTGCGGGAACTATCCAGGCAGATTCGGGCGTCTCGTCTAATGTAGGAGCAAGCCGCTCAAATCCAGCTAATTTCATTAGAAGCCTCAGGTGAGAGTTCTTGAAAATGGCTGTACGGCGTGAATCATCATCGGGCCGTATGGCTAGAAAATTGTTATTAGTTTAGATAGTAAAAAAAGGCATACGAAGAGGCAACTTACAAACTAGCGGCGCCTCTTTTGCTGCCGCATTTTCCTGGGGCTCTTCGGCTGTTTCTGATAATTCAACAGATGCGATAGCTTTCTCTGCGCCCTCCCATGCCTTCCTCTCCTCAATTGCGTTTGATAACTGGTCCTTGACCCATTTGACATGATGGGTCAAATTCTTGTCAAGCAAGACACCAACTGCAATCGCGATTTGCTGGTCTCTCTCCACGAGGTGCCGGAATTCAAGCTCCGCACCGGGTTTGGACTGAGTAGTTGAGAGTGTTTGTTTCTCGTAGCCAAATTCTAGATAATTGGCTGTTGCAGCAATCTTCGAGAATAGTAGCTCAATAATCAGCTGCGGTCGTTCCTCGATCTTGCGAATACACTTCCGTAGTATCTGTTTCACCAGCTCCTCCCATTCTTTGAACATGCTGCTATTACTGTCCAATGGCTCTTGGCCCTTGATCATGCTGTAAAAGAGCTGAATAATGTCGATTCGGAACAGCATTACACTCATCTCTTGCTTGAAGGCAATTCGATAGAAATACCGGTGTGCTCGCTTTAGTTGCGCCTCGTTTAGGTCTTGATAATACTTTGTAAAGGCAACAAATGTATCGACCACACCTTGAGGAATGAAGCGATTGGCGAACCGCTTGAAATCGAACTTACGCTCCCGGGAGGTCTGTTCTGCATTCGCATCATCATTTTCCGACTCATCTTGTTCTGCTATCGGGTTATCCTCATTCTCCCCCGGATTTTTTGTTGCCTTTCTCTTTTTCCGTATTCGACGAACTTGCATATCCACATTTTGCTTTGAATACGCTTCTAGGACTCGAAGATAGGTATGTGTCAGCTCAGTACAGGCATCAAGATACTCAAATCCTTGATCTTTATAACCTTTGGCAATGTTGGCCACTCGGTCATGTGTCTCCTCTTCGTAGAATATACGGCTTAGTATGTTCTCGGCAATTTCTTCATCCTCTTCAAGGCCGGATTCGAGCATCTCTTGGACAGTTAACAGGATTTGAGTGAAACATCTCATAGTAGAGCATAACTCTTGCCAGCGCTTGTGTTCCAATGAATCGGCCATCGCTTGGTTCAATGTGATGAACATTCGCTGATCGAGCACACCAGCCACCAAATTGAAACTCCCCACGTCAGCAGGATTTGACGATGAATTACTCCGGTCCGCTTTCTTTCGGGCTCTTTCTGCTTCCAAAAACCATGCTACTAAGTAGAAGAATTGCCTCCAATGATACTCAAAGACATAGTCCTTCTTATCGTCCAACTTCTTTCGCATATGTTGAAAGAGAGGGTTGAAACCAGAGTCTAGGAATTCCTCCACGAAACCTTTTAGTTGTTGCCGAGCTCGAGTATTTAGTGTTACAGGAGGACCAAGATCCTTCGGCTCCATCTCATCTTTTGTCGGTCGTCGAGGTGGCCGAAAAACTTTACTATTGTCTATCTTCTGCTGT
This sequence comes from Xylaria curta, assembly GCA_022495235.1. NCBI lineage: Eukaryota > Fungi > Ascomycota > Sordariomycetes > Xylariales > Xylariaceae > Xylaria > Xylaria curta. The sequence continues at coordinate 621,961 of MU375904.1, read as the reverse complement.
CGGGTCGCGGCATCTAATAATGCATCCTGTCCAGTGACAGTAGACATCTTGCCATCACCACGGTCCACCCAAATCATAGTTCCCCATCGATTATGTCGTGAAGGGGCCTTGCGGTTGTATGGCCTATGCATCGCTGCCTCTTTGCTCATCATGGCTGTAAGCTCATTCGCTTTCGTCTTGCTCAACTGCTTCTCATCCATAAATAATTTGGTAACATCAACCCGCTTTACTAGGTGGAATATGATTTCCATCAGTATAACGCCTTCTTGGTTGAAATCCTCCCCCATATTGGATGCGATGGTTAGTATGGTGATGAGGATGTCCTGAAATGAAAAAGCATCGATTAAGGCGGATCGCGAGATTTGTGATTCGTCGCCATCATACTTGGCGCCGGGCGGAGTGGATATAGCGGCGACATTTCGTAGAAATAGAAGAACAAGCTTTATGATGCCCTCGTCACGGGTACTCCGATCCCCCCTAGAAAGCGCCATAGATGGCAATGCAACCCGAACGGCCGTATGCAATATCTGAGCGGCATCGTAGTTTATAATGGCTCTCTTGTAGCCTACTTGGGTAAGTTGGAGTACGGGGAGATGTCGGTGATGGTTTATGGTCATCTGCTCGAAATCCCGTTCCAGCGGCCATGTCAGGGGTACCATGATCTCGAAACAGGCGAGGGCGGCTCGAGCCTTGATCTTGTTGTCGGTCGCATTCTCAGGCCATGTAGCGAGAATGTGTAGCAAGTCGCCCTCGATCACGTTCGCTTCGGCCAAGCATCGTGCAACGTCCATGCGGTTCGTTTTCTCGTCGTAGAAGCGAAGCCATTTTTTTATGTCTCGCAAAACCTCGAGTGCTGAATCTCCGAGCACATATTTTCCCTCGTCATCGTCGTCGGCGCTGAAACCACCAAGCTATTCGACAGCCCGGGTTAGCTAGAGATGCATCATGGCAATAACAAATATTGGGCAAGGCGGGGCAACTTACAGCAGACACAAGACTGTTGATGTGTGCGCGGACTTCGGGATGGACAACATCTGACGTTTCTTCTTGCGCCTCCATCTTGAAAAATTGGGAGCCGATGCCTACTCGGCAGGTCGTAGGTTCAAGTCAGTTGCGGAAATTCATCGATGTCGTGTTCACCATTGACTAACTGCCTTTTGGTAATTACAACCCATGAAAATGCTAAATCTGGTATCAGACGCGTCTGACGCGCCGGACCAGGCTTAAGTGATTGACAGAGCGCGACACGAGCTAAATTGACTTGATGTGGCCTGTGCAGCTTGCGTGGGGACCGCTGTTGTAGTCAGTCCCACATTTAACCGACCACCGAGGCTATCCGGATGCGTGCACAAGCATGGCTACTCAGAACACATAATATAGTGAGAATCCTCCTCATCAATTGTCGACTATTAAGATTCGAGAAATTTTTAAGAAAATGGCCAGTATATTTGCGCGAAGACAAGCTTTCCAGCTTGCAAATCAGCTGAGGACGTTTAGCTCTAGCCCTGCTCGAAATGCGGCAGAGGTGAAACGGCTGGGTGTCATTGGTGCTGGACAAATGGTACGCTCTCGACATGTGACTTTTCCTAATAAACTTCTAACTTATTCATAACATCGCATAGGGATTGGGCATTGCGCTGGTCGCTGCACAGAAAGCTGGTGTTCCGGTAACACTGGTGGATAATTCTCAGACCTCTTTGAAAAAAGGATTAGCATTTGCAGGTCAGCATATACCCCTTGACGAGAGCCAATCTCTCTTCATAGATCACTCGCTCAGTGATTTGCAGATTCGCTCCTAGCCAAAGACGTCTCCAAATCGCGTATTACACAAGAGCAGGCAGATGAGGCCCGCTCAAAACTAACGGGTGTAACATCAATTGAGAAACTGTCCGATGTCGATTTCGTCATCGAAGCGGTGCCTGAAATCCCAAAGCTCAAATTCGATATCTTCGCCAAGCTTGCAGAAGTCTGCCCGAAGCACGCTATCCTAGCAACAAATACTTCCTCTATCTCCATTACGAAGATAGCTGCGGCGACGACGAAGGACCCCAAGGATACATCCGCCAGCTCCCGTGTGGTTTCTACCCACTTCATGAACCCAGTTCCTATACAAAAGGGTGTCGAGATTATCAGCGGACTACAGACGAGTGCCGAGACCCTCGAGACTGCCGTAGAATTCTGCAAAGCCATGGGAAAAATCACCTCGGTCTCAGCCGATTCGCCTGGTTTCCTCGCTAATCGGATTCTGATGCCGTACATTAATGAAGCCGTTATCTGTCTGGAGACTAATGTCGGCGATCGGGATTCCATTGATGCCATTATGAAGAATGGCACTAATGTCCCAATGGGACCATTACAGTTGGCCGATTTTATTGGGCTGGACACATGCCTCGCTATTATGAAGGTGCTGCATCAGGAGACGGGCGACTCAAAGTACCGTCCAAGCGTCTTGTTAGCTAAGATGGTCGATGCTGGCTGGCTTGGAAAGAAGAGCGGTAAAGGATTCTACGATTACTAAGGGCACTAAGGCCTCGCCGATTGTAATTGATTATACCACTCTCTGATATTGTTGGCATTATTTGAGTATTTTTTAAGCGGTGGCTTTTGCCGTGTAGGACCCATGATGTCTACGGTTCGCCAAGCTATACCGCCAATGGAAATATGATGGATGATTAACTATACTACCGCATTGTGTCTATGGACATTATCTATTAGGCCTCAGTTAGATCTCAGCAATGTACTAGTTACGAGCCCGGAAAAGAGTTTACCCCACAAACCACTAAGTTGGATGAGCCCACTTTGCCATGACAGTTGAAGCTACCCCACGGCTTCACGAGGCCCAAGATGAACAGAATCATCTAGAACAGACACCCTGGCTATCTAGTAAGACTCTAGGCACATAAATCTACATTAAATCTAAGTATTAGATATGTTGGCCGGTATGGCTAGGCTATCTACACGTACTGGTTTGCTAAGGGCATGTATGACATGCACATATTCCTTGCCATCAATGCAGGAGGACAATAATTGTTTATGCGAGTGAGGCTCAAGCCAATCAAAACTTAGCGAGTTAGCTGCAACTTTCGGAGCCCTCCCGATACAATTGATAATTTGCAACTTGGCAATGGTCTAGATGGCATTACGAACTATAAAACTTCCTAACGCCAAGCAAGTGGATTGATGTCTTTCCCCATGTCTTCCTCCTCGCTTCGCGGTTCCCCTCGTTCTCCCCATATCTACCGGAAAGCGGCCACGCGCGTGGCAAACCAAAACATCCATGGATGTTCCTGAATTAGTTTTACTCGAGGTACGCACGCCATGCTGCGAAATGACGATATAAACTATGTACAAGAGTCAGGTTATCCAGCTGCACGAAGCGAGTCAGGGTTCGCCAATTGCGCTTAAGTACGTACAGGTATGGTATAATACGGCATTGTCGACGGGCCTACGGATCAATGTAGTCACGCTATGGTCACGGAATACCTTTCGGGGGTATCCCGCAGTCCCACGCTTTTTATCGGACATGCGCCGATGCGATTTTCGGAGGATCGCCGATATCGAATCAGGTCTCTTGTATTTCCGAGATTCGGTGACTAAAGACTCCCTCTGGATTGATCACATTTGGCTAATGTAGACTCGCGATCATAATAGACATGCATCACACCCTATTGGAAAGGGAATTATGTGGGCAGGAGTTCACAACCCGTTGACGCAATCCCGGTTTGATCCTCTTCGCTTTGCACAGCCTAACTTCATCCGCATCTCGATCGTCCCACTATCCGGTTCAGGATAGCTTCCTACACTAGTGAAGGGAGTCGACAGCATTGGTTCCATAATAATTCTGTCCTGCATCTCAAGCTCACTGGCATGCTACACTGCTACGCAACGCACACGTGCTCCAGTTTCCTGCAACGCAAGACATTTTTTATTTTCGGTACGGGTAATTTAAAAAAGGTAACCATGTGGCGATTACTGAGATAAACCTCGGTGATTTTTGAGATTGACATCAACGCGAGAGCACGATGTTACACAGAACAAGAGCGAAAGCGGCCATGTCAGATGCCTGCACTAGTTTTTCGCTCGAGCCCCCACTAATCGACAAGTCCTAATCAAGTATACAAGGCACCGCCTTTTGCTGACAACTTTACCTAAAAACTATGAGAGTCTCGAACATGTGATTTTGTTCCGGGACGAAGGGAACCAGTTATACATACTGTAACTGGATGTATACTCCATGCAGCTGACTCGCTATCGCAGCCAGCTACGCCTCCTTGGTGCAAGTCTCATTCACCGAATACCATGACACTTAAGGCGGGATCACGTATGAGTTTCTCTTACCACCAATCTAATTGGCCACTCCGCAGTCTCAGCTGGAGTTTTGACCTTGGCGGTGACATCGCTGATTCCATCCTAACCTGGAGCCTCCACGATCAAATTCGCGGTCTCGGCACTAAGTCTGGGGCCGCCGCGCTCCACGATAAAGAGACGGAGGTGAGGATACACGCCCCCGGATTTATTATGTGGGAATAAATCGTACTCGCACAAAGTCAATCTGGAGAAAATTGTATTTGACTCACCGGCCGGTCCTTGAACTTCAATGCCACTTCAGCCGGAGTTGCCGTCAATGTGGTATCAAAGGGTGCAGTTGCAGAATCCAACTCATCAGCGTTGGCGTTCCCGCGGTCACAAGGCCTGCAAGAAATATAATCGTTGACATCAAGGAGGCGGACATGTGACAAAGCAGACACTTTTTCAGCGTTGTTTTTTATCATTCTTACTTAACAGGATCCCCTGTCGGGAAATGGCTCGCCAAGAATCGACATGCACCGCACACTTCTCGACTTTTTATGGAGCGAGTTACCACACCTAGTTCGTATGAGAAATACACCACGGGTTACAGAGTCTGTACGGAGCGTGGCTTCGGAAATACTATGAGAAACGAGTAACTACACGAGTATCGTTGTGGGTCGTTAATTCCCAGGACGGGGCTCTGCTAGCTCCCTGTATGTATGTGGATGTGCATACTACTACGTTAGTAAGTATGGAGCAATTCCCGTAAGAGGAGCTTGCCGTTGGAGGAGCTCTCGTGAAATATATTAGTTACTAAGACCCCAAGCATGCCCTTGTGAGGTAACTTTCTAGTTTAGCCATCTCGAATTGCTGTCAATTTTTCTGGAGACTTCAGGCTTTCTGATGCCGTCGAGTCTTGATTCTTGTATTCCAAGTGCCGCGTGGAGGGCAAAGATACATAGAAGTAACCTCGGGAAGTCGAAGCTCCTTTCGCTACGGCTGGGACCTACAAAGAGACGCTCAAGCTTGTTCTGATTTTCCAATTGCTCTTGAAAGCTTGGCAAAGATCCAGTCTTTGGATAAGAGTCATCAATAAGTGCCTCTATATCTGGGGAAAATCGTCAATTCATGGGAGGCTCCCGTCCCCACCGGTTGGTTACAAACATGGCTGTGGAAGAGACGAACTCGATCCGTTCGCCCGAATCAAGCACCGAGGAACCTATGACACCTACGACACCACCGAGCGCAACGACAGCAATGTCGCCAAAGTCAGCAGAAAAGGCATCTTCATCGCCAAAGAAGCGATCGGCCTCAACCACGGAGCCTAATGGCGCGACCAAAGTCACCAAAAGACGAGCTGCTAGGGCCTGTGTATCCTGCCGAGCTCGGAAAGTCAGGTGTGATGTCGTCGAGGGCGCCCCTTGTGGTAATTGCCGATGGGATGGTGTAGAATGCATCGTACAAGAGAGCCGCCGCCGCAAGTAAGTCTATTACGAACAAATTCGCTTTCGTTATCTTACTATTCTTTTCTTCCTCTGTCGTGTATGAGATGAGCCTCTCATAACGAATTGCGTCACACATGGAATTTCCCTTTTCGGTCTCCAAATTCTCCAATTCATTAGCAGCCTACACCCTTTTCTTCCTTCACGTGTGCTGCTGGCATAGCGCAAATCCGATTACTACAAAGGCTAGACGCGGGACTTACTAAGATCCTTGTCCATCACTTGTAGGAAAGGGTTGTTCGACCCCAATTCAACGGCTTCACACAATGCCAACACCTGCGCCCCACATCACCAGCATGCCGAGGCACACTTGCTGAAGGCCAAGACTATGCCGAATCCCATCGCAATCGCTTCTGTGGCATCTGTACAACATCCGCGCCATCCTACCGATTTGTCGCAAACTTCTACCCTAAGCGTCGACGCAAACAAGTCTGGGATTGGTAGCCAAGACGGTGTAGATGTTCATGCACCTCATCTTCGATGTAAGTTGGTCATCCTACGGAGGAACGGTTCCTTTTCTGCCAATGATCGTGTTACCCACAAAACATATCGCATGTTCAAAAAATGTGGCGTCCAGGATCTAGCAGAACTACAGGGTGCTCAATCATGACGAGAGCTCACATGTCAATCCAGGCCAACGCCCCAACTTGGTTTCCACTTTACCACTTAACAACCAGGGCTCGAGATATCCCAACATATTCCCGCAGCCGCTTACTGGACAAAGTAATTCGAGCTCAATACCAAACCCTGGTACTGCCACCGGGACCGATGCCAGTAATGGGGCTCTGAAAACATCGAAATTCATTAAGCCATTAGATGAGACTGATGTTTTTTCTCAAAAATATGGGTTCCTTCGACCGCTACCGTCAAAAATCGCTCCGGAAGATGTAGACTACCTTCGAGCCAAGGGTGCGCTGTCAGTGCCCAGCTGCTCGCTCCAGAAAGCACTGTTGCATGCTTATGTAGAGTATGTACATCCGTACATGCCGTTGTTGGATCTGCACGATTTCTTAACCATCGTCGACGCCAACGATGGATCTCGTGGGCAGACGAGTTTGTTCCTCTATCAAGCTGTTATGTTCTGCGCTACTGCGTTCGTAAGCAATAAGGCTCTTAAGGAAGCGGGTTATGCATCCAGAAAAGCGGCTCGCAGGGCATTTTTCACAAAGGCTAGGGTAAGAACTATACGCCGTCATTCTAGACATACTTTGAAAGCTCACACACATAGCTCCTATACGACTTTGACTATGAGAACGATCGTCTACTGCTCGTTCAAGGACTCCTTCTCATGACCTATTGGTACGAAACGCCAGATGACCAGAAAGACACATGGCATTGGATGGGTGTTGCGATCTCATTAGGCCACACGATTGGCTTACATCGAAACCCGGCCAACACTAATATGCCGCCCCAGAGACGGAAATTGTGGAAGCGGATATGGTGGTCCTGCTTCATGCGCGATCGCTTAATTGCTTTGGGTATGCGTAGACCGACTCGTATAAAAGACGAGGATTTCGATGTGCCTATGTTAGTAGAAGATGACTTTGATATCAAGCCACTCCCCGACAACGTTCAGGTTGTGGGCCCGGAATGCACACTCTTGCGCGATGTTGGGATGCAGCAAGAGTTGGCTCAAATGTGCATCGCGAAGGCGAAGCTCAGCCTTTGCATCAGTCACATGTTGAAGGCTCAATACTCCGTATTGATTTGCACCAAGACACATCCAGAGAATACGACCAATAGTACCATGATGCTACTTCCTAACAAGCAGCTGGACAATATGGAGAGCATCGTCAAGTGCGATCACGGGCTCACGAAATGGGCCGAATCGTTACCGGAATCCTGCAAATATCGCCCGCTGTCCCCGCTTGATGTTGAAGGCGGACGTGGTGTCATTGCGGTTCAGCGCAATCTCTTGCATATGGTTTACTTCACGACTGTGTCAGCATTGCATCGCCCGCTATTCCTCCCCTCATCGCCAAGAAATATCCAACAGACCCCAAGTCAGGTCCAGCAACAAATATCGCGAATGCGCGTGTGCACTGCGGCCGTGCAAATTACGCGAATGGTGAATGAACTAAGCGCCTTACGCCTGGATAGATACCTACCAACCACAGGTGTCACCGTCGTGTTACCAGCGATGATCATCCACATGATTGAGATGAAAAACCCGTCGCAGATGGTCCAGGCCGCGGCTCATAAGGGTTTCCAACAATGTATGCGCGTCATGGAGCGCCTACGCGACACTTATGCTGCGGCTGACTACGCCGTCGCGTTCGTGAACGCTGCGATGCGTAAGGGACAACAGGTCGACCAGACACGACAACCCTCGGTCTTCGACAACAGAAGCAGTAGTGGCCTCGCCAACGATGAGTTGAAACCCGCCATGGTATCTCGATATACCGCTTCCGGGAGCTACGGCTTGACAACCGGCATCGAGAGCATCACCACACCACCGCCCGAGCCTTCGATGTTTTCCACTGCCTCGGAAGACACTCCCGTCTTGATATCTGATCCAACATTGAGCTCCGATGTGACACAGGCCTTTGTGCCATCTTCGAATGCAATGATGTCCACCTTCACCAACGCCAACGGTAATACGCAAGCAACGAACGGCTTTGGCAACATCAACGTTAGTATGCCGACCCTGGCCTCGGGTGTCGTTCATGACGCGCATTCGCCGCCATCGACAGATATCATGTCGCCGGTATCGAGCGGGACGTCCAATGAGACACCGTCTACGATGGATCATTCATTGGACGTTAGTGGCATGGACTTAGAAGCCGCTACGGACGGTTTTGATTGGAATTCAATATCCGGTCCAAACATCGACTTCGATCAATGGCTGCAGTTCCCGCCTGGGGAGGGCGCGGCTGTCGGCCCTGGAATGGGCCTGAATGTGTGTGATAATGGACTCGTCGCCTTAAGCCAGATCGAGGGACCGAACCAGAATTTCGGCATGGGGTCTATGGAGGACATCGTGATGGCTTGAGGCCGAGCGACCCGAATTGGCATCGCGTTTTGAAAAGCTGGCTTGACATTTGAAGAAGTTCCAATAGAATCAATCTGCCGGCAGCAGAATTTGATGGTATGGGTAAAATGGTGCCGGTGCGATGCGATGCGATGTTCCGTTCTCTTCCTGCCGATGCGGCCAAGGCCCTTCGGCCGAGTGGCAGGCAGGCACTTTTGTTTCTTCTATAATGAGCATGACGGGCCTTAGCCTCGGATATTTATGAGATCTCGGGGATAAGGATAGGGCTGATGGGCTGATTATGGTCCGAGTATGGGTTCATCGGCGTTAGTGGGGTTAGAATTTATCATGATTTCATTTCAGATGCAGTTCGTTTATAAGAAGGATGCTCCCACGTCTTTCTATATGACGACCAATTCGCAAATTTGTTCTACTTCTTGTCTCTTATACTTATACCCTGATTTACGAGGTCATGATCATGTATGAGGGAATAAACGGAAAAGAGGAAAGGAACTATAAGGTTTTAGACTTTTCATTCCAATAACAAACCAACTATTCGAGACTAAACCATGGATTGCATTGCAAAAGTTGATTTCGTCTACATTGCCTACAATTGCGACTATTGTCTCGAAGGAAGCTATCACAACGGGCTCAAGACGGTCCCGCGCGGGTATTACATCAACCGTTCTCCTTTTACGGCAAGCCGAGCCGGCGTCAAGGCAGCTGATTGGGCACAATGTGGCTCATCTCCGACCCCGTAGTCTATGATATCTGGTTCAGCTAGCTTACGTATACATAGTAGCATAGCCAGGCTTCAGTCCGTTGAAGCAACACTGCCACGTCAAAAAGACAGTTCGCCAAACCAATTAGTCATTACCTATGTATCAGTTCTTCCTCTGTCGTCCACGGACACTTTATCGGAGTCTGATTAGTCCCGGTGGCCGCCCTCTTGTGCGGCTTCCGGCAAGAAGATTGTGCCTCGTAGGAAATAGTTAGAACAGCTTGCGAAATCGTGACTATTCTCTACTTACTTACTATGGGAGCTACGAATGCTTGAGGAGAATGACGTAGGGATGATTGCTGTAAGTTTGTAACTGCGTATGTTTCAACTTAAACTCACGTTTTGGACGTGCATATGCGAGAAGTTTAATTCTCGTTTATCAAAGTGTTAACGAGTAAGCCACTTTTACTACAATAAACTGCTGTCAAATAAGAATTAGATTTGACATGTGCAATGCTTTTTTGGTATTCTCTCTTAGAAGCCAGAGGTCTTGTAACGGTTGATTCCAATGTCTCACAAATCCGGTACGCTAACAGGCCGATTCCGATTCCCGCTCGGACGGACACTTTATGCGAACTAACTACATGGGTACTTACTTCGTCCCGACTTTGGCGCACGTAATTTCAGCCCACGATATCTATCTACAAGGATGGAGATTTGGTCAGGAAGTAAATGAGAGACAGTGAAACGAGATGAATATAAAGGTATTCCATGGACCCTTGGTCTTTGGGTCCTCCTATTATGAGAATGGTTCCTCATCCACTATTCGCACTACACCCACGATACGACTATACGATTATGAGCAGAGCGAGAGAACTTTGATTTGAGCAATATAGAAAAATTACCATTTCTACTCGATCTCATTCTCATCATGACCAAGACGGTCGTCGTGTTGGGCGCCGGGATGGCTGGCCGTAAGTGAACTATCCACGCCCCCTAAACACTCATACAAGCAATACGTAAACTAGCAGAATGACTGACCTTGTCATAGTGCCCATCGCCCACTACTTATTACGGAAGACGTCGACGCAACATGCAGATCTGCGCGTAATCCTCGTCTCGCCGCACGACACCTTCTACTGGAAGATCGCGTCAGTAAGGTTCGCGCTGCCAGACCAGATGCCCGAGGATAAGTACATGTATCCGCTCGCGGAGCAATTCACCTCGTACCCCTCCGAGAAATTCGAGCTCGTGATCGGTGCCGCGGAGACGCTGGATCCAAAGCAGAACACCGTCGGCGTGCGCGTGGACGGCGAGCTCCGCAGCATAGAATATCACACGCTGGTCGTGGCCACGGGATCGCGGTACCGCGACGACATGCCGTGGAAAGAGGTCGGCACGTCAGAGCAGACGCGCGCAAGCCTCGCGAAACTGCGGGGCCAGATCCGCGATGCGCGGTCCATCATCGTCGCGGGCGCGGGCCTGACTGGCGTCGAGTTTGCGGGGGAGCTGGGTTCCGCGTACGCGAAATCGGGTATGAAGGAGATCACGCTCGTGGGTGCCGGTGAGCTGCCTCTCGAGGACAAGATCAAGCAGAGCGTCCGCGAGACGGCGAGACATGAGCTCAAGAAGCTTAATGTCAGGTACATTGGCGGCGCCAAGGTCACGACGGACGGGGCGAACACAAAGACCGTCACGCTCACGCGCGCCGACGGCACCACGCAGACGATAACAGCGGACCTCGTCGTTCCCACGTTCGGCTTGGTGCCTAATACCTCGTTTGCGCCAGAAGGGATGCGCGCTGCGTCGGGGTGTCTACGGCAGGGAGAAGACCTGCGCGTTCCCGGGTATAAGAACATTTTCGTCCTGGGCGATGCGGGCGACCTACAGCCCGCGCAAGCCGCGAACACGGACGCTCAGACGCGACATCTGATGACGCAGTTCAACTCGTATTTCAGGGGCGAGGCGCTCCAGCCGTACGTCTTCGACAACAGCAAGGTGCAGATGGCTTTCACCATCGGCCGCGATCGCGGCACCGGCCAGGCCGGCTCGTGGCAGATCTGGAGCATTCTTATATGGTTCCTGAAAGGTCGACATCTCGGCACAAACACTGCCGACGCATATGCGAGAGGCGATGTGGGCGGGATGGGAAGGGCGTGGCCTAAGTGAGGTGGTATATATTTAGATATGAGAAAGAGTAGATCCCGGTGTTGGTATCTTGGTTGATATATCTATGTTTCGATGGCGGTCGTGACTGCGGCGCGCTGTCCGCCCAAGAATACCAGAAGTCGCCTGTTTTAATTATATTATCCATATACTAGATATAAATATAGCACGGATTTTAACTTCACTCTTCCCGGGTCAGATACGCGACGCGACTAGTATCGATGGTTTGGACTGCATTCGCCTCTGCATTACATCTTAGTCAACAAGAATGACTGACACACTTAGGTAGGCGTAAGTAACTTTAACCAGTCATACTCCTTTTAGGCCATCGGATTAGTAATAGCAGTAGATAACTCGCGACAAAACTGTTCCTACGGCTTGCGTAACGTATATCGACAACGAAAATTGCTCTCGTTTGCACCTCACGACACGGGGAATATTGTTTTTAATTTACACGCTACACGCTGCTGGTATCTCCTTGTTATTTGCTATTACAGCACTCGACGTGGCCTGAAGCGCCGATGTACCTTCCAAAGTCTCATTTTGAACCGCCGTTTGAAAAAGACGATAACGGTTGCTTACTCTACTGCAGTCTCCGTGGCCGAGTTTTCCAATCGTGGCACGGCTGTTGAGCTAGATTCTCGGTTAAGACTTGACGACTGTCCCTCGAGATGCGGCCGTTTAGATTCAGGCTGAGTGCCAGGCGCAGACGGGGGCCGTTTCCTTTCCTTGTCACCACTCTCCTTAGCTGCTGCTGCGCGACGTGCTTCTCTTTGCTGTTTTTCCTGCTTCTCCTTTTCACGACGAAGTGCTTTTGACTCGAACTCGTGCCAGTCCCCTTTAATTTCCTTGAGCCTAAGAAGTGGTCAGTACATTAAGTCATATACAGGAGTAGGTTGTTACTCACTCGACAGCTTGCTTAGGGGGGGGCTGCTCCACGGTGAAGTAAGGATGCTCAAGCACATCGGCGGCTGAGGGTCGTTTGACTGGATCATACTGAAACATTTCGGCCAGGAGATCGAAAGCGGCAGCGGGCACTCGCTCCCTATACTTCTCTGCAAATACGTTTGGCTTTCGATAACCAGGCCGTAGAAGCTCAAACCAAGGAGTATCCGCAAGTCCCGGCCACTCTTTCCGATTTGGTGTACCAAGGATGTTGTAAATCTTCTCAAGCTGGCTGATTTCACCGCCGTCGCCCGGGAAAATGGCATGACGAGTAAATATTTCCACCATCACACAAGCAGCACTCCATATGTCGACTGCAGCGCCGTACCGTGTCTCGCCTAACAACAATTCAGGGGATCTATACCATATAGTGATGACACGGTTGGTATAATCTAGCTGATGTCGTTTTGCATAGAAACGAGCTAGACCAAAATCGGCCAGTTTCAGAATACCATCATTGCTGACAAGGATGTTAGCGGCTTTGATATCGCGGTGTAGGACTCCGCGCTTGTGAAGGTAGTCTAATCCTTCGAAAAGCTGCATAGCTAGATGTTTCTTTTGCGCTGCATCAAGTTTATACGTTGGATGATTGAGCAATCCTGTGAGATCATGCGAGAGGTACTCGAAAACCATGTAGCATTCGTTCCTCTCGATCATCACTTCGTGTAAATCCACAATATTGTCGTGTCGGAAAGATTGTAGAAGCTTGATCTCTCGCATGGCTGTCACGGGGAAGCCATCTCTTTCGCCTTCCATCCGAATCCTCTTTAATGCAACAAGATTTTTTGTATAGACGTGTCTTCCCTTGAAGACCTTGCCGTAGGTGCCTGATCCGATCACTGATTCGTTGCCGGGTTTTCTGAAGTAGACAGAAACAGATTTGGCAAGCTCGGGATCTAGTGGAGGCTTTGGCTTCAATTTTCTCCGTATCTTCAATACTTTGCGAGTTCTTGGTTGTTCAGGCGGCGGCGGCGGTGGTGGTGGTGGCGGTCTGCTATGATGATAGTCTGATCGGGCCCGCGCAGACGCAGGCTCTCTAGGTGTGTCTTTTGGCAAGTCCCTATCACGATCGTCGATTACAGGGTGCGCTTCCTTTTTAGGGGCAGCGCTGAATTTTTGAGATATTTCTGGTTTTGGAGCGGCGACTGGTTTGGTTGAAGTTTTGAATGCAAAGCTAAATTTGGAGCTTGCAGGGCCGGTGGGTGCTGTGGGAGGTGGCCTTGGAGAGGACGTTTGGTCGGCCGTAGCCCTTTCATCCTGTGATTTATCTGCACTCTGCCCACCTTCAAGTGGCTGTGATGCATTTTCCGCCTCCCTATCATCGTCTTTGGCGTTCGGCGTGTCAAAATGGGCAGGCAAGGTATGGGAAGAAGGGCTTAATGCATCTCTATCTCTACTGGAACCAGCCGCCGCTGGCCACTGGCCATGTCTCGATGGAATATTATCAGTAAGACCACCGCGAGCGGGAGCCATTCCACCCCGGAAGCCACCTCGAGAGAACCCGCGGCCCCGGGAATGGGACAGAGGGCCTGTTGGAGGGCGGGGTGGTGATTGGCTGAGCCTTTGACGTCCTGTAGCACTTGTGGGATCAGGAAAATTTCGGTCTCGTGGTAAGTGTTGACTATTGTGGGTTAGCTAGAATCACTGCTGCGGACTGAATCTGTCGGCGTACCTTCTGGATGAGTAGGGATGGTCACCGCCTTTGCTTGGTCTATGAGGTTGAGGTGAGCCTGGAGAGTCATAATGAGGCGAATTTGGGTTGATGCGCGGTGATATTTCTCTCGGTGGGAAGTCATGGAAACGTTCTGTGCGAGCATCTATCGATGGCCCCGGTGCTTCGAAACTTGTTCGTCTGTCGGTTCGCCAGGACGTGCCCACTTCAATGCTATTGGCCCCGGAGGCGAGTGGCCCGCCCGAAGACAGTCTAGGCTCATCGCGGTATTTGGCCTTTTTTCGAGGCCGGCGGGGGCCGCGATCCTTAGGCGAGCGAGGAGGATGTTCAGCTCTTGGTGCCTCAAAAGAAGGGGATTCCCGAAGAGAGTGCGCATCTGCATCTGCGGTACCTCTTGCTGATGGCCGTCCGATTGAACGAGAGGGAGACTGGGTGTGTGAGAACGATGAACGGCGGGAAGTAGGTCGTGGGGAGTGACTAGAGTCTCGAACTCTAGAATCGACGCGTGGGCGAAACGGCTTGACGAGGCGGTCATCTAAATTGACCTCCTGAGCTGGGGATCGACTTCTGCGGTGGGGACGATGATCGCTTGGATGATCATTTCGTTCGGCGTATCGACGGTGGGAGACATTGTAGTGTGGTGAGATAGAGCGTCGGCGAGAAGGAGAATGTGTGCGCTCGGGTCGCGGAGGCCCATGTCCCTTTGGATGATCTCGGTCAAATCGCTCGTCTCTCTCCGTACGACGACGGCGGTCGCGTTCGCGCTCACGCTTAGATCGTTTAGATCGAGAAGGCGGAAACGGTAATGGGCTTCGGCTTCTGAGTCGCTTTCTGGAGGACGGAGAGAATGACCGATCTCGGGGATGTTCCGCATAATTACCGGGCCTAGAATGGTGCATTGGGGATGAGGATCCGTCGTGTCGCTTGCCTAGATCGGGGTCGAAATCACGAGTAGACGAGTTTTTTGCTCGACGCGTGTCATCAGGATAGAATTCACGGCGATCGGATGATCCGCCACGACGCCTCTCACTTCCTCGACGCTCACCGTCGTCACGGTATGCCTCGCCTCCATGATACTTCTTCTCCCTGCCACGGTAACCATGAGATGGGCGGAAACCGGGTGATGAAGACCTCAGCCGGCTGTGTGCACTGGGACCTGAGCCTCGGTGAGTTGGTTCGGGCCTCCCTCGGCCTCGAGAGCCATCGCGACTATCTCTGCTTCGGTCGCGTTTCATGGTCACATCTCGAGAAGGCACCTTTGTCCGGGAATAACGGGTTGTGTCTGTAAAAGAAGGAGAAGTAGCATCGGCGCCAGCATCAGCAGGACCAGGACGCCTTGAGGGGGCTACGTCGACATCGCTCATCTTGGCCGTGTGTGAGAGACAGGCACAGCAAACGACACGGTAAAATTATGTCGCCGAGACATGGATTGGGCCACCTCTCTGAGTGGGTGGCAGCCTCACGCAGACAACCATCAACGTCCACCAAGTCGCAAGTGCCACTGCTAGTCCGCTTTTCCTATGCCAACGGCGTCGACATCGAGAGACACAAGAAAATACGACACTAGAGTAAGAATAACGACAGCAGTTCTGTACGCGTGGCTGTGTTGGTATAGACAAAAGATTTGTCTTTGGGTGGAGGGTAAAGTGGTTTGACGGCCGGAGTCAACAGGGCTGCACGCTAACGTAGTAGGTGTAGGTAGGTCTGTCGTTGCGTGGTGTGGTAATAAGGTACGCGGGACAGGTTGGGAGGGTACCGGGGGGTGTTTAGGTTAGTCCCATATCGGCGAGGTTGCTGATAGGAAACGCCCAGCAGTTAGTTCAATCAATCATCCGTACAGTTGCACTATTGTGGACTTGGGCAGAAAGGTGTTGGCTGCGCTTCCGGTCTAAAACGGAACGGAAATTTTCTGGGTCGCGCGAAACTGGCCTTTGCCTTCTCTGCCCACCTGCAATTACTTGCTGTAATTACTTGCTGGAGCCTGTAGGTACCTCTGCCCAGGTTTGTCTGGCTCCGGGGGGCATCCCAGCCTGATGTAGTCAGTGCGATACAGCGCCGGCCAGCAACAGTATTGTCCCTAGGAGCTGCCTCTAGATATTAGGGATTGACCCGACCCGACCATGATGCAGAGGCATCCGATCGGCGAAAATCAATAGCCCCAAGAGCTCTCTACCCTTTGTGAGACGTTGCCCCGTTGGTCTAGCTAATTGCAAGAAAAACAGAGACGACGATGGTTGGTCGGCTGCGGGGAGTGATACCTGCGCCGAGGCCCCCCGACGCCTCGTCTCCCGAGAATAACTTTCTATACTTGTCATCCTGTCATACTGCCTGTGCTCTAGGAGTAGACCCCGACGGGAAAGCAAGTAAGCAAGTCCATAGCCAGCGTCAGGCGTTCTCGACTCGTCTCGTCGATGACGCTTACCGCCTGACCCAAGTAAGTATGGGTGCAGGCGACAGTAGGTAGTGCAGAACACCACGAGTATCACTATCTACGAACCAAATTCGCCTAGAACTCGCCTACCCGTCGTCTTCCCCTGCCAACCCGCATTTCTCATATACCGGGCTTGTCCTAGTGAAATGCCCATTTAAGATATTTCGATATCCTATCCATGCTTCATAACGTCCTGACACTAATAGGTTTGGCCTGGTCGAAGACCCTTTACCTTCGTGGGGTCCATTGACTCTTCACTTTCCACCAGGGCGAATAGTGAGCTATCCGTAGAACACTCGTGTGCGTGTAGATATTAGCTACTCCCAAGGCCAGCTGCTGGTAGGGGCTAGTTGGCGGCCGCTGGACTAGACTGGAGACGCTGCAACTACTGTAGACGAAATCCGAGAACTGGCCTCGCCGTAGATGCCTAAGTCAGGAACTGATATGTCGCCTAGCTCTAGCTGTAGATAGCGCTTGTGCCTCACAATTAATCTGTCGCCTAGCACCTATAACATGCAACTAGGATAGAAGATAGTTGAAAGACCATCCCAACCACATACTCTTCTTGACAGAGACATTGACGCCATATCTTATCAGTATTTGAAGCGTTGGAAGGGACTCAGAACGAATATCGCCAGAATGACAAGGTCATGGTACTAGGTAAGACGAAATCGAGTATACAGAGACTGCCGTAACCCGTAAGGCCTGTCGCTGAGAGACGAGCTAATGCCTTAAAAAGTGGTGGATTAATGGGAGCATCAGACATCAACATACCCCAGCAGGCAAAGGTTGACAGGATTGGTCAGCAGCATACTTCATCACCACGTCCGAAAGCAAGACAGTGTTCCGATTTGATGTCTCGAAGAAAGAGAATGAGGCTATGTAGGA
This sequence comes from Xylaria curta, assembly GCA_022495235.1. NCBI lineage: Eukaryota > Fungi > Ascomycota > Sordariomycetes > Xylariales > Xylariaceae > Xylaria > Xylaria curta. The sequence continues at coordinate 604,375 of MU375904.1, read as the reverse complement.
ATAGTCGCGGGAAAACGAGCACGGCATCATCGATTCGACTCGCGGGGTGATAATCTAGGAACTGCTGGACGTTCGGTGGCCTATTATCATGTACGGATATGCGAGTCCCATCGGTCGGCACAACATTTTTGCGGCATCTGAAACTGAGTTTCGGCCTTCCCTCAAGGTATCCTTATTCTCGTTGTGGAGTCGTAAGGTGTCGGAAATCGAATAGAGGTTGAGGGTAATCAAAGTGCAAAGCGGGCAGCGGGCAACAAACGCATCCGTAAGAAGGTAATCATAAGCAAGGTTCGGTGCGGCACCAGCTCCGAGACCAGCAAGCACAGAAATGAGTGAAAGGGCTAAAGGGATCGATGATTATTGGCAGCGTCTGCGGGATGATGGACAACAAACAGATTGATGGTGTAGTCGTTAAGTGTTGGCTGGGGCAGGCATTCGGTCGGGTCAGAATGAAGTGGTGACTACCTAACTAAGCTACACGTAGAAAGGTGTTGCAGTGCGCTGTTTGTTACACAGTACTAGGTACTTACCTGTTCTGACTAATATTTCTATATCGAGGTTATGTAATTAAATGATCGTTCTCATATTCAGCCCGGAGGGACCATGTGACCAGTGCTTGTGGTCTTCTTGACATTACCTAGGTACTTGATAGAGTTAACCAGCTCGTTGAGGTCTATTCATCGCTTGTTTCTGACCCGGACCGCCACATTCCTATTGTAGGAATACAAAGTCACCACTTGTCACAAGCTTCATCACATCAGCTAAGCGGGTGCTATCTTCTTGATGAGACACGTCACTTACTATATAGTCTTCTTTTCAAAAGTAACGCACACTATGTTCTCATCTCTGTGGGTGTGGGGGGATGTTTCGTATCGTGGCTCATCCCAGCCATCGTACCTAATCCTAGTGCCTCCTTTGGTCATGATCCATCGCTCTGCATGTCCCAAACCTGTTCATTTCGGATCGACCTGGTTCCTTTCGGGTTGGGACTAGAATGGCTAGGTCATATCATCTTGGCTGTGTTCCCTAGTCAGCCAGGAACATTAGATAAAGAATACCGGAATATCCCGTCTTGACAATGATCGTAATCGAGCGACGCAACTTGAGGGTCACCTATATTTGTATTCTACGTGACTACATCCAGTTTGTTACTACATCTTCCTAACGAGGGGGCAAAATGTGATATGATCCGCCAGGCCACCTTGACGTCCAGTCTTTCAAAGACAGAGTGCAGAGACTGAGTGCTAAGAAGAAAACTACGTCATCAATAGATGAACAACTAATAGAGCTTGACCCGTCGGCTCGATATTTACCTCGGGAAAAAGATAGATATAGAGGATTCCATCCGATCCGGCTTAAAATGACTATGAGATGATAGCTTTCTGATTGCAAGTTCGGCAGGTTCTACTATGGAGCACTCTTATCTCCTTATACACCAGGGTCATGATACAAGCTACGCCTCAGGTATCAAAGTCACTGCTTCAAAGGGTTGAAAGTACGTATACCATATAATAATTTTGCACCCAACCACCTCAAATTCAAATCGTTTGGTGATACTAATTACAAGTAAAGGATGTATGTTCATCCCAATTGTGCTGCATGTATTTGTTAAAGAAGACAAATGAAAGAATCCCAGCATTGTTGCTTGGGTATCCGGTAATGATGCTTATCTCCTGCCTGTGCTTGTGAGATGAGGGAAAGTTCCCAGCGGGCTAATCAGTATACCTACCATATTCTTATACGTGAGTCCATAGTAAGTCAAACACACCCGGGTATTTACCCACGTGGAGACGGGAGGGCTGAAGAAACATCTTTCAGGACATGATTTCGGGATGGCCAAGGATCATAGGCATTTACACGTAGTCTCCGCCAAGAGACTCTCGATTATCTTAATATATCAACTTCAGTAGCACGCGTGTTGAACTTATGATAAAGCCTGCGAGTCTCATTTTTGCGTAAATATGTTCGTAGCTGTGAATTATTTTGGCATATGAATGGTAGTTTATGGTCTTGATATCATCATGATTTGACGTTGTAGTTGGGCGAGTGGCTGTGGAACTAGGGTCCGAGCAGGGGTCTGGAGCAGGGGTTCGTTTAGTGTCCAACTTCGGCCTGTTTGATCCCCACCTTATCTGTCTTCTGGCACCCTGAAGCTAATCCATCCTCGGATTAGCGAGGCCATCTCCAGAGTTGATGCGCTGTTAAGTGCAGAGTACCGTGCTCCCCCTGCTGGACCTATCGCAAGAGCTCCCTGACATCACGAAACCTAGAGCTGTTCCAGCTTTGCTTCATCTTCATCGCCACATATGCCTCCCGATGTAGGGGTAGCTTCGGCCAGTCATGGCCCTTCTCTACTATGAATCGAGGCGGGGAGCCATGAACCCTCGTGAGGCGAGTCCAGCCAGCCCCTACAGTTGGCTGTCGTACCCTGGCTTGCCCTGGCATCGAGGAAGACTTGAAAGGCGTGATGTCGGTCCAAGCACCGACCTCGCCCCTCTGCTGTACCGTAGATGTGGTCTCGGAAAATGCATGTAAGCTCTATACCTGTGCCCAGGCCGGACGCTCCCTCGTCCGCGCGGGTCGAGTTGCGCTAGTCCCTTGGAGAAACTTTCCCAGGATGCCATCTCTACCATGGCTGTCATTCATGCGTTCTCCTTGATCTTGGCTTCTCATTCGAGTAGCTTTGTCGTCGAGTCCAAGTTTCTTTCGTATTGTTCGCTCGAAGGTGTTGCGTGTGGCCGGGATTGCCACACTTCGTTTCTTTCCACCTAATTTTTCTTCTCCATCTGCTGGTTCAGGTATTGTTTGTCTGGTTCATGGGCAGGCTCCTGATATGCCAACAGTTCTCGTTCATTTTCAACTCGTAGTCGCTCATTATACCTCTTTACCTGTTTTTTTCCAGGCGAAATTATTACCTACCCATTGCCAGCGATCCTGAGATATCTACCGCGTAGATGACTTGATCATCAAGGCTAAAACCCTTCAGGCTCGACGCCGCCGTCTGGTCTTCTTCGTAATCGGACTCAGTATGTTTTCTTCGACGGGAAATCTTAATTCGTTCGGCCATTCTGGCGACCAGTGGTCAGGGAATTCGAGCTGGTCAGGTGGTTTCTCGCAGGCGGCGTACAATGGCAGCTCGACATTCGGTGTCATCAACGAACTGAAGTTCCTAGCTGCAAAATCCTCACGTCAATCCACAATCATTCTTGCCGCCTTCAATATCGTCTCCGCAGCTGCGACAGCAGCAGGCATTCTTTACAACAACTACCTAAGAGTGAAAAGATCACCACTAAGGCAAAAAGAGCGGTACGTGTTATTATGAGACGGAAATTGGTATGGGAGCTAAAGTTTGATTTAGTGTCAACATCTTCACATGCGTTCGCGGGCCTGACGTGTATCCATTTATTCTTTCACTGGGAATTGTAGGCCAAGGTATTATCTTTGCTGTGTCGCAAGCCCAGGGCTTGACCGATCTATTCCAGCGTGGATGCTCCTTAATATCACAGTTCATGTGGCCTGGTGCGTACTGATCTGCGTAACTTACCGCCGCAGGTGACTAACTAATCCACAGCAATCTTCATCGTGCCTTATATACAACTCGTTTTTACGATAGAGACCACAGTACGAGCCATCAAATCAAACCCCTTTCCCTCGAGGAGCAAGTGGACCGTACCGATCTGCTTGACGATCGTGAAAATTGCACTACTCGCCACCGGTCTAGTCACGTTTTTCATTCGCGCGCCCAACCTTTGTTTCGCCTCACTCTTCTGGTTCGTGGCAAAATGGGCCGAAGGGGGTTTCGCACTTCTGATTGCCATTGTTGTCATCATGGCGGCATGCGCTGTCGTCATATATATGCGGCTCACAAGATTTTCGATGATAGAAGAGGAGGAACGAATTGGTGCCTCACGGATGATCTACTACATCGCTCTCGCGATCATCCCGAATGTAAGTGACTGTGGTCTCTGAAACACTAAAGCTTTTAGCTGACACAGAACCAGACGTTAATGATCCCATTCTTTGGCTACCTGTCATTTGGCAACCCGTTTGAAAACGGCGGCGATACTGGGTTAACGTTATCCATGGTTTCGACAGTCGTAGCCAACGTGACTGGACTCATGACTGGCGGGCTCTACTTATTCCTTCGATCCAGCACACTATCTTCTTTCGCTCCGAAAAACAAGCTTGACGAGTATGAAAGCCAACAAATGAACCATCATACTCGAATGCCAAAAGCGAACGGCACAGATTTCGGTAACCATATCGTGAAACCTATAATGGTTTCTCAGTGGCTCCGCGAAACGCATCTCCAAGAGAAGCAACCAGCACCTAACGATGTGAGCCAAATGGAACCACGTAGCGCCACTACGTTCCGTAGTATGGATGACACGAATCCTTTGAGGTCAAATGCCGTCTTCAAGCAATTCTCAGCTCCAAGGAGCTCAACTGATACCCAAACACCTTCGTCAACGACGCCAATTCGCAAAGTGTCATCATATGCGCTCTTCCCAAACAAAAACTCGGGAAATACAACATCAAAAATCCTGTTGCCATCTACGACTTACTCTCCAAACACAAGCGAAATCGCTTCAAATGACTGCTGCAATACGTTTCTTCCGCCTCCGTCAGTTCGGCTACCAGGCGCTCGTCATCGACGCGACTCATCTTTGGTCTCATCTGCGACAGTACAAATAGGGTTGCGTCTTTCGAATGTAGAAGATGTACGTCCAATGACTGTTAGTACCATTGGAGGGGTTGAACGGACGCATGAATTAGGCTGTCCCAATAACCTGAAAGTCGAGATCCCGAATAGGCCGAGTCCTCTCATGGTACCAGGGAGCACGACCTCATCGCCAAGCTCACAGCGTACTTTAGTAGCGAGCCAGGTGGATGCTACAATGAAGACATTACCACCGATACCACAGAGCTTCAGAACCGAGGCTGAAAGGGCTCCTCCTATGCTCAATCCAACTGTGTACAGCCCGAACAGTCCCACGAAGGGAAAAGTCCCGAGTCCTAAAGGAGTTGGGTTTAACGTACCGACGAGGACGAATAACACACCTGTGGAAGCGAGGACTCCAGCCTCCCATCTTCATGGCAACTCTGCCGCCGGAGGTGCAAACAGCGCTGATTGGATATAGATGCTGAATTACTGGGTGTTGGCCTTGTATCGCAACACAGCATGGTCACTTCATATATATCGTCTATTGATTCAAAGGAATTCCCGTATATACCCACTTTTTATTTTCATTCGTTCAAACACCTATGAATCAAGTTCTGGATGTCGTGCTGGATGATGTCAAGGTACAGCCATGTCATTGTCCTGCCGATTGCACATGTCTGCAAGACAGGCGATTACCGCAAATTTTATTTATTACCTTTGTCATTCTTGTCTTTACCACCCGTTTATATTGTCGATTCCATACCCGAGGCGTTAGAAGAGGTGAGTTTTAGCATGATTAGGCGTCAATCAGAAGGGGGAGGGTCATACTTTGTTTCCATCCCCTTGGTTGTTTTTGCAGGGCACAGTGTGTCGATAAAATGATGCACATATCTGCCCTGCGTGTATGTTGGATTGTCAAAATGTATCATGAAGAATAAGCAATGAGATTCGGATTAGATTCATTTGTTGGCAACGAGGTATTAGAGCTCGCAAGAGACGAGAAGAGACGTGTCAGAATGCGCACTCCAGAGATAGCCTGCAAATATGAAGTATATGACCATACTGCCTACATATTCCACTTGATGCCAGTTTTTGCCAATCATGTGACAGAATCGATATGCTGGGGTTAGGCTTTTGTTGAGTGCTGTCCGAGTCATTTTAATAGTATTACTGGTACTATTCGTCGCCAGGCACGCTCACCCCGTCCTCGGCATCTTTCTCCGGACTATCATCAGCCCTACCACCATCAGGATTCGTCCCCTGTGCCTCAGCTTTCTTCTCGCGTTCTTTCTGTCTCCGCTTGAGCTTACGCTCCCGGTTCAGACGCTTCTTTTTCTCCTGTAGATGCTGCTCCTTTTCTAAGATTGATTTCTTCGCAGCCTCCTCACGCTCTCGTGTCGCTTTCTCGCGTACACGCAATATTATGCGGTGTTTCTTGCCCGGGCGTGTTCGCTTAGCCTTTTTCTTCTCAGCCGAATCTTCCTCCTGTGCGGATCTGGATATCGTCTTAGGAGCGCCCGAGTTCGAATTTGAGGTGAGATGTATCACCCGCCACGGCTTCTCCAAACCCCAGCGCCGCCTCTTCGCGTCCGCTAATACGTACTCAGCACTCACGGCCACGCTGCGGTATTCTGACACCTTCCCCGGAGAAGGCGGAGATGCGATGTAATACGAGCGTGGACGTGATGGAACCACGAAGCCGCCATCACCCAAGGCCGCGGGGTCCTCGTCGTTCGTCAGCACGACGGTATGCGTGAGTGCCTCGTCGCGAAAGAGCCGGAAGGCGAAGGCTTCCTCCTCCGGATTCTCATTCTCTTGCTGTACTTCACTCGCTACATCAGGAGCCTGGTCTTGTAATTGGTCTTTCAGCTGGCCGGCTTCATGCCGTTGAACCTTAGGTTCTACTTTAAAGCTAAAATCGAGGAGGCCAGATAGCTGTGCGTTTAGCTTTGCGCGAAGTGCCAGCTCGGCCTCCGCGTCATGCCCCACTTCTTCTTCACCGGATGAGGTCGAGGCTGAGGCTGAATCATCCAAGTCCTTCCGACGGACCCTAAACCTCACGTCAGACGGGGCTTTCGAGGGTGAGAAAAGTGGTGTGCATACCGTTTTGCTTCTGGAAGTGTGAACATGTTTTTCAGATGGTAGCCAACAGAACTAAAAAGAAAGCCACCAATATTAAAGAAAGTGAGTAGTTGGACGGGGGTCGTATTAATGTGTATATCTCACGAGACAATGGTTGTTCGTTAAAATTGAGAACCGTGATGGCTCCGACGGAAGTAAAGTGATAATGTAACCAGTACGTCGGCGATGCTGTGCCGCTAGCTTGGCAAGCTTACCTTGGTGGACCCATTTAAACGGCGACTGATAAGGACACTAACGGTTAGTTTAGGCTTATCACACTTGCAAGTTAGACCAACCAGCAACCGGCTGACCTTCTCACCGTGATACATAACTTAATATCATGACCCAGACCGGGTTCGGGGTGGAATGACTTGTCAACCGATACAACATCTATCCTACAATCCCTCGAACCACGCGATCACACTAGCGCCAGCCATGTGTTAGCTCCGTATACACAGCGGAGCGGATCCTGGGCGCGAATAACAGCGTAGCGGTGCTAACTCAAGGTGTACTTAATCCGTCAACCAGAAGCGTTCCGCAGCGCATGACATGGCACTTCTGAAGTCAGTATGGTACACCATATGGTGACATGGCGTGTTTAGCGCAGCTAACTAGTTCGTTGGACCTAATGGGAGGAATTATTCAGCTAAACTGCTTTCAGGGCCAAGATGGCAAGAGGCTCAGCCGCAGACGAATAGGCCGTCTTGGAATGCAGTGCGCTGTCTGGTATAAAGCAACGGCGTGGGTGGCTCGGACGCCTATATCTTTCCCTCGTCTCGTCTCGTCTATAGACTAAGATCCTCCCCTATTTGCTTCCATCTTATGTTGCTTCCCTGCCCCTAAAGTATCTTCCACTTGGCCTGTAGATATTAGGCCGAATCGGATAAAGACACTTAGCAGCCGCCCTTCGTATTTGACATGATACACATAAGAAGACCGGCCTTCTTCCACTCGAGTAATCAGCCCACATACGGCAAACACCCGACACACATCAGAAACACTAGATATCACATAGATGGAGTCGGTAAAAATGGTATATGCATAATACGATGTGGTAGGTCTTCCTCATTCAACTCGATTATATATCAAGATATTAACACGCCACAAGAGTCAACAATGACATAAAATCTTTATGTTTACATTGGAACAATAGCGCAAGTACAGCAGGGTATCGTAGCTCGGGTATGCCGAATTATGACGTGCGCAACGTATATGAGCAGTTATAGTATGACAATGGTCTCGGAGGATATCATCGAACGAATAATGGTAGGAATGATCCGCGACTCAAAGAACAAACGACAGCAATGACAAGATGGCGACGCTGGCGACGACGACATGTGACGAACGTCCAGATGACAGAACCAACTCCGGATGCTTTCTCGATGTGCCCCCAAACCCATCTGGACCCCTTGCTTGCTTGGTAGATTGTTGTGCGCGCTTATGAGAAACTAAAACCCAACAATCCATCTCCGAAAGGGACCAAGCGAAGAAAAAAACAAGACACAACACTGGGAGAGTATCGAGAACAAAAAAAAAAAAAGAAGAATTTCCAACACCCAAATACATCCGAATCCCAAAGGATGTCCCAAAGAGTACATCCAACCTAACTCGCAGCGTTTACACAACCATAATGGGTACTCCGTCACTCCGTTCGTCCAACGGTCGTTTCATTCCCGCCATATTTCATTTGAATCGTCCGTCTGCTCAAGTCGCAATGACAGAAAGGATGCCAGCAATTATTCCCGCGTCCTTCCTTCGTCTTAGTTTTTTGCTCCAAGTTGTTCTTTAGCAAAGTGCCTCATGTGTCCCGGCTTCTTATTCAACTCAAATCTCTTCTTCCTCCCCAGACGTTAAGAAACCGAAAAAGAAAACGCTTATAGGAATATTATACAGATGAGATATTCTTCCAATCGTATCACATGGAGGGAGAAGCCTCCATTCTTTTTCCACGCACGCACTCCACAGCCTAATGGCCGATGTTACCGAGCTGCCAGTCTTGCAGTAATATGCTGGAAATAAGTGTTCGTTATGACAAGTTACTTCGTCTTCAGGCCTAAGTTGGGCTCCACGAATAATTGTTCAGTGTCGAAGCGTAGGTCCCTGGAGCAGTTGGGTGCTCGCTCTTGACCGATATTGAATGACTAGTCTTATACTGGTCTGGATATGTGTACGGCCTGCTCTCGTTCGCAGTTGCTCCATTGTGGTGGTATGAGTGCACAGTCGAGCCACTCGTTTCACCCGCCGTCGTAGTCCACGAGGACGTCGGCGGGTAGTACTCACGAGGTGGTGCAAGTGCAGGACCGGCACCAGAACCAGTGGATGCACCGCTCGTGGCCTCCGCACCACTGGTACCGTACGTCGATGCCGGATTATCGTATGTTGTCGTCTGCGGCGGCCCGTACCGGTATTCGGATGTAGCGTCGTTATTGTTCAGCGAGCTAGTGCTAGGCACTGACTGGTGGCCCCCGTGCCGCGGGCTCTTGGACGGCCGTGGGTTGGAGTCTACGTATCGCGGTACACTAAGGGCGCTGTGATCTGCGTTGCCCCCTGAGCTTCCCAACGCTGGCGTAGACACAGACATCTGTGAGGGAGCCGATGTCCCCGGAACATAAGCGTATTGTGTTCGGATGGGTGGTGGTGGTTGTTCTGTGGCTGCCAGGGAGAGTTGCATAGACGGCATCGATGTTTGCAGTGGTAACTCTGGCGGCTCATGTGAGTAGCCTGTCGCCCCAGATACTGGGATCTTCTGGTAAGGGTCTGCCGGCATAGTGCTTGATGGGTAGCTAGCAGGTGTTGATGCTGGCAACCCAGACATGGGCAGCTGGCTAGGCGGGTTCCAGCTAGGGTATGAACTAAACCATCTGTTATTATAAAATTCTTCGTTTTGCCATTCTCTTGTTCCCGGCCTGCTGTTCGAAGCACTCTATCGTTCTCATCCTATAGATAAAGGACGAGATGGTTGCCAGCGTCTCTTTATTCTCCTCTTCGCCACTCTGAAATTTAGGAGAAAAAAAGGGAACAACTCACTTCGACCTCATAGTCATGGGGCTTCCGGGGATTTTTGAAGCATTGAAAGTAAACGCCGTCCTCGGCAGTTCGAGACCAAGTCCCCTGAGCTTTGGGTCTTGTGGCTTTACTGCCAGCGGCCCAGCTACGATGCCCAGGCCCGTCTCGACGAGCGCCTGGCCCCGCGAGCCCGCGCTTGATCCCAGAAGTGGGATTTCTTTGCGTGCTTGGAAGTTTCGCGGGCTCCGTCCCCTTACTACGATCGGTGCCGTGGTTGATTCTGCTAGGGCCACTTTTGTCCCATTTGCCAACGACCCCATCACCTTGAGGTGCAGTACAAAGTGTTGCTGTAGTTCTTTCCGTCTCCCGTTGTTGGCCGTCGCTCTATGGTGTCGCCCAAGGTCAGCAGTTGTCTCATGGAACCATTATCTTTCCCCCTACTCTCCTGGGCCTCCAGGAAGAGAAAAGAGCACCTACATTCGAAACTGTAAACGGCGCCAGCCGATAGGGTACACGGCATACTCGCCATCGGGCTCCTGTCCATCGTCTGGGAAGGGGATCAGCGGAAGTGATGGAGGTTCCTGGTCCGGTGTCTGTGGCAGCTCCGGGGAGTTTGGTGGAGGCGTCTTCCACGGGATCACGATGAGCCGCACTGGATGGCCATCGACTGATTCGATGGCAGAGATGGTGACCTCGGTATTGTTTACCGGGACAGTCTCGCCCGTCTCGGCCAGGATAACGGAGAGTTGGCCACGTGGTGTGATGAGTGACCCGCTGATTTGGAACAAGTTTCGCCGGTAACACGTCAACTCGGGCTGCATCATCGAGCCGTCGCCCGTGTTTGTGGGCATCTCGGAGAGGAAGAACATGCCGTGCAACTGCGCCGACAGTTCCAGCTGCTGCATGCGCCCATGCTGGTCCACCAACGTGTGCTTGTCCTGCACCCGCCGAAATGACAGCAACTTGTGGTCGTGGTTCACCGACAGCTTCGACCCGTCATCCCGCAGGTCCTGGACGATCTCCTGGTACGGCGGGTGCGGCGGGGGCTGTTGTTGCTGTCCCGCCTGCGATTCACCGCCATGGTGCGGCCTCTTCAAGTTTGGATAGCTGTGCTGCTGCGTTAGTGAGGACTGCGGATATCTGTCAAAGGCGTCGGATTCATCCTGGGGGTAGCGCGAGTACGACGAGTATGGATGGTCGATAGTAGGATGGCTGCTCCGTGGCCGTCCCGGATGTTGTGAGGCAGTCGTTGACGCTGCCGCTGCCGAATCCATGCTGTTCGGGTATCGAGTTGTTGACAGAGAAACTGGGCCGCCGCCGTAGTTCGACCAAAGACTATGCGCTGGCTCCGGCTTCAACTCTGCCATGGTCGCCGTTAACGTCGTTGTGGTGGACATGGGAACATATCTCCCAGTCTCGTTTCCCCCTGCACGTGTATTCGTTGCGCGCGCCGTGCCGCCGCCACTAACCGATCCCACAGATTCTAACTGTCCTTGCTCTTTCCGTTTCCCTTCTAGTTTCTCGAGTTGTCAATGATAAGTAATCACTGACGTGTGAACCTTCAAATTATGTATGTCTTGCTACGAAGAAACACGAGTGTTTATTAGACTACCTCCCAACGACTGGATGAAGATGAAGATAGTGATGGTGGTGATGATGATATCGCCTTCCTGGGTGGGACAGAAAGGGGACCTGCAGAGAGCCTTGTGTGGTTAGAATAGAGTGTGGGCTTGAAAAAGGCAAGGTTGCAGGCCGGAGTGTACTTGTATGAGATGGGAATCACACGCGGTAGATGTTGCCTTGGGATGGGGGATATTTTGTGCAGATACAACGGCACGATCCACCGTCAAGGGGTGGTTAAACCGTTTAACGGATCCAGAAGCCAAAGCCAAAGCCAAGGGGACGAGGTCCAGGTCGAGATCCAAAAGAAAGTAACAAGCGAATTTGGGGTCCGCATTCAAAGGTTTTAGCACCATCTGCATGCCCAGTACAGTGTATATGCAGCCGGACTGGGAAGGAGAACGGAGGTAATGGAGATCTGCTGGGGGCAAAGTCCTGGACCACAAAATTGTGCCGGGACCTGTGGCTACGGACGGACTGTTAGGCCTGTGACATATAACCCGCGCCGAGATTATCTCCTGGACGGGCCTGTGACGGGTCAACCTGAGTTCAGACGAAGATGGACGAGAGCAGGTAAGGTCAATTTAAATAATAATGTGTCGTGTTTTTTTGTTGACCTGGATGAGCAAAGCAACAACTCGCTATCAACATTCAGACGTTCAGAGCCTTGCAGGAAAGGGAGATATCGAAATCAACAACTTGGAACAAGGGATGACGGGGAGTAAGTACACGAGCTTAACAGCCTACTGTGTACTAACAACAGCCTTCTTCGTCTGCCGACCCTAATATGTTACTTGCGGCACTAATCAGTGACACTATCACGTACGGATCCGTAGTGTACAATTGGTTCCCGCGGAGGCACGACTGTCTACATAGTCACTGTGGATAAGGGTGACGGTACATATAGACAGGTAGACAGGGCAGTGAAAGAGGCAAAGTTGGGTGGAGGGGGACAGAGCCCAGAGTAGGCAGGTAGGGAGGACATGGATGTCTAATGGAGGCACGCAAAGAGGGGGGTCACCTATCAACGACGACAAACACAAGGCAAGGAACTATTATTTAGATGTCTGATGTCTTTGGGGTACCTAGCCTATCATAACCGTACCCCCCTCTACGGCTCTCTTCTCTCCTGGTCTCGCTGGTCTCGCCGCCTCCGTCACCCAAGTTTGCTCACGCCAGTAGTGTGTTGTGTGTGTGTGTGTGAGTGTATCTGCGCGCCCTGGCCCCCAAATAAGGTACTATCTTGAACAAGCCTAACCTAGCCTAATCAGTTAGGAAACCCTCCGAGGGCTTTACTAGAGAAGGTATAGAGGCCCGCTATTTATCTTTGAGCCGTTGAGCAAAGTCCGCAACAATGGTACAAGAAGGGAAAGGCGCGATAGCATGGGTACTTTGACATAAAATCGGTTCAACGAGATTGCCAGACCGGGGGCTGGCGGGGACCCCAGTAAGCTCGCTTCGCACACAGAAAAAGCAGGCAGCCAGCCTGAGCAGCCCGCGACGCGAATAACCCTTGCTTCTTTCTTGGTGATGGGCTCTGTTCTGGGCTAAGGGTAACTGCAAGTACGTACAGTAATGCCTTGCTTAGTCTATCCATCTATCAACTTACATGCCTTACATCACGGTACATGGACGGGAGAGGAAGAAGGGTGGGAGAAGGCCAGCCTATGGCAGCTTCACCCACACAATCGTCATACGCTATTTGCACTAGTTGACGTTCGAAAAGAGATGACATCCTCAAAATCTGTCCTATGTTATGGTATCACAGACCGATGATGAGCTTCGGCTCTTGGCATTTCGGCTGCCCGCCGAAAGTCTCTACCTAATAAGTCATAAGTCGTAGTCAACCGCGCGACACTAGGGAACCTCGCTCCAACTAGAGGCCCGCAGACTCGCCGAGCACAAGCGCGGAGCTACAAATACATCCATCATCCTATTCATCCTATCCCTACTCGAGCTTTATCTGGCAGACACGAAAGGCGTGGGTGACACAAAAAACGCCGAGAAAGTAAGCGTCCCGTCATGATCACTTAACTAGGTAGGTATCGCAGAAACTCGGTCGCCGGGCCTGCCTGTCACCACGACGAACTGAGAATACAAGGAAGCCCAGAAGAAACACAAGAAGAACAAGTTGAGATCGTGCAAGGGTGTGCAGTTGTGTGTGTGTGTAAGTAAGTACCACTAGTTTTTGGTACTGCTTATACGCTACTGTAATACATCGGGTGGTTCCAGACAGACAAGCTGCGTGTGCTTATCACCCGTCCGCGAATGCATGATCTGTGTGGTTAAGAAAAAGTGGCAGCAGGCAAAAGACGTCAGGACAAACAGGACAAACGAGACTCCCTGATGGAGACAGAAGTGCGGAGGATACACGACACTACAGATCACATCGCATTTTCTGATTCACCACATTCCCGATTAGGACCAGCGCTAGGCTTAGGAGCGGACAGATCCACTCGGCTGCTTGAACGACCCCGGCACGCCCATCTCGGAGAGCCATCCAGGTCCATGTAAACTTTGGTGGAGGGTGACACAACAGCAGCCAGAGGTTCGCAGTTGTTCCTCATTAGCAGGGGGAGCCGGCCTGGGTGAGATGCGCGTGCACATGCTGTACCATATGAAAGGCAGCATGGTGCCGTGATGGGCATGATGAGAAATTGGCGGCAGGCCGTCGGCGCACCAGCCGCGCTCTGGCAAAACCGTTTCTTGTCATAGGCTATCTGCGTCTGATTGGAGGATATTGTGATAAAATGAACCAATATTCTCCTGATTTGTTTGGATGGCGTCCACTTATTTATGCCGATACTAATGAATAACTTGCAGAAGCCAATAATGGCTTGCTCAAGCCAGCCGATGCGGTGCGTATACGGTACCTACAGTAGGTCTCTAACGATTGTTTTTCTTCACATGCGGCGACGGCGCCTTGAGACACAAACTTGTCTTGCCGCTCCCGCTGTTTGTCGCAAACGGCATGGCAGTGAAACTTGACTTTAAGTTGTCTCGGCGCGCCTTCACTTGGAATCATGGCTGTTTTCTGTTCCAAGTTTGCTCTCCATCCGATGTCTATAGATGGTCGCTCACAAGGGCACGCGGACAAGTAAGTCAGGAAGGAGTAGTCCGCAGCATCGTGGTGCGTGGGCGAGAGAGTGTACAGTAGCGACCCGTAGCTGATACTAAAATAGAAAGCCTACTGCCGCCAACAGGCGGATTATGCAGCGAAATATATTAAATGTGGCTGCCGGCTGGTCGATGAAGCCACCCCCCCTTTTCTCTCCAGATAGTTACACTAGATATGCAGAACCGAGAATCCAGATAGAGACGTGAATTGACAACATGACTGCGGCGACACAGGGCTTCGAGTCTCGGCACCACGGTTTCGTACACCTTTCATCTCCACATTACCGTGACACCGTTTTGTTTCCGGGCCTGTGGCGTGTCAAGTATTGTTGCACGGCACTAACGGCAGTTTCAACGTCAGTGGGAGAAGAGATGAAAAGAAGGCAGCCAGCCCCCTATCAGAGAGTTACGTGGCCAAGGTAGGGGTAGACCGTGTTTAGGAATACTGAGCGGCTCTCGACATTTACTTGATAGTGAGCACAAAATCTCTCTTCCGAGACAGTGAAGAGACCACATGGCTTGGTTACTTCAAGTCTCCGTTGTTATACCCGGTATACAGTTAGGTGGTACCTGGTCGAGGGGGCTTGGCTGCTTGTTCCTGAACTTCACGGGCTGCACGGGCAAATTATTGAATCTTGTTTCCTGCCTACAAGTACTTAGATCGAAATCATGATGACCTAGTCTAGGTGGATACCGGTATGTGTTTCTCATCACAGCAGAAGATAGGTCAAAGCCCAATGGGGCCACGATATTTGGGGGATATTATTATACATGGATCCTTGGTCCAGAATCCGCGCTCGTGCAATCATCAGCAAACTGTTTAATATCATTCAACCTATCCCCATATCTGATCTTTATCTCTACTAGGATAACAGTAGATCCGTGCGTTCATCCGCGTTGGTATATGTAGCCAGAGAAGCAACTAACTAACTAACCACCTATACTAGTAAAACGCCTAAGTGCGAATTAAAATTTGGCTAGACAGAAAGCAGAACTATACGTACGCATACATAACTATATTACACTACAGAATTGAGCCGCCCCGGTTCTGGCTCTAATTCGTACTACGCCAGTTTGAGGCAAGTCTATATCTGTTCGTCAATATACCGATCAAACTAGGCAGTCAATCCTTGTGATGAAACTTTGTGACCCGAGCTCTGACCCTGCTTCCGTATTACGAGTCATGAACTACTCATAACTATATCTTGCTCTCTTCTGGTTTAGTTTCAAATTGAAGTCTATGAATTATGCACCAAGAAACGGATGGCTTCTTGGGATCGGAACAAGTGGCGCTAGACGCGTCAACGTAACCCCAATCTAAGGACAAGGATTCCGCAACTCTGCGCCGCACTCTTAGAGGCGCTGTTATGCGCAAGCTGAAGGATCTTTCCGTTCCGGCCCGTTTCGTTGTATGTCACACAAGGCTCTGCGATAAACATGACATACCCAGCAGGTTCGGCCAGAGCTGTCTGCGGTTGGGTTTGACCCAAGGATTCTCAACTAATGGAACTCACAGTTCCTGTGGAGGGGCACCTCAACGAGATCGTGACAGATTAATTAGATAGCGGTAGGCAGGCTCAGCAACAAGGATTGCCCAGCAGCTTCGGCCGTTGACGAATGACGACGTAATAGGGAACAGAGACAGGTCAATGAGCGATAAATCCCGTTCCTAGGCAGCCTTGTCTTAGACCATGTATCGGATAGCTCTGATGCCTTGATTGTATATAATTTTATGCAGTGTTCAGTTGACGATAATTTAAAGGTATGACTTCTCTTTGTGCCGGAGTCCGTTCCGTATCCGACTTGAGAGTGGTAACTAACTTATTATTAGACACTCGAGAGCTATCCAAGACTTGCATACCACATACTCCCCTCATGTACATAAACTTGTAGGACTGGTGCTATCCAGTTTCGCAATGCTGGCCGGGTGGTTAGACCCATCTGAACGAAGATCAGCGACTCCGTTCCAAGCTTAGCTCGATCTAACGATGCTTGTCCATTCTAACTAACCCTGTTCACAACGCCGGCATATGTGCCAAGTCTCACAGAGGTTGACCCTAGTGAAGTCAATGGAGTTGGTCAAATTAATTGTCATTGGTTCTAGACAGCACTGTCCGGGATAGTCGCGAAGGAACAGGGGTTATTATCGAATCAAAGCGGAAGACGACGCGCCATTTTCTGTACATCACCGTCTGTGCCGCTCTTGAGCACAAGGCGATCTTTTTCCGTATTTACGCCGTATAGTACATATTCATTCACAAGCCGTACTGAGTCTGTACATTTAGTAAGAAACCGCTAGTCTATTAGGACTAGCATGACGCAACTATACGTAAGTACCAAGTGTACCGCAATAACTCAGGCTTCAATTTGTTCGATGGGGCGAACTACAGGGAACGACCATGTCTTTGCTCGGGTGAACTCAACATCAAAAACCGCGGTAACAACAAGGCATCCGCCTGTCCGTGTTGATAAGGGGTTTGCGCGGGCTTGTCTATCAGCCTTGGCTGCTCTACCGGAGTTGCTGGAATTGCAGGGTAGTGAGTGTATGGTACTGGCATGCATTCCTCCCAACAGATATGGGATCCTCACGGATTTACCTAGAGCCTACGATGACCCAAGATCTACAACAAAAAAGCATAGACAAAATTGATCGATCTAGCAAGCATAATACGGCAAATGAAAATCATTCGATTTTATGCCTCTGGAATGTGAGTGAGTCAAAGTTTCATTAAAAAGTAAAAAGGATGAGCTGAGGTAAGGAGCTATCGCCTCGCGCTACAGATCTATTTCGAAAACCTATAGCCGCATTTCAGTTACAAGTCCGAAGAAACCCAAACTTTCTGGGTATCGAGGTCGTACCCTGGATCATCTAGGCCAGAGTAACCATCTAGCAAGGGGAGTGTTATTTGATATTACTAGCCGCAAGCCTTGCTCGGGATGATACATATAATGGTATAGACCGGGGCGGCTTCTTTCATTAGGCGCCGCTGATGACACTTTAGCACGTTGACAAGTTGTGCCTGACAGCTCTGAATGCACCAGTCCGCTCCAAAAGCAGAAATATAAGATATTACTAGCGCTTGCAAATCAGACCACAATCCAATACTGGATCAGGGGCCAAGAAGCGGCCCATGGGAGGATGAGCCGACACGGGGCCATGCATGTCACACGGCCAGGGTATCCCCTCAACTAACCTTAAATGACCAGGAAATTCAATGTACACTCTGTATTCTGTCTGTATGGTACTTTTCGGAAAATCACCAGGACCATGTCTCATTCCCGCAATAAGTTAACCATCTTCATGACCTTCGCAAGGTTCTAGGCTCGAGCACTCTGCCATCTTATCCTCTACCAAAGAAGAGACGAATGGGCATACGAGAACCCAAATAATGTTTTAGCCTTAAAGTCTATGAAACTATTGCCATAATGGGATTAGCATCATAATAGCTACGATATGTGAACCCTGATCGTAACATGCAGAGTTATTGTTGGAGACACCTTATAGCACAGCACCCTAACGCACGACTAGCTTTTAGTCTATTGGGAATGAACCAAAACGCCATGGATGAAAGTTGCTGTCTTATGCCTCCTGACGTCGATAATACCTGGTACCTTTCGAGTGCTCAGTACCTAGTTAAGAAGGCCGTTAGCTGCTATCTCTAAACTGCCGTGTCTATGCCACACTAAATGGTCTAGGGTGGGCAGCAGGCCCCCCCTTTTGGGTCCCTTGCCCCTCCATACCCTCCATCACGGCAGATCACGTTGACGAAAGAAGGGTGCTCCCGCAGCGCATAAGGTTTTGAAGAAAGATAAGCTTCATGATAATCCTTCCTGATCACGGCCAAAATCCACCCGCCGATGACGAGGATGACTTCCCCGAAGAGGGATGGCAAAAGCGTTACTGTTGGTGTCACAAACGATCGTCCCCGAGACAGCCTCCGGATGGAGCGAAATCGAGTGGAGGCCGGGTTCTTCATATGCCCCTCACACAGGCGCACCGTTGGTTGCAGCGGGTGAGTGTTGTTTAGGATGACTTAGCCACTGATCGACTCCATGTCCCGCTTCTAAGTAAAGAAACAAGACCTGTAAGCGATCTCTATGCTGTGGTAGCAGCAGTAGATCGTTCATTACCTCCCTGGGTAGTAGTGGACGCAGCCTTACCTTCTTCTGGGAGGCGAAGGTCGTAATTCAACCCCAGATTATTCTCCCGCCTCTCTGGATTGGGGTGCTCGCAAACCGCTTCGCTCGACTAGCTCGAAAAGACCGTACTTTATCCAGTACTTCGATTCATTTATCCGGTTTTCCAGAAGCTCGTATTGCAACGTACTCCATCAGCCGGCTGACGCTCACTTAGGTACCCGGTGACCCAGCGCCATGAGCGGAGATTCCCGTCTTAGGAGGTCAATGTCTCACATGCATATTGGAGACTTACGATGGTCGCATACCTACACCAAGCGAGATGCGTCGAGCTAACTTTCCAAGACTGGCCCGATTGCGAAAGCGTAAAAGTAGACACGATGGTCCCTACCAGACGAACCGACCTTACTGTACCAAGTCACCCGAGCAGCCCATGAGATTGATTCAGGACGGCCGGACGGGGATGCATCGGAAACAAAAAACGATCCCGAGGCAAAGCGACCGTGCTCAAACGCGGAAGACCCGGCTACAATCTCAGGGTTATCGTGCTGGTAACCGGGTTGGAGATACTTAGTAAGGACTAGGTGAGTTATGGTTGACTCTTCTGTACTTAGACAGCTGAGCATCCAAGAAAAGACACAAGGCGTTTAATCCGCCCCCACGAACCGCTCTTTGGGCAACATTGGCTCGTAAACCGATTAAGCCTGCCATGGTAGCCTGCCGAACAGGAAAAGGCTTGTGGGCAGCAGAGACGAGCTATTCCTGCATTGTCGTTTTAGCCTGGAAGGGCCGAATGCAGGCCGGATATATTATCCTGCCCAATCCCCACAAGCCATCTGCACACACTCCCTGCGTACTGCCCACCTCCATCAGCGAGCATATGCAGAGGGGGAAACGAAGTGAAAGATCAAAGTTAGTTTACGGCTGGGTTTTGCTGGGGTTGTTGCCTGGGTAGTCAGCAATTCCCCTGGTCGGATAACCCCCTACGTAGACAGGATGTCGTGCAGAAAAAGGATGATTGCAACGAAGAAAAGTCGCATGCAGGCTGTCGTGAACGCGACTGATTGATAGAGCGACCAGGTTGAACCAGACTAGGACGTAATAGAAAAGGACCGCGCATACTGTATCTCGCAGCCTCCAACGCCGCTCTCGTCAGCAACATGGAAGTATTTAGATGGCCGAGAATAATCCCTGCCTATTCCACCAACGATCTTGTCCCAAACAGAAATAGATACAGGGGATCGCGGCACATATTTGCTGCCCCCTAGTCGGCACTCGGTCACCAGAAAGACGTACTAACTTACATCGACTACCATTTCGAGTGTCATAATTCGGGCTGGCAACACCTAATGACGCTGCTTGGCTGTCGTGATACTGCTACTGCTGCCGTTGCAATCCGAAGATATGTCCGTTTTCATCCACGTGCGGGTGTCAAATGTGGTGTTCCTCATCGATGTCCCATCCGTTCGTAGCTACCTTACCTAGGTATATGATGGCTGTGAACCCGTTGTATCGCCTTACATGACACATGAGTCCGACGTCTTGAATAGGAGCAACTCGAAGCTGAATCCTCCATCCTTCAGTAAATGACGCGGTGTAGGCCAGAACTAGCGGGCTAGGAGCATCAGAGATGGCTGAAATGTAACGGGATATTGCTTTCCACTATTACTGCCACGGGGTGTATCTAGGCCCCGGCCTGGCCAACGGGTAAGGCAATCATCGTATCAAGAATTTCGTAGATGCGTATAGTTCCCAACAATGCGAATCCTAGACACTTGCTGCATATGAGTCCAGACTTGTTGAAGACGTCCTGTACGAGTTGGTGTTACCTGAACACCGCTCACTGGTAAGCATCGTATACTATAGCCGACATTCATTCCATTGCCCTAACCCAAGGATATCGATATTACTACACGGCCCAGCTCAGCTAACGTAAGGTACGGTAAACTTCATGATACGCTGCTGCTGCTTGTGTCCGTCACAAGAAATCCAGCAAAGACAAAAGACGGACGCGTGCATGGCCGGCAACACAGCGCGCACCAATAGGGACACAGCCATGGCTCGTTGCTGCAAGTGGTCCCGAAACCTCAATCACCTGTAACTCTAATCTCCCTGGCCTCGGCTTTGATTGCAACCTACGGCAGTACCACTGCTGGTGCTCCAACAGATCCGCATAGCGATAAGTCTAGGCAAACTACTACACTACGCTACCAGGTCCTCGTCGTTCCTTCTGATGTAATGATACGATGGCATAGCCTTGCCTCGTGAGTAAGGAAGTAAGTAAGCGGCGAAAAACATCATCATTGGTATTCAAGGCGAAAATTTTTTTCTCGAGGACAAGGCATAAAACAGCCCCTGCAGATCTGCGAGAGTGGTATGCATCTTTGACATGTACTTGGAGAGGTCGAGAACAACAAAGCAACAAAAACATGAGGATCATCTCCAAACCCAGCCGGATAGAACCGTTGTGTGCTATGAATAATCTCTGGGCATCATCGATATTATTTCTTGTCGGGAATACATATTCTCCGGCTCGCCTTAATCTTACAGCTTTACGACTGGGCTCGCCTAGACTTTCTGCGAGTCATTAACCACCGAGCCGAGAACCACACGGCCAAGCGGTACAGAGATAACGGGGACAGGGACTTGTTTTAGTGAATATGTGTTCTTACTCTATACAACGATCTTATCATCATGGTATGTGAATGGATAGGAGCTGAAATAACACAGGACTATGTGTATCGATTCTTGGCTTGCGTTCTTCGTTCCCCCTGAAGTGAGACCCCTTTTCCGAGAGGCAGAACAGTTTGATGTCACCCTTGGAGTTTAAAGATAGGTCCTACTCGCGCATATCTGCGCTTAACAAAGGGAAAAATTTTCATCCCTCCTATCTTACCTTGTAATCATTGACTAATGATGACCGCGGTGCCCAGCATCCTGCCTACTACAGTATCTAACAATGATCGACCGTCTCGTCTTCTCAATGAAGTTGTTGTTTTGTAAGCTCGAAATTGAATGTAACGTAAGAAGAAACAGACGGCAAACTCCATTCCAAGTGCGGGTAGGCGGCGAAATTGAAAATAGTAAATTTGGGGGAAAGGGGGTAAGGGGGAATAGCGTAGCTGCTGCCCCCACGGCACAACATATTGATAGGCCGCAACATAGATCTTTCTGACTGCCTGTCTGTGGTACGTGTCGAATGCAGGAGAAGGATTTATCATAACTATGGTGTGTTATACGTTGTAGTACATTTGCTGCTCGTGACAGCTGTCAAAAACCGTCCTCGAATGTAACCCAACCTGCCATTGATCTCATCGATGAGCAGCATCCTAGCTTTTTGCTAACATACTCGTTGGACACCGATGTCGTGGTTAGTTTCTGCTAGGACGTGGGGTTGAGACTTGAAACTACGATTTGTTTAATGAATGAGCTATGTCATTGCTGTGTCAACACATAAACGGACGCACCAAGTTATCACTTTACTAATGGGAACGTATTCTGGGATCTGATCGCACTCTTAGTGAACCATCCTACAATCAATATCATAATCAATGTATTCATGCATTAGTTTTTTTTTTTTTTTCTATTTTTGGCGCGTTATGTGTTAATCGTCATCGCTATCCAGGTCGACGAGATGTTCTTCGTCGTTAAGTGCTAGCTGTACAAACTGTCTAATCCAAGCCTCCTGTTGAGGGTTTAGCTCTGGATTTTGTTGCCTATCACGGCGATCGCCTGCGGCTTGTTGGGCCTGGTGCACACGGGCACCGTTGCGGGCCGCCCCCTGAGCTCGAATTCGGTCATTGGGCTGGTTAAACCCGATGCCGCCTCTGCCTCGCCTGTTTCCTCCACGGTTGCCTCGATGGCCTGCATTACCTCTTGGGTTTACAGCGGGTGGTGCTCGAGGGCGTTCTTCTTCTCTATTTCGTGCCGCAGGAACACCGCCTTCAATTCGAAGAACGAGCGGGCCTTCGCGGGCAACAGCAGCTCTCCTCTCTGGAAGGGGTTGAGGATCTTGAGGGATTGGTTGGGGTTGGGGTGCTTCACGTCTGGGTTGTTCTGGAGCCGGATGAGCCTGTTGTGCAGCACGAGGGCGCTGAACAATCTCGGGTTGCTCGCCATCACCATCTCCACCTTCTAATTCCCAAAGTCTCATGTAGCAGCTAACCGAGCCGTCTGTAGGCTGGGTGTTGAAATGCTTGTATGGGTTTGAGGGGTCCAACCATGCCGAGCACAAGTAACAGAAATGAGTCTGACACCGAAAACATCGCATGTGATTGCAGCCGTGTGATTTCTGACATGGGGCAGCACACGTAGGGCACGGTGTTGAATGTAGTTTTAGGTATTCAAGAGACGCCTTCTCCTCTTCCGTGATTGCGTCTTTTCTCTCCTTTGGAATGCAATAATCGAATTCACCGTGCCAGCCCTGGCCGCAGCGAGTGCAGAAGGCGAAGGCGCAATCTTCACAGATAGCAAGTAGTCCTGTG
Source organism: Xylaria curta (assembly GCA_022495235.1). Taxonomy (NCBI): domain Eukaryota; kingdom Fungi; phylum Ascomycota; class Sordariomycetes; order Xylariales; family Xylariaceae; genus Xylaria; species Xylaria curta. The sequence continues at coordinate 581,227 of MU375904.1, read as the reverse complement.
TCTTCCTCTTCTTCTTCATCTGAGTCGATATCTTCGAGACCTTCTGGTTTCCTATGCCTTTTTGACCGAGCTGCACCCTGACACCAAGAGCGGGGACAATAGACAGTGTTTTTGTTAGATTCGAGTTTGTTCTTGTGCTTGAGCATAACATAACGTTTGACCGTGTCCTGATCCAGAGAAATCTGTAGTAGTTCGCTGGGACTGATGAAGGTCTTGAGTTTTCCCCTCTTCAAGGATGAACCCTCCGGGGCATTTTTCTCTCGCTCATTTGCACAGTTCGGTGCAAGACATGTGACTGCAGTGACATCACCCTCTGTGATGGCATTGTTGTAGAAATCCTGAAGACACTGAGTGCAAAACACATGGTCACAATCTATCATTTTGTGGCAAACGATGCCTTTCTTTGGATCTATGATTTGGGATTAGCAAAGAACTCTCGATCATGAAAGAAGGGGAAGGGGACTCGAACTTACCCAAACATATTCCACACTCAAAAGTCTCCTTCTCAAAGGCCTTGCGCTTCGCATTTATATCGTAGTCTAAAAGAGCGATTTTATGGTCCGGGGCAACTTCAAGGGTTCCCTTACTGTCGACCAAACCAAAGACATTTTCACTGGCTCGTTGGAGATCGTCAATGTACGTGAATATGACTTGATCGCGACCAACATCTTCCCAGAGTCTCGTGACGTCACTCTCGAGTTTCTTTAGTGTCTCGTTGGATAACCATGGAGGCTCTGTTGAAATTGAGACTGTTGGTGGATTTTCTTGGGGATAGCCATCGGGCAGAGCGATCTGGACCTGCAAAGCGGGAAGATTCGACAGAGCCTGTGAATCGACTTCTGCCGCTGCCGTGGTTGCCGAAACTGTCCCCTGTGGCGATACAAGTGAGGGTGCTGTTCCCGTCACTGCTGGGAACAGAACAGTGATCGGCTTCGATAGGCTCACAGGAAGCTCGATGGAAAGTCTGTGAGGGTTGTTCTCCTCAAGCTGTATCTCGGGAAATATAGCGGTGATTGTAGACAACTCAATGTCTCGTGCATCCTCGTCCATGATGATCAGTCGCTACCAGGTTGTATAAAGAGTACATAAACTAAGAAGCGTATTTGTGTGCATATCTAAAAGATGCCCAAGCAGGAACCTGGATATCCTGCTTATTAATAAATGATGGGGGTTTCGGTGTTTTGTTCTCGGAAGTCAGTTATCAACATGTGTGTTGCTTTTACTGAAAAGTTGTCGTTTTGTCTTATCAAAACTTGACCACAGCAACGATAAAAGATCCCTTGACACGCGCATTCACGACTATAGGAACAAAAGGAACAAAAGACAATAGCAACAATAGCACTGTTACGGAGGCGAGGGATTGGGAACAATTTCTAATTGAGCTATCTGAGCCCAGTCATACGGTCAATTGTGTGGCGTTGATGGTGCTAAGGTAGGAAAGCTCCACACCGGCGAGGGGCAAAAGTTGGTTCGGAATCTTTAACTAGGTAGGTAGGTTAACGGCTTTAGCACCAATTCACCGGGACTAAAGTAAGCATGCTTGTCAACTGCCGACATTGGCCGCCCAGCTGTCGGACAGTTTCAATGACGGAACCTGCTTGCCTTTTCGTACAACAGGAACTTGTTCGTCAATTTAAACTTGTCGGATTTGTGTCGAGGTGGGAGTACACCCCACGAATCTACCAACGTGGCGTTCCCTGTGGTAACATGAGCCTACCATTGCCATAAATACCTTCGACCAGACCAGACCAAGAGTAATGCATCCCTAAACGAACTGCTGGTTAGCACATCAACATCTACGAGGGTCGCCATGTCGGAGGAAATCGTATCCCTAACATCTTTCTCGCTGACCCATGTCCATTATGTACGTATCTGCCAATTAACGAAAAGAGACCTCTCTGACCTTCTCGCTCTGTGTCTGCAGGACCCCACCGATCCAATATCGTACCTGTGCGCCTGGCTTGCCCTCGTTCCGCAAGGCCTCTGCGTCATGTACGTGACGTTGATCTGGTCGACACGCGAGATAGAGATAGTACTTCTAGGCGCGGGTCAGTTCGCATGTGAGGTTCTCAACTTTGCGCTGAAGCGGCTCATCAAAGAGGAGCGACCGCCGCGCATGAACGGGAAAGGATATGGTATGCCTAGTAGCCATGCGCAATTTGTCACATTCTTCGCCGTCTCCATGGCCCTCTTCCTTCTATTCCGGCATCAGCCGCCAAGACTGGAACATAGGAGGAGAGACCACACCCCGATGACCATGCTGGAACGTGTGTTTTGGAGCGCGGTGGGCTTGGTGGGGGCGTTCACGGTAGCCTGGAGCCGGGTCTATCTGAACTACCATACCGAGAAACAAGTGCTAGTTGGATGTACGGCTGGCTCAGTCATTGCTGTCACCTGGTTTGCTGTAACAAGCATACTACGTCGAACCGGCTTGGTAGCCTGGGCAATGGAGATCCCTATAGCAAAATGGCTGAGGGTCAGAGACCTTGTCGTAGACGAGGATCTTTGTCAAGCTGGTTGGGAGAAATGGAACGATAGGATGGCTAGGACGGCTGTGTTGAAAGCGCAAGACAAGAAAAGGAGCTGACAGACGAGCTTGTAACAATGAGTTAGCTACTCAGCTCGTCTTAAAGAGTAGCAATTCTACGACGAAAAAAACCCTTTCTTCGTCGTGTTGCTTCGTAATCTACATTGGCCCTTATTGAAGCGACTCAATGCCCCAAATAGCTGTTTTGTGCAACCTCACCGCAGTGTGAACACACGACGTCAAGTAGACACCTACAATATGTATGTAAAGTGAGACATGGATTGATACTATGGCGCCACTGTGGCACGGACAATCTAACACTGAGTTACGGGGCAGCCACAATAACCCGCCGCCGCCAAAGCTCCCTAGGTTAGCTCCTTAATAGTATAGGTAAGGTACTTCTGCCCGCCAAACTTTATCCCACTTCGCGGTGTTATGTGCCCGTGTTTGCATATTGACATATTTACGTATACTGCACTTGGTGTTTCTCATCTCACTCGCCCCTCTCTCTGACCATCTCCCTTGACGTTTTGTGTCTTCATGGCAATGTCTCTATGGCACCGCCCTGCACTTCACTATGAGTGAGCTTTTGGACAGGTACAACGACGCTTTCAGCCCTGGATCGTGACGCAACATGAATTCCCTGTGGCCCTCAAAGCAAGCGGGTGACGGCCCCGAGGCTGCTAAGAACCCCGTCGATGTCGCTGATACTGGAGTTGCTGATATTGGTCCCGGATTGACGAGGACGTCATCCGGCCTCACTTCTCAGAGACCTCCTCTCCAGCGGAATCAGCTGCCAATGAACCCTCCTAGCCAACCGCCCCCAGCTACTCCCAATACGCAGCCTGCCGACTCACTCTCGCTGGCACAACTTAGGCGTATTGTTTCCGAATTTCCTAGAGCAGAAGCAGCTGCATACGACTTCGAGTACGCCGATACAGCACCCCATGCTGAGGAGATAGACGAATGGTTTTCCTACCAGTTTTGGCAGTTCGTTCGTCTCGTCAATGCTCAGAGAGCTTACGAATCACAATGGGAACATGACCTAGCTGCGAAGGAGGAGGAAGTTACGTGGAACGAGGCGGCCGAAGACGTAAGGTCTACCTTTATACGCCAAGCTTTGAATGAGACGAAGGTGGACGACTCTGCCGTCTGCACTGCCGCGACGGGCAAGCTTGTTTACCTTGCTTTAGGTAGGTGGGCAGATACCGCCAGTCCTCCTGCCGGTGATACATCCAAGCTTCGAACACTTGCAAGCTCGAGACAACTCGCTGCCATAAAAGCCGGCGTCAAAGCTATCGCTGAGCTGGGTGGTGTCCCTGTGATTTGGCAAGCACTGCGCAATGCCCTTGATTCCGCCTTGTATGTCGCGAGATTTCTAATGTGTCTTTGGTCTTACTGACCGTACTTTAGATCTGACGAGGTGAGTGTGTCACAAGCTCATAACAGGCAAGAAGCTCAGGACGGGCTTGTGAACTTGATGACAATCATGTACATTTTTATCCAAGTCGTTGTGGGCGATCCTGAGGGGATGGACTCGGTGCGAGATCAGCTTAGTAAGTATCGCGACTTGAGCAGAACAAAACCGATAGACTAATTGTTGCAGTATCCTTGCAACCATGCCTTCCAGTATACATGCTTACGGTTACGACGAAATTTCGTTTCTTTGAACCAAAGGACGATACTATCGTTGTCCCTCATGTCCAAGTTGGTCCCCCTGATTCTCTCATGTTTTTGAGTGTCCCGACTAACTGTTGTTTAGGCGCTTCTGATGCTTTGGAAATCAATTCTGCTTGTTTTTGGGGGTACCAGGGAAATTGATGAGACAAAGCGGGCTCTCAGGGAGAGCACTACTGATGATAAGGACAAAAACATCATCACCGCTTCACCTCTAGATTATCACGTCTTTCGGCAGGAAATCACCTCGAAATACCCAGCATATATGCCTCCCCAATCGAAAATACCATTGGATTCCGATAATGTCTCGCTATTGCCACCTTTACCTAACCACCCGTCGAGGAATAACGGTTCTAACGGAATCTTGCCAGCCCCGCCAGGAACACAGAATGGCGGTGCCTCAATCCTACACCAGCCTGTACACATCGCTACTCCTGCGCCCTCTCCGCCGCCATCCCCAACAGTAGGTGGAAAAGGGGGCAAGAAACAGAATTACCAAACAAACCAGAATTTTCCCTTTCTGTATCCCCCACTGGACGAAACTAGCAATAGTGCTGGGGGGAAGGGCGCTACGAGTTTCCACCAAGCCGTAATCGAACGGAAATGGGAAGGTAGTGATGTCCCTGCTTCTATTCTCGAGGCAGGTGAGCTATTTTCTAAGAGAGTACGTATGACACGCGCCACAAGGCAGCTTTGGGAACAACGTCAGCTATTTCAGAGGTTTGAGAGAGGTTGGGAACAGCCCGAAGACGAGGAGGATGAGATCACCGAAATGGATCTCGATACTCTTGGCCTTGATGATGATCATGTCGACTCGGATAAACTTCTTGATTTTATTCAAAAAAGAGAGAAGAAGACGCAGACACCCGCGATCGACTATGGCCCTAATCCAGGCGTTTCGACAGATATAAAACGGCGTCTTGAGGCTGTGGAAGAATTCTACGTGAGTTATGCATTGTGTGTCTGCACTGTGACCTACTGCTAACTACCACTAGAAAGCTTCCCTACCTCAGCTGCAATCATTGGTTATTGTCCTCATGAAAGTACTTTTGACATCAGTGACAGCAAATATTTCAGCTGGCTCTTTTACTCAGTCCGGACCAGCACCGACAGCCACTCGCGAAAGTGGTCGACCCGTTTGGAATCGATCTACGGACAGTCCTTCGGGAACCAATGGCTCTTTGAACCAGGACATAGCAGCACACGCAAACGATGCATATGCTGGAAGAAACATGGAAATTGAAGCTAAAGCATCAACTGCAATCATCCTCTTACTCTTAAAATGGCTAAAGATATCACGTAAGTACTACTAAGACATCTATAACAACGGACTTATCTAACTTCGGCAGATATCTTGAAATTCGAATATTTAACTCAACTCCTGCTGGATTCTAATTACCTCCCGCTGGTGCTTAAGTTGTTCGCACATCAAGATATCCAACAGGTCGTTGATAGTAAAGCAGACCATATTGAGCATAGGCAAGCACTGCATTACAATCTATTTTCCACCAAGTCTGACATAATATAAGCTTTTTCCATTTCTGCAACCAGCGCGCACAACCTGATGATAAACTGCCTACCGAGCCCACTGAAATTGAGGCCGCGGATGACGAAAGCGAGGATGAGGCTGCACCTCCACCTATCCGACGTCGACGGTCGCCACTGGATCCTGAAGGAGGCCAAGTCGAGAATGAAGGAACTTCATTGCAGACTGTGGGGCTGAATCCTAGCCGCCCTGAAGTAGATGAGCTGGGTTATCCTGTCAATCCCTTGCCTCAGGAACCCATCACCGACTTTTCGTGGCGGAACTTCTTCGCACTCATCAACTACCTGCGTATCATGCAGAAGATATGCAAAAACAAAGCACACCGCAATTTGCTGCTCGTGCAGTACAAGTCGTCCAACATTATCCGCAAATCTCTGAAGATACCCCAAAACGAGCTGCGCTTGTACACCCTAAAATTGTTCAAGAATCAGGTCCCCTACTGCGGCCGTAAGTGGCGGCAGAGTAACATGCGCGTGATCACGGCCGTTTACCTACATTGTCGACCGGAGTTGCGTGACGAGTGGCTTGCTGGGAGCGATGTCGACGCCGAGGTGGAAGAGGCCCTCCCTTTGGAGCAGGCCCTTCGGAGTCTGACGCACTGGTTCAACGTCCGCATGTACTCTGATCAGATGGCCCCCGAGATCAGGGCTGCGCTTCGCAACCAGCAGGATTTCTTCAGGCGTGAGCTCGAGAGGCTTGAAATCTGGGGCGAAGGTAATGTGACTAGTGGTCCACCGCAGAACGACGGCGCCAATAATGGGGAGTGGGAACAACCACCTGCTGGGTTGGCTTGGGGATGAATGGTTAGTTGGCTACCTCCTATGGATTATTAATGATATGGGGAAAGGTACAATTTGTAGCTTCCATAACATGGGACAAGTTTGAGCCTATAAAGATTTCGTCATTCCATGATAGCCTACGAGACATTACTAAAGAGCACTTGATAACTACAATTCTGCACTTTGCTATATTGTACTGTGTGGCCAGTGCTATCGTTCCAGTCCTACGAAACAGGCTGAAAATGGTATCACAAACTAAAACCATGTCAGAGGTTATATCTCGTTTAAAGCCCGAGACTAGACTATACTTCCAAAATGACACGAACGCCAAACCTCGAACATCAAGAATAAGTTTAGACCATATGTTCCGCGAACAAACAGAAATTGGGTATTTTTGGTATCAAGAAAAAGAAAATACAATAATGCTCCCCATCAGCAGCGTGTAAAGCAGATAAAAGGAGACATTGCAGGCCTGTTTCCTGCGTAATGACAAGTCCAACCGGACCGGACCCAGTGAACACCAAGCGTAGATACATATGCGCGTGTCATCGTGGTATCGACACATCCTTCCTCCGAAGCCCTCCCTGGTACTCCCCCAGTAGCTTAGAGGCCTTGAGCCCTATTTCCCACCAATAATCAAAAGACTCCGTCCTTTTACCCCTCTACACCTTCGAGCGCCTGACAGCAATGGTAACGACACCTAAGCCAACCCTCTTGTTCGGGCATATCGTATTTACAGGCCGTACAGATGCCCCTAGTTTCTTCTGAACAGCCGTTTTGTGCTGCCTGCCTTCCCTATCTCGCCAAATCCGCCTAACGACTTTCTGTGAAGCCCATTCGTCTGCGAGGATTGTGACGGCCTCAGCTGTTCGGACGAAGCAGAAGCAGTCAGTCGCTCGCCACTAGCCAGGCGGACCTTGTGCTTCACACTCTCAATCCAAGCGCGGCTTTCATCACTAATTTCCCTCCGTCTGACTGCTTTGGGCCCAGCAAGACCCAGCGAGCTATCTTCTTCATCCCAGTCAACATGTGATGAAGCCCGTGATCTCACTGACGCCTCAGACGCTGGTGTATTGGCATTTTCCTGCAGAGCTGAAGCTTTAGACAGCGGCGTTCTGGGAGCCTTCGGTATTGCTTCCTCGCCTGGATTTCGCCTAGTCTTCCGGATGGCGAGGGGAGTCATTGGCGACCCAAGTGCGGAACCGGGGCGGCTGTTGGGGCGGCTAGTGGGGCGGCTGGCAGGACTCGACCCTGTGCGCTTGCTTACGGCGTCGGTCACTTCAACTTTACCCTCACCCTTTGATCGGGAACCGTGATGGATTGCATAATCTCGTAGATACTCTCCAAGATCGGACCATCCACCGCCTACTCGTACCATTACTCGCTCATTTTGTTCACCAACACAGCGGATGAAGAGTTTGATAGGTACCTCGCCAGATCGAGAGAGATGATAGAGTCGTATCCCTTGGCTGCTCGTTGACCTTTGACGGGCATCACGTACCGGAGCGAGCATAAAAGAGGGCGTTACACTTCGTGAATATGATGGAGTCCCCATTCGGGACTCTGCTCGCGAAGAAAGTGCTGAGGTTGGACGACGCGATGAATCAGGATAACGAGGCTTCGGCCGTGAAGGTAATTGAAGGTCTGGTGGGTTCAAATTAATGCCACGCTTTTTCAATTCAATTTTTGCCGGTATGGTCTCAAGTAGTTCCCTGAGTTGCTTCTGTAGATGATCATCATCATTGAGGGTACTAATTACGCTCATGCGGCTCGGGCTGCCGAGCTGACTTTCCCATTCGAATGATGCATCTGGATCAAAAACTTCAGGTGGTTCAAGAGGAGTGCGGGGTGGCGAACGATCAACCTCAGGCAGTGGCGCTATCTCAGGAATGTCTTTAAACGTCACTGAGGTTGATCTCGGCTTGTACCTTAGAGGTGGCGAGCTGGGTGGACTTATAGCATCGCTTGAGAACGGTTGATCAGGGTCTGGTAGATTAGGCAACTCGGGCTCCATGGACGCTTCACGAAAGGCGCCACGATCAGAATAGTCCGGTGAGTAGTTCGAAGAGCCATGAATAACAGTGGAAGTAACTGAGGGATCGCTCCTTTTTCGTACTTCAAAATATGTCGGGGGGAGTTCAGGTTCCTCCTCTTCCTCATGCACCGATTCTAATATAGAAGGTTCAAAATCTTCTTCGAACGGAGGTTTCAATAACTGATTAGCAGGTTGACGGACAATGTTTTCATTCACTTCCGACAAAATAATATTTTGGCGGGGGTCGTCGTAAACATCTTTCACATCTTCTAATCCGTCATAAGTCGAATTTGGTTGTTCCTTAATCGCTTTAGTCCGTGACGCACTGGATGAAATAGCCGATGAGTTTTGAATACTGGACTTCGGCGACACCGCCTTATGCGTGCTTTTACCACGACCAGGTTCAGAGCCTTTTAGCCAATCCCCAAACTCAACGACACGTTGATGTGCGGTGTGCTTTAATGGCGGACCGTTGATTTTGGGTTTCGTTTCCGTAACGCCCTTACTCGACTGATCAGCTAAGATTCTGACTGCCCAAGATTCCCGGTCTTCTTCTTCCAAGGGTTCGTAGTCTGAAAATCCCGGACTCATGGGCATTTTCGTCGGGCTTTCATCCTGAATTTGAATATTCGGCCGCGGTGTCTGCGGTAGAATGTTTCTTTTCATGTCACCATTCATGGATATACTCGAGCACTCGCTTTCCCTTCTTTTTTGCTCTGCTGTGGTTACCCAGTCTGCATATTCTCGTTCAATGGATTCCATTCGGTCTAACCATTCTTCTGGGAGCGTGTCCACCATTCCTTCAAGCATATCTAGCATGAAATCCAAATCACGGCCCGGCTTTGCAACCTTTTGCTGCAGAACTGTTTTCATAACGTCGAAGTCTTTTTGAGAAAGGTGTAGCGTCGAAGATCCGATATGTTTCTTGCCTTCGGTAGTAGAATCAGAAGAACCACGCAACGGCAGCCCAATAGCGCTCCATCCGGACCGCAGGGCTACCTCGGCATCCATGATCATGACTACCAAAGCTGGAACCTTGCGTAGAACAACTAGCCGGATACTCCAAGTATGTAACAACCTTGATAGCTTAGATAGGGCAGGTAGAGTCCGTACAGTGATTGCAGTAACGACAGCAGTCAGGTCCTCCATTTTGGCGAATGAGAAAGCAGAAGTAACAGAAAGACCCGCATCGGAGAACGGAGTCCCTGGTCGGGAGAGAGGAAGAATATGATTGTGTAGGACTTGATTCTTGATATCCTCTAGATCCAAGCCCTCCATATCCTGATTTATCTCCTCGATTCGCTTCTCGTACCGGATCACATCATCAGCCGGAAGGCTACCATAGTAAGTAACATCAGAAGGCAAGGTAGCCTCAGGTGAATCCCCAGCTACTTTAGATTCGAGTAATTTCTTTCTCATAGGTGATGGTATCTCGAAGCCGGCTGATGTGCTAGTTGAAGGCCACGACCAGTCGGAGAGCTCACCAAGCCAGTTATGAATCGTCTTAGAGGCAATGGCAGTTTTGAGAGCAAACGCCTGCTCAGAGACAGATGCTCGCTCTAGACATGCTTTGAGGGGACCAGCGGGAGATTGAAGAGCCTCAAAGGCCGTGGCCGGTTTGAGCTGAGAAAGCAGATCATCAGGTGATTGTTTCTGGTGAGACGGCGAGGGTGACTTGGTACGTAAAGGAGGTGGTCGTGCCCGTAGTGTGCTTCGTGGCCCAGCGGGCGTGGAAAGATGTGGCTCAGACATGGTAAGGGGTTTACGTTTGATGTCTTTTGCAGTTCCTGGTCGTTAGTGATTCTTCCTGATAACAGGCATAGTCCGATAGAACAGATCAATCCGGGATGACGAGAGGATTCATGTGAATCGATCCATCGTGCGAAGTAACGGGTTGAGGCTATCGTCTGTAGTTGGCATGGCCCTGAACGATTCCGATCGCTCCGTCCACTATCTGTCGCACTGGTGTGGTTAGTAGCAAAGACGGATCGAATTATATCCAGGTTGATCGTGGTGTTTCTCGAATCCGAAAGTCGTTGGAAACACAATCTACTATAGGATGGAAGGGCGCTTAGATAGATCGAGAGACGGAATGAATGTATAGTGAAAGCCGTGGCGTGTGGAATTGCGCTCGGCTCGATGAGAGTTATTTTGAAATGTAAAGAATGACGTTCGACACCGGTTGGTAAACTCGGTTAAACCGGTGCGAGTTGGATTCGAGTTTTCAGGTATATGCTGGAGATAGGACGAAAACAAACGGGAAACAGGGGAATCGGATGAGAATTGCGGCCCCTGTTCAACTACCGGCACAAGGCGAAAATGATGGAGAGACAGAGACGGTCGTGGTCAGTGAGGATACCGAGCCATGGATAAGTAGGCAGCGATGAGGGAGAATCCGTTTGATGGGCGGTTTGGTTGAATCAATGTTTCGGTCACAGACCGATACTCCTAACACATGCCGTCGACGGACCTCCTCCAGGCTCGGTCGGATGATTTCTGATTAACTGATTAATCGGTAGTCGGCAGGCATCGAAGCAGAGAAGAAGCAGTACGTGCTGTGCATTCTCTACGCCGGGTCCCACTGCCAGACACGTCTCGTCCCTCAAGCATGAAGCGAAAGAATTGAGAAGGGGTTGGGGAGAGACGGTGAAGAGGAAATAGAGTCTGAAGCTGTTGCGAGATTCAGACTCCGAAGCTTATTAGAAAGCGGGACTAGGTACATGTAGGCTAGAGCTACCTACCAGGTACTGCAGTTTTATGGCTCTTGCGCGACATACATACACTAAGATGCTTGCTGTCGATTTGTTGCAGCGCGGCAACTTCAACATGCCCAGATGGAGACTAAGGTGCTATTTTAGCAGGGGCTTCAGCAGTAGCGTGCGGCTGTACGCTGTACAGTACAAAATGAGAATGCCCAGTACAGTTAGCAGACCACTCCTGCCCCCGGAAAATCGACCAAATAGGTGAAGGACGACATGGATCGATCCTTGGGAGCGAGGTGTTGGCCAGACACCTAAATTAAATACAAGTACATCTGTACATACAGTCGGGTTACTAGGTAGCGAAATAGAATGCGTCTATACAAATAGGACGATTTATGACTTATCTCTTGATCTACCTACAGATTACTTGGTTGTACGACTGAAATAACTGCATCCTTACGTATGTAGCTCTGCAAGTCTCTCCACCTAGTAGATACGTTAGATACGTGTAAGCTATTTATAAGGACAGTAATGTCCAAGCTCAAACTGTAAAATTGGCAAGTGGGCAGATTACTTACACGTAGAGCTTGCTTATATGAGCACGTGTGGCACACATTCAAGGAAGTCTTCCTGAATGATTACTGTGCACTGTCTTATAGAGGTACATGGGAGTACACGTCATGCAGATCGTCCAGCATACCTAACCTACTGCGCGCTTCTATCGTAGCTGAAGCTCCTCTCACCAGCTCGCCCTAAAGCAAGGATTAGGATATGCAAGCGCTTAGACGTATACTAATAGAAATACATATGTATCTCCAATGGTAATATCTAAAGTCTCACACACTTAAGCAGTGTTCGAATGACCATGGTCTCAACCTGTGTTTTATATTTGTGCCTATGTGCTTTCAGTTACAATAGTTTAACGCCACTTACACGCCAGTGATAGGGAACCTAGATGTAAGTAATTACGTACCCATACCTACCTAAGGTAGGTAGATATTACGGTAGCGGGGGTAAGCTCCAGTCTCCTAAAAAGCTCCCGAGGTCAGCTATACTAGTACACGGCAACTATGAGGTGATCTTGCGCGTGATCAGAATTCCACGATACTTGGTTTCGCGCAACTTATTCTTGCAGTCCATTCAAAGAAGACCATGGCTCCTAGCCTATAGATGGTGCGCTATCAGCAAATCTAGACAACACACGAGAAGCAGTCGACGCAAGGGAATGCTGTCATCATGAACTTCCTTGAATTTGTATCTGCTCTATTCGGCTGGGTCTACACAATCTGCTGGTCCTTGTCCTTCTACCCGCAAGCGATTCTGAACTTCAGGAAAAAATCTACGGCTGGAACGACTGTGGATTTCCCGTTTCTCAACTCTCTTGGTTCGTCTACATATCTTGGCTCCCGAGCAATGCGCTGACTCGAAATGTCATAGGCTTCCTCTCCTACCTCATATATACCTGCGCGCTGTACTGGTCGCCGATCATCCGTCATCAGTATGCCCTCCGTAACGATGGCCATACGCCAACCGTGGCCTTCAACGATGTCGCTTTCGCTTTCCACGCCCTTGTTCTCACTGCTATCTTAAACACGCAATACTTTCTACCGTCAATATGGGGGTTTGACCAGTCGGCCGGCCGGAAGCCGTCGCGCTTCATTACTGGAATCTTCACCGGCTGTATCGCCGGAATTATCTTCATTATATTTGTTGTGGCATCGCAACCACCAACTGCCGATCCGAAGACTTCATGGGCGTGGCTGGACGTAATCTATGTTATTTCCTACGCCAAGCTGCTCGTGACTGTGGTCAAATATGCGCCGCAGCTTGTGTACAACTCGCGCAAGCGCAGCACCAAGGGCTGGGATATCTCACAGATCTTGCTTGACTTTACGGGAGGGTTGTTGAGTATCGCACAGCTGGGTATAGATTCGTATCTTCAGCATGACTGGTCAGGTGTGACGGGCAATCCAGTCAAGTTAATCCTGGGTAATGTGAGCATATTTTACGACTTATTGTTCATGGCACAACACTATTGCCTCTACAGGGATGATGGACTGAATGGAAATGGAGAACGAGAGGCACTTTTAGAAAGAGGCGAAAACGGTAGAAGACTAGATTGATATAGGCAGATATACCTATATCTAGTTCGGGGCTTTTTATACAGCCAGCAAATCAGTTCATGATTCCAATAGTTTGTCCATCTATCAGTAGGAGCGAAATCTTAGGCTTGCATCTGACTCCATACTGAGACACGGCAAGATAGGGACTAAAGTATTATATGTACTATTGAAGCTTTCTCCAGTCTGGCTCCTTGGCAGAGTACCTAGGTAAAAGAAATGTCTAATAAGTGTTATACGTAGCAGCATGGACTACTTACTGAGCTTGCATGTGCTCACATATAGCTGAAGCCTAAACATACTATGATGTTCTACAATCAACAACTTGTGCTTCAATATTTGAATTTATGACTTATGGACCGACTAAATTGAGCCTGATTAGGATCTAATAGTCTTGACGAGCGAGGCGCAAAATAATTTGTACGAATTCACAGCTAAATTCATTATCGCCAGTTTCAGAGGCATCATTGGCATTTCCAATTACGGAAATGTACCTAAACCTGCCTGCATAAACCAATAAAACGATTCATCCAAGTGAGTGATCTCACAACTGCCTGTTACCTAGTTCTGCTCTGTCTCCAAATGTACTTTCCATTAATTCAGCAATGGATTATAGAGTCACCTTTACTCCAGGAATACCGTGCCCATTTGTCGGTGGAGTGGGCTGGTTCCCCAGATTTGACCCCAGGTGGTCTGCAAGATGCTTGATTACCTAGACTAACAGAGTGACGATGCCGCAAATCTCTGGCTACTAGGTATTTGTCTTTGTATTTTTGGTAGGTCGGAGGTATTGATAACTAATAGACCCATTACGAACCAGAGTAACGACAACGACAGTAACAAGGGCGATATTAGTTTCAACTATGCAGAGTAATCCACGATCTACTGCGAAGGTTACGCGGTTGTGCGATCGAGATTCGTAGAGGCGCGTATTCGTATGGGCGATCGATAAGCCCGAAAGAAGAAAGAAAAGGCGGTATAAAGATAAAGTGACATTTCACTATGTCACATGATATGGGTACACCCGCCGCTATAAGTAGCTTTCTGTCACAGCAGCCACCCTTCCATCTATTTCACCACCTCTACCCACTTTTCGGCAAGTCAATAACACCACATTCAAATCCAAACGAAGCATTGCCGATTCGTTCTGGGGGCTTTTTTCCCCCAGTGTTGCTTCAATGACTCCTGTTCCTCCTGCTTCTACTCGTCGCAGCCAGCGGCGCTTTGCGCACCATACCGAGTCGACACCCATCGAAGAAAAAGTACTGAGTGGGAAAAAGCTGCTGGACGAGTTTGGAGCAAAGTACACCAGAAAACAACTATTCGACTATTTTGGGGTAAGCGAAAGAGCTGGTTATCGCATACTGAAGGACTACCCAAATGGTCAGAATGAGCCTTATAATGAGACGCGAGGCCGAAAGCGGCTCATGACCAAAGAACAAATCGATCAAATAGAGGAGTTCTTAAAGCAAGATCCTCGAGCTCAACCCTGGCAAAGTCTCCCTGCAGCCGCTGGTCTTGAATTTTCTGATCAGCGACATGTTCCAGTCAAAGAAACGATTAGAACAGCGATGCATGACCGTGGATGGCATAAATGTGGTACCTGCTACAAATTCTGGGTTAACTACGATTCAGCAAGCCAACGGGAGTTCTTTGCTCGTGAATGGCTTCGTCAACTAGGACCAAACCCAGAGAGCTATCGGCATCTTCGTTATTCTCATGAGGTACGCTTCAAATGGGGCGCAGACGGCAAGGTCAACATTACCCGAACGACTGAAGAGAGATATTGTGCGGATTGTCTTCAGAACCGGAAGCAAACTACCAATACTACTAATCAACAACAACACATATGCCTCTACGCTTGGGCTTGCATTGGTTACAACTTCAAAAGCGACCTGGTTTTCTACACGGTCAATAATCCTAACGGATCTATTACTCTCGAGGCTTACAGAGACCAAATTCTAGAGCCTCACGTAAAGAAATGGATCACAAGAGGCGATTACTTCGTTCTATCAGAGGATGGGGCAGCAGGACATGGAAGTCAGTCAGACGATAATATTGTAAAGCAGTGGAAAACTACGGTGGGACCCAACTACTTCTTCAGCTGCCCTGGATGTCCTGATCTAGCACCTATTGAGAACTGCTTTAAGATCCCAAACAAGAAAAAGCATCCAACCTTTACTGAAGACTCCCTTAAAGCGGCTGTCATAGAAGGTTGGAATGCCGTGGCACAAGAAACGATCAACGAATGGTGTGATTCTGTGCCTGTTAAGCTGTCGGAGATAGTTAATGCGAAAGAGCAGGGTACAGAGAACTAGAACACGATAGTAATAACGATTTCAGGGTTCGAAACAATAATACAGGCTCTAAAAGTGGTGGTGTAAGTTGTGGTTGAGAGGACTACTACTTGATTTTAACACCGCCTTCGCATATAAAAGGCGCCGTCCAAGCAGAGTTAAAAAAGAGGAGATACTAACCGAAAGTAGTGAGTGGTGAGTCTCTCAAATTTTTCACTTTACTTACCGTCGTGCTCTGGAACGCAACTCATTACGAGAGATCAGTGATCAGCTACCAGAGCGAAAAATATATTGGGATTCTCTACTAATCTAAGGAATAGCCCTTTGTCTATTTGAGTACTGCCATGCTTGAATCATTTCAACATGAGGGAGGATAAGCAGAAGAACTAAGATGGCGACGGGAAAACCGAGCCTATACGCCCTGACTCCTTCATTATTTTCCTTGCCTTTTTGGGTGCTGGAGAGTTGTTTCCCTGAGAAGCATCATCGTGATAATGCATTGGCCTCAAATCAAGGGTGGGTACAGTTCAGGCTGGGCTATTTTTAAGGCACGTAGCTACCTCTCAGTAGGTACCTAGCGTGAATATTAGCTTACGGCTAGGTAGCCTTAGGTAAATAGACCTTGTAATGTGTACCTAGGTAATATATCGAATTGCCTAGACCACCCCACGGCAATAGAATTCTTTTGATCAATCTGAATCTGAATGAATGACCGGATGGGCGTTTCAATATATCACATGTGGCGTGGAATCTGAAGGGAGATCATGACAGGGAAAATTGTGGCTGTCAGACGTCACAGCTGGAACAAAGGCTAACTTGCATGAATCAGGGGTTGGCAGGCGCGCCCAGGCACTCGGTTCCAGCGTCTGGCATTCCGCCTAAATAAATTAAACATGACTGAATCGCAATCCCACCCTGGCCGCACGCAACACCACATCGATTACATCAAACTGAGCCGTTGCCCTACGCCAGCGCTTACATTCACTTGTTCGATGACTACAACGCTTCCGAAGACATAATACGCACCGATACAAAAACCTAGCCATCACGGAAGAAGCTCACCTTCCATGGCATCCTCGAGTCTTGCCGCCGTCCATTAACCTCCGTCTCCCTTGTCTATTCGATCTTCATTACTGCACCTGAGACTGTTATCATGTGTCGGTTTCTAGTATGCCAACTCCGATCATCGGCCCTTTCAACGGAAATTCCATTCTAAACGAATAAATGTCTAGGTATACCGGGGAAGCGACGAGATTCTGCTCTCCAAGTTGATTCTCGATCCAACCCATTCAATTCTGAAGCAATCCTTCGACTCACGACTCCGTCTTGTTAGTGGTTCTCTGTCCGTGGACTTCTGTGCAATGGACCGCCATGACTAACCGAGTCGCTCTACCTTAGGACACGAGGCGAGGCCAGAACAATGCAGACGGCTTTGGTATTGGGTTCTATACCGACCCAAAGCTCGGCGCTGCTCCTTGCCTCTTCACATCTACAATCCCTGCGTGGAACTGCACTAACCTCCATCGCATTGCCTCTAAGACAGCCTCGCGGCTTGTTTTTGCGCACGTCAGAGCTACGACTGAGGGGTCCCTGACTGAGGACAACTGCCACCCTTTCTATCATGGGAGTTTGATGTGGATGCACAATGGCGGGCTGGGAGGCTGGAAATATATCAAGCGAAGGCTTGGTGAGCGTCTGCATGACAAGTGGTACTTAAATGTACAAGGTTGCACTGATAGCGAGTGGGCATTCGCTCTGTTTCTCGATCGTCTCGAGCGCTTGGGCACAGACCCGAGCTCACAACCCAAGAAGGGTTTTGGCCCCGCCGTGTTACGCCGCGCCATGCTGCAAACGATCGAAATTATCAACGAGCTCACCATGGGCATACCGGAGAGTACGGTAGAAAATGAAAATGTCGACACTCGAAGTCTCCTGAACTTCGCCGTCACGGATGGCCATTCCATAATTTGCACTAGATATGTAAGTAGCAAGACGGACGAAGCAGCCAGCTTATACTTTTCCTCCGGAACCCAATGGGAGCTTAAGCCATCCGCTGGAGAGGACAGGGATTACCAAATGGAGCGTCGCGACAAGGGAGCAGACATCGTGCTGGTTGCCAGTGAGCCCCTTACTTTTGAAAGAGGTGAATCCGCGATACGAACACAGTCGTCACGTAGTGCTAATAGATACCCTAGAAAACTGGGTGAATGTCCCGACAAACTCCATCCTTACTATTCATGGTCAAACTGTGATGGTCAATCCCATCATTGACGCCTTCTCAGACCGAGACCCATGCCACAGGCGCTCCTCCGCCTTTGCGCAGACCAAGGGCTTGACAACCAACGAGAAAGCTACACCGCGGGTCAATAGTCCGGTGTCCACCCCGGGGCCAGAACCCGAAACCCATAGGCGCATTATGCCGCCCATGATACCCCCTGGGATGGGAACGATAGATGCTCCTCCTGTTATCTTAAGAGGTAGAACTCTGCTATCAAAGTCCGAGACTTCAGCATCCGACATTCGCTCCGTGGTGGATCCACCAACACACCGCCCCGAAGTAGCGTCAAGGCTTCCTTCGCAAGGAAACATCAAGAAGAAACGCCGATCACTCAACATTGGTGAGTATCCACATCCGGCCGAATTCACAGAGCCGGATGTGCAAACACCGCCCAGCCCTGTACAAGCCACGTCAAGGACAGGCGATTATGTGACAGCTGAGAAAGCTGCTCGGGTTCTGGGCATGGCTCTATGAGAAGATGACCAAGCAGGCAGCTTCTATAGCTTATTCTTCATAATATTTGAGGGCTGTGAACTTTCAAGCAGCATAGCATGCGGCGTTAAAATAGGAATGAGCGGATAGGGGGCACATGATCCAAATAAGCGTGGCGTTTAAGGCTGCCATGGGCCGTGAGTTTTTGAATGCGGGATAACGTATCATAAGCCCTTGTATCGCATGCCCAGATCTGGATCTTGATAGGAGCTTTGTTAGATTGTTATGTAGCTCGAAATTAACTCAATGCGAATTAATGTTTGTATTTTCAGGTCCAGCTGGTCTCAGCCCAGGCTCAAGCCACAAATCAAGAGTCTACCTAGGTACTTACTACTACAAGCCACACATTTGCTCTAGTGGGGTCGTTGCATTAACACCAATTAATCTAATTGAGCAACAGCTCTAGACTCGTGAATCCACGCCACTTATTCTTCATATGTGCATACCGCAACAAGCACTACACCAGACCCCGTAGACTTCGAGCCGTCTTTCCACGCCCTACCGAGGCCACAACGACAGGAGTTGTTAATGTTTACTGGCCATAGTCATCTTGAGCGCCTCCGACTCGTATCATCGGCATGAGCGGACGGCTGATAGCAACGGCCGGACGGCTTGGGGCCATGCGTTCGGCCAGCGCCAGCGTCAGTGCCAGCGCCCGTGCCGTACGCCAATACCACCAGGTGCCCTCTGGCGGCCTCCTTCGAGCCGATGCCGCCATCCGTGCTGCGAGACGACGCATGTGGTTTCCGGTGAACTCGTTCCACAATGCCGTCGCCGTGCGCAATGCCTCCTTCGCCCGCTTCTTGCCGAGACTGATGGTCAAGTTCATAAGGATCCCTGCGCTAGCTGGTGGTGTCATGGTGGGTGGGCTGGCATGGATACAATATCAAGCTACTCGTATGTGCGCAGGCCCTTCCTTTGCACCTGGAATCGGGCTGCTAATTTCACCATACAGAGGCGGGGAACTACGCTTGGGAAGTCTTTACTACAACTAGGGATACGGTGTCGGGCACTGCCACAAGTCTCTTCGACGGTGCAAAGGGTGTTGCCGACCAGACGATGCGAGGATGGCAAAACACCAAGGAACAAGTTGAGCTGCCTGAATGGATACAGAAGATAATGAGAATCCACGAAGACGTTGGCACAGGTGGCGGGGACGGTGGCCCAGGGGGCGAGAAGCCACCGAAGCAAAGCAGAATGGGAGCAGGCGTAGCTGCAGGTGCCACTGCTGTTGCTTACGGCTACGATCAGTCACCGGAAGATGATCCGCGAGGTGCCAATGAGAGTGCTAAGGACGACCAAATGATGGTATTGACGAAGAAGATGATCGAGATCCGTAATATCCTAGCAAGGATTGGCCAGTCGAGCACACTGACTCTGCCCTCTATCGTCGTCATTGGATCGCAGTCTTCTGGGAAGAGTTCTGTGTTGGAAGCCATAGTCGGACACGAATTTCTCCCTAAAGGCTCCAACATGGTCACGCGGAGACCCATCGAACTTACATTAATCAACACCCCTGACTCCCGCGCCGAATACGGAGAATTTCCTGATCTTGGGTTGGGCAAGATCTCTGACTTTTCTTCCATACAGAGAACCCTAACCGAGCTTAACCAAGCAGTTTCCGAGGCGCAGTGCGTTTCGGATGATCCGATTCGTCTTTCTATCTCTTCGCCAAATGTCCCCGATCTTTCGCTTATCGACCTGCCTGGCTACATTCAGGTTGTAGGGCAAAACCAACCCCTGGAGCTCAAGCAGAAGATATCGGAGCTTTGTGATAAGTATATTCAAGCACCCAACGTAATATTGGCCATTTCGGCTGCAGACGTTGACTTGGCCAATTCTACTGCACTGCGAGCAAGTCGAAGAGTTGATCCCAGGGGTGAGCGGACGATTGGAGTTGTGACAAAGATGGACCTTGTTGATCCAGCAAGAGGTTCGGCGATTTTAAATGACAAGCAATACCCACTTCGACTAGGATATGTCGGTGTAGTGTCCCGCGCGCCTATGACTGCCACCCTTTTTAAGAAGGGAGATCACAATTTAACATCGGCCATCACCAAGAACGAAAACGCTTACTTCTCGTCTCACCCTCTGGAGTTTGGGCCAGGTGCCGACGTGGCTGTTGGAACTTCGACACTACGGAAGAAGCTCATGCATGTTCTTGAACAAACAATGTCAGGTAGCTTAACGAGCACGAGCGACGCGATACGCCAAGAGCTTGAGGAGGCCACCTACGAGTTCAAAGTTCAATACAATGACCGTCCCTTGTCGGCCGAGTCATATCTTGCCGAGAGTTTGGATGCTTTCAAGCATTCGTTCAAGCGGTTCGCCGAAGAGTTTGGGCGTCCTCAGATGTCTGAGCTATTAAAGAACGAACTTGATCAACGGGTACTAGATCTCCTCGCCGCAAAATATTGGAATAAGCCTATATACGACCTCAGCGTCCCCCCTCCGGAACCCGACAGCTTGGCTGACCTCCCCAAAGCGGACCCAGACTCCCTGTACTGGCGGCGGCGACTCGACGCATCCACTTCCGCACTCACCAAACTTGGCGTGGGCAGACTGGCGACAAATGTGGTAGCGAGCTCGATACAGTCTCATGTAGACAATCTTATCAGCCAGTCGACTTTTGTCAACCACCCTTTTGCTCGTCAAGCTATCACCGAAGCAGCATCGAGCATTCTAAACGACAGGTTTTACAGCACTAGCGATCAAGTAGAAAACTGTATCAAGCCATTCAAGTTTGATATCGACATGGAAGAACGTGAATGGAACGCCGGGAGAGACCACGTCCAAGGAGTTCTGAAGAAAGAGCTACAAGCTTGCGAAAGTGCAATGAAAGACCTAGAGACTACCGTAGGCGGGCGGCGGAAGTTAAAGGAAGTCATTAGCTTTATCGACAAGGCCCGGAGGGGTGATGTTCTCGTCGAAGGAGAAGGCCAAACCGGTGCTGGAGGGTTTAGCGCCTCCTTGCTCTCTAAGGGTATGTCCTTCCTCAAGCTGTCATCTCAATGAACTTTACTGACATGTCATAGGTCGAGAGGCAGTCTTTCTGCGTGATCGCGCTGACATCTTGAAAATGCGTCTACTTGCTGTTAAGTCTAAACAGTGCGCCAACATGAAAAACAAATATCACTGTCCCGAAGTTTTCCTTGATGCAGTAGCTACAAAGCTAGCGTCGACAGCGGTATTATTTCTTAACGTGGAACTGCTTTCGGAATTTTACTACAACTTTCCCCGCGAGCTAGATGTGCGGCTCGGTCGTCACCTGTCTGACGAAGAAGTCGAGAGATTTGCCAAAGAGGACCCCAAGATCAAGAAGCATCTGGAAGTTATCAAGCGGAAGGAGCTTCTTGAGCTCGTCCTCGGAAAAATGGATAGTCTGAGACAGCTTGAGGGCCGAGAACAAGAGCGAATGAAAAGAAACGCAAATTCGAATAACCAGAAAGAGCGGGGGCGATGGGGCATATTTTAAAATGAGCTTTTAAGGCTGCGATACAATTGACGAAATATTGATGATGACAGGGGCAGGAGTTCGGGTTAGTCTTGTATTGTTTATTGCGGCGTTTCGTATAGATATCACCCCTTAGCCATGTTCCCAGCTCTGACGATCAACTGGTCTATGTCTGTAACGTCCTACGCCCACATATTAGACCATTTCGCTTTGTTTGATATCAAAGACGTGGTACTTCATTTTTGTCGAAGGATACTAAAAAAAAACAATAGGAGTGGTCTATGATTTATGATGAGTGCAGCGCACGACCGGGCGAATAATAGTTCAGAGATAACGACCGATATGAACAAATACATGTTAGGTGAAAAATATTATCGAACAGGGGAAGACCAGTCTGTTGGTTTCTTGGGAATTATAACATGCAGATGCAGTATGTGTTAATTGGTAGCTTCCGGCGAGCGGATACCAGCGGCTCACATGAGCTCGCAAATATGCATATTAAGTCTTCTCCAAAATGCCCATATTGTGCTCATATCTAAAATCTTTTGATAGACTGTAGAATATGTCCTCTATTTACATCCTTAACTCGTCGGCTGTTTCTTCTTTGCGTTTTTTTATTCTTATCGAGGAACTAGGTTGATAAAAAACACGTCAACAGTTTGCGATCCCCCAGAAATGCACTTTAGGCATCGATAAACCTGGAATCAGGAAATCAGATAGGAGTATTGCTTGCCTCACTCTTCTTAATGCATGAAATAATGACGCAGTACGACAGCTCGCTTACGGCAGCCTTGAGAATTTACAACTCTAGCCGACAGCTACCAATCGCGCTTCCAGAATCCGTGATTGGAATTTTCTCTTCATGCATTGATATCGATTCAGGTGAAACTTCCAATGGGGGACTGACTCGTTATTTGATCTTTGCACTTTGCCATTGCCCCTTCGCGACGAGGGTCGTGCGTACAACTGTCAAGTCTGGAAATTGGAAATTCCATGTACAGCGTCCACAGCCTCGAGTGTCGTAACTTATAAGTTCCTATCGCTTTTCCCATGGGTAGGATTTATACGGAACAGAACTGCAGCTCTACACCGGTTTACTATCAGAAGTCAAATGTTGTCGGAAGTCAGGCGATTTAAGTACTATAGTCGCTTATATGTGTTGGTTGTAATACATCCCTTTTCAACCTGAATCCCTGTCCCCCCCAGGGAAACACCATGGTGGCAAAGGTGACATCTTGTTATCGAGACATCCACGGTCTCACCATCGCCATCACCGCCATCCTGAAACCTACCGCTATATGAACGAAGCAAAGGGCTCAGCTCACTCTGGCATCAGGGATTGGAACATTAGGATCTGAGCCCATGGTAGACACTCACAGTAGTATATTAGACACAAGTAACATCAAATAGTAATGCAAGCCCTAAAACCTGTAAATCAACTTCTAATAGTTCTTGTTGTCAACGCACAATATTAGGTTCGGGTTTTGGGACCAATTCTCACGTTTTGTCTTCTGGCTTGGATCCTAACTCTGGAAAGTCTTTCTTAATCACCTGCTAACGAAGAGGATAAAAACATTGATATTGAATGGATTTGAGAGGAGAAGCACCGACATGGCAAAAGTATTCGAAGACGAAATGCGGGAAGAGAGAATTAGCGCTGCTACCTGTGCGAAACCCCTTCTAATAGGACAGTTATCACGAAAGACGTTTAGAGTGCCTAAGGTATCAAATAAGAAGAGAATGATAGCGCACTTCTCTAGAATTAGGAACAATATGTATATAGCCACGACTGGCCTGGGGAATATCGAGAATATCATTCACCATGTAATTCACTCCTTAGCGGATCCTGGACTGCTCTGCTTGCCCATTAATATGAATTCGTGATAGACTAGTGACTTTTCAAGCAGAAGGACTGCTGTAAGTTTAAAGCTCTGTAAAACATATCGCTGCTCACTTCAAAGCATCTGGCTGTAACAAGGGCTTGAAGCAGGCTTTGAATCGCAATAAACATCTAAGGCTTCAAGGGGGCCTTCATGGCCCAGTCCTCCCTTTTCCTCCCTTTCAGCTAGGCAGCGATCTAGGATCTATACATGCGAAAGCTTCGCTTTCGTTCCCTTGCTATCGTACAGCCTGTCTCGTTCGATCGGGCATGTACGGGTAGCTAAGCAGCTAAGGCCTCATACAAGTCTTGCCGTTCATGTGGTTATATACACGGGCGAGAGTCTCAGGTACGATCCCAGTCCCTTGGGTCTGTGTGATAATAGCGCTTGGGTGCATCGATACCCGCATCAACACAAGCTAACACCACTTGTGGTACATTCCATACTCTAGACAATCGGCTCCGTGTGAGTTGTGATCTTCGCAGACTAGGTTTGGACAATATGGTGTTTCGACATAGTCGGAGTCGCAGGATGTTCTCCAGTAGTACACGGCCTCTCCGTTTAAAGGACCACGGCCACACGTCAAGCAGTAATACCACCAACGCCACGCGTGACACATCCTGTAGCCTTATGAATCGATATCAGAGTTGGGGGATTCTTTCGGGCTAACTCTTAAAAGCGTACGATTCGGGCTACCCTTTCTGCAATTAGCAGTGTATTGGGACCAATTGGCCAAAGGAGTTTTTCGTTACCATTATCACAGTGTCTAGTATCTTTGGATTGTGATGACAACCGCACCAAGCTTGAGAAACTCAAGCGAGGGCCACGGAGCCGTCTAGCGACATTTTGAATGCTCAGCGAACCAGCAAAACTAGGTGAGAGGGGGCTAATATGCGGGTGATTGTCGCACAAAAGGGGTTCTTTAGGCATTGGTCCGATTCAAAATATATACACATATATATTACAAGTGCCTTCGGTGCCGCCCTTGTTCTAATGTGCTTCTTCCATGATGCCCTTCATCTAAGCCGGACCCCATCCGGATCTCATGCAGGCAAAGGCAAGGGGGACCATCCAAGGGTCTCGCCCGAGGGGAAGAATTGCTCACTGGCTAGAGCAGATGCATAGGCACAGCATAATGATGCAAGATGGGCAAAGATGCCCAATGGTCCTCAACATCGTATGGGCTGTCAGGCCACCATCGAGCGGGCTAAGCACGTCTACCTTCGGCCAGTCGCGGCGGTAGAGGCATGTCGCCACCTCGGCACGGGTAGGTAACCTGTACGTAGTTGGCGCAGGAGAATGTTCTTCCCCGTGTTAAGCATCTTTATTGTGGAATCTTGGGCGGTACTTGACATTTGACCCTGGCTTGAGGATACAATGTACTCCAGGTCATACTTGCGGCATTATCATATGGCGGTCGGGAGGTCGACAGCTGGAATAGGCACTAGCTCGGCCCGACCCAACAAAGAGGGGCTAGACCAAGATAGGTAGTATCGATTAGCCGGCTGCAAGCACTCTAACGCCGGTGTAAGCTGTCTAGCTTTATATAGTCTAGCGCTCTACTACCCCGGCTCGGGAGCGCCAAGAAGACCCCACGTCGGAACGCCAAGACTCCTCTTATTGCTTGCACGTGGTCGAAGCTAGAATATTACTTACTTAAGGTACGTAGATAAGTGTCTTAGCTGCTTCATTCACACTTAAGTACGTTAGTGGTGTCAGGTAGATTACGACGGTTGGTTTGGTTTCAAGGTGTTCATCGAATGCTAAAAGTTAAAACGTCCACGTCTGTTGAAGGGAAGATAATCCTCTACGGCCCTCCGCAGGGCCGTGGGGTCCCTTATGGGGTGTTGCAGAATGCAGGCATCTACCTAGGTGAGATTGAGTTGGACTGATGAAACCGAATGGATAAATGCGACACACATAGGCAAATTAATCTTCGCTATTTCTTGTTCTAGCGATTCACCTGCTGGGGTACGGTTTAGCTACTTGAGATGGATAATGCCAGAAAAGAGATGACGTAGCATCTTAGACTATCTTCAGTTAGCTTATTGCTGATTTCCATCCTGAACTTATCAATATCGTAAAGACCAGTTACATATTGGAAATAACGATAATTGAATATTTTCAGCCAATTAATGTTTTGGTGGTGTATGGGGACGTTCACCTTGGCTTGCCAAGTTAGAAACGCACGGCTCTCTGAACAGAATGTCTCGGATGCCCCATTCCAGACTGAGTTCATCTGAATATCTTACCCAGATTACCGGGAACAGTTGTTGCACAAACATTTGACAGGCACCGTCGTCCTATAAAAGAATCCAGGTGCTTGTGAAACTTGTAACCTCAAATATCCAGCGTCTGTGAACTCCTGACGACCTAAGTATGTAAGTAATGCTTGCCTACCTACATAAGGTACTGCCTTACAGTTTAGATCAGCAGGGTACCTTGTAACCTACCCGAGGTAGGAACACGTTATTGGCACTTCAACGGATGTGCTAGGTACCACCAGCTATACAGCCTACTTCCACCGAAAACAACCTCCAGGGTTCTGTGGGACCCCTCTGGATGACCGTCTAGATTCTGTCCAGATGGAAGGTATCCGCTATCGCTCTCTACCGTTTAGGTGTTGTGCTACCTATAGGCACACATGTGGAAATACATGTAGGTTCTGTAGTGTAGTAGCTTCCCAGTCTTATCGAGAAAGCATCGTCACCAGACCCCTCCAAGAATTGGTGGATTCTCAGCTTAATACCTAGTCATAGCCCCGCACTCTCGCATCACTATCACTGCATTTGGCGGCCTGCCTAGTCGAACCGATTGACTTTCAGACCGTCCATGTTCGCATCTGGTCACACACCGCACATCAATTTCCCGTCAGCAGCAATATACCAACGACAATACCAAGTTTGCCTGCATCCAACAGCTCTTCGTCGAGGCCTGACAACATTGCATCCTTCGTGGACTCATCCTACGTTTGACTTTGCCGTTTACTGGCTGTCTTACTCGTCCTACCCGGCGATCCACGTTGCACTGCTCCATCATCTCTCCGCTCTCGGTGTTGCTGGCACTCGTCTCAAGTTAAGGTGTCAACAGATCGTGTGCTTGCTTGCATCGAGTCACACAGTCACCGGGCCTGTAATTCGTGCTGATCTCTATTGCCACAAAGGCTTGGGCCTCGGTCTCTGGTTGACTCTGCACTTAAGGCCGGCTCTATTAATTCGACATTCAGTGAGTATTCCGAGATTTTTGTCGTTCACTGGTTCGGCTTTTTCGAACAAGCACAAACTACGAAATGTAGACGCCGTCCACTGCGACTCACGGGTCGGAGGACAACTGACCTCCCCACGTGCTCAATGCTTCGTTGACACCATCTTGTGCTGTGTGGATAGACGCAATAAGATTGATTCCAGCGTGCGTTGTCGTAGTCTTGAAGCTTACTATTAGTGACGATAGGTTGGCCTCGGTCCCCGCTAGCCCTTCCCTCCACGTAATTGCCGGGTCAAACCTCACCTTCTAAACCTCGTCCCGAAACCACAATCAAGCATAGTGACGCTGGTACGAAGACGCAACCCGGTAGACGCAGATGTCGCCCTCCAAGGGACGATCCGTTAAACCAAGGGCTGGGAGGACAGCAATGGATGGTGTCAGCCATGAGAACTTGGCTGAGCAAGAGCCCTCTGCAAGGGCCGTTCCTAATTCGACACCCTTGGAACACGCTGGTGCAGATGAAGAAATAGAAGACGCAGAGACTCAGAGTAACGCACTCATGTCTACACCTCAGGCTGGTACATCTTCAAACGCCTTGTTCGGAACTGCAGACTTCTCTATGCCCGTAACACGATCTGCGAGAAAAGACTATTTTGACTCTATTTTGGTGGACAGCCCATCAAGTCAGAGTGATGCACTTGGCAGATTGCGTCTTGCCACTACCAGAAACAGTGCAATAGCAGAGACAGCTTCGCGTCTCGAGGAGGCCGATGACATCGACTACGAAGAGGCTAGTGAAGAGAACGCCGAGGGAGACCGTGAGGAAGTTCAAGTCCGAGATCCCCCATCAGAGCCACGCAATGATGAATCGGGAAAAGGCCATCCAACAGTTGGCGGCCTCCGTGTTTGTCGTCGATCAGATCGGATTCGGGCCCAGCTTCGAGATGCCAGAGAATCGTCCCCATCAACAGCCTTGTCAGCTGTTTCAAGCAGTAATCGTATCCAAAAGAAGCGAAACCGGAGGTTGAAAAAAACGAGCAAGGTTATCCAGCCACCTCTTCGTCGCTCAGCTCGACTGGCGAAGCCTTTAGACGTATTCCATAAGTACCCAGACCTCCCGCCTGAACTCCAATTTATGATATGGGAAGCTGCGATCGAGCCCCGTTTGGTGTACATTTGCAATCGGTACTCTAATTTGGACCATGCTCGTACTTTCGGGATACAGAACAAAATTCCACCCTGGTTCATGGCATGCAGAAAGTCGGCATATATTGCAATGCGATTCTACCAGAAATTGTTCGCGCAGGAGAACATATCTACAAACTCGTTGTGGACGTTCCCTGTGCGCACCCAGGATGTTAGCACCCTGTTTGACATTGTTATTTTTGAACCATGTCACAACGGATGTAGAGCTTGCTACTGTGCCCAGCAATACCACGAGGACGACCGTGCCAGAGTCCAACGGCTCGCAGTTCAGATTGATTCTCCGCACCTCCCAGCGATCTCAGAGCCCGGCTGGGTCACGATTTCGAGAGCATGGCCCAATGTGACTACGCTCTTCATGATGAAGTCAGCGGTTAGGGGATTGAACCAGGGTGACAAAGCCATGATCCGAATTAAAGAGGGGGATCATGAGTTGGCTCTCCGTAAGCTTTTCGAGGCGTGGAAGAGAGGGGCCGGGAAAGATCAAACGTTAACGACCTTGGAGTTCGTTCGGGTAGTTCGACAAGAGCCAACGACCACAAACATCAAGGATCGTTACCAGTCGGTGGAAGATCGTAAGACTGGCCTTGTCGAGGATATTATTCTCGGTTAGGTGGTTTCAGAGCCACTGACTCTAGTTTCCGAGACACTCATGATGAGTTGATACCGAGGGCTACGTGCCAGGACATAGCAATTTCATTTTATGATACCCCTTCTGCAAGGTTACATAGTGGGATGATGGTCTGATCCCTGGATGGTCCAGCATATGAAGAGGTGGCATTTCGAATTTAAAGCAATAACCGAAGGTTTCATTTGGAGTTATGGTTTTGGGGCTTTTATTGTGCTGGAACGAGGGAAGCGCAGCATTATGCTTTATGTAGCTCACGGTTGCTTTGCAAATACTGTAGCATGAAGAAGACTTTGCATCAATAGAAACCAGTACTGACTTCATAGCTAATTAAAGCATTTCTCAGCTCTAACTAGGGATGTGTCTAGCTTTGTGCTCTGTAATTGAACCAATAAGAAGCGCGGGATTCACTGATGCACTCAGCTCTGACCAATGGGAATAGTCCACCGCCATCTGTAGCTTGGTTGCCTGATCTGCCTGATCTGCCTGGGCCGCCAAGAATAATCACCACAACGACGCAAGGAACCAGACAATGGAACGGATGACTCTTCGTGTATTGACGTAAGTCATAGAGAGCAGCAGAGAGCTGTGATAGGCTTACTCTAGGTTTCAAGGGCGGGGGGTGGAGGAAGTCGTGTACTGTAGTCACAGCGTAGGCAAGACAGCACTCACTCACAACACTACCTGGTCGCTGGAGAGTGTTACACAGCAACGAGAATCGATAGGCTACATTTACCAGAGAGATCAATCGGGCACTGCACTTTCCATCTTCCGCATTTACATATATTTAATCCCAACCTGGAACCCTTCACCCTCAACTTTGTATCGCGCTTGCACTGACTGCAACGTCTCTTGCTACTTACCACATTCACCCGTCCTCACCAACTTTCGTTATCTGACTCTCATCTTACCTACACCTTCCTCTTTCGCCAAGAGAAATGACTGACATCACAGAAAATATGCGGGACGAAGGTGATAATGACGTGAAAGCTTCCGATCAGTCCATAAAAAATGATCAGGAGGAAGCTGGGAAAGATGAGGATGGGAAAGCAACCGTTGGAATGATATGCCAAAAGAAGGATCTATATCAGAAGATCGACAAGTACAACAAGGCTACTTGGGTAGCGGAGATGCTGGATGATCTTGAAGAAGCTGCCGAAGATGAAGAATCAGAGAAATTTGCTCTCCTAGTTCGTAATAGTAAGTTCAACTGCTGGTCTACATCACTTAGACTTGACATGGTGCTGATACCTAGTAGAAAAGAGCTACGACTCGCGCAAGAAGCTGGAGGTTGACAGCATCGTCATTCAAAGTCCGCTTCTCAAGAACGTCCTGCACGACGTTCTAAAAGATTACCCTGGTGTCACAACCACCCTTTCGCGCCTCATCTTCTCCGCGCCATTCAAGCCGTTCGTTCACCGTCGACAGCAACTGGTCGCAGCACTGAATGGCGAATATGACGAAGAAACAAAGAGTCATCTCGCATTGCTGAATGACGTCTTGTATGGTGAGCTGAAGGATGTCATCGCTGCGACTGAGGACTACATCAAGAACAAGGTGGTGACCTATGAGCATATCTGGACTATCTTCGAACCAGGATGCATCGTCTTCGCCAAACGGTTCGGTAAACCCATCGCAGTGCGATTAGTCGATGGCCAGTTCATTCAACATCAAAAATTGGGGCCTTGTTACCAAGCAAAGTGCGATAGGGTGGACTGGGATGGTACACGATTCGGATATGACGTTTCACCACACTTCATCACGCCTTTCGAGGGAACAACACCCATCACTGAGCTGGAATGTTTTCCCCTGTCATACCACCCCGAGGAGGAAACCATCAAGGAAAAGATTTTGGCTCGAGGCCGCAAGTTTGAACAGCTGGCTGGCTATCACTACAAGTCGTACAGAGGCCCCGCCATCGAGACCACTCGCTACGGGCCATCGTTGATCACCGTTGATGGGCGCATTATAGTCGATGCAAATGCACACATGAAGGCGAATACCTACCTTCGGTTGTATCTCAAATCACTCGATCGTGTTAAAGTCACGGTCAATGTCCAAGCTGAGGGCTCTGATGACGAGTGGTCGGAATTCGGGTCGGAGTACGACAGTGAAGAACAGGATATCTACGAATCCACGGCTAAGCGCCGCCGTCCCCTTACCGAGGAACAGCTTCTCCTGTGCACACCAGTCATCCGAGGCTATGCCCTTCGAGCGAAGCTGTGGCTCGAATTCTTTGTCGACTCTGTCAGCGAGATAGTTTTTAACGAGAACGCTTTCGACTCCCTTGTCCTTCCCGAGGGCAATAAGTCGTTGATACTTGCTATCGCTCAAGCGCAGGTTAAGAACAAGGAAGTCTTTGACGACGTCATCGCCGGCAAGGGCCGTGGAATCATCATCCTTTTGTCGGGTGGTCCTGGTATTGGAAAGACTCTGACGGCTGAATCTGTCGCGGAGCACTTACGGGTCCCCTTATATGTGATGGGCGCTGGCGATCTCGGCACAAACTCCAGTGAAGTCGAGGAGGGTCTCACACGTGTCCTCGACATGGTTGCGAAGTGGAATGCGGTATTACTGCTCGACGAATGCGACGTCTTCCTCGAAGCGCGCAGCACGGACAATCTCGACCGGAATCGAATCGTATCGATTTTCCTGCGCACGCTCGAATACTATCAGGGGCTTCTATTCCTGACGACCAACCGCGTGAAGAACATGGATCAGGCGTTCAATAGCAGAATCCACTTCCGCCTCGCGTACCCGGACCTGGACGAGAAAGCACGTAGAACGGTGTGGACCGGTTTCCTGGATCGGCAGCAGGGCGGTCACGATGTTAGTGAGGAAGATTTGACGAAGTTGGCGAAACTTGACATTAATGGGCGCGTTATTAAGAACGTACTCAAATCTGCCGCCCTCCTGGCTGTGCACAAGGACGAGAAATTAGTGTTCCAGCACCTTAAGACCGTACTAGAGTGCGACGGACATGATTTTTAGGTTCAGATGTCCGATGGGTATCTGGAATACCCTCGTTAGACACGCATGGACTGGGAACTGAGGAATGGGTTATAGAGCGGTTGCAACGGTAGATCTCGGCCGAGCTCAAAGGCTACAGTGGTTTCCTATGGTTTTGGTATCCGCTATGATTCTGTGATAGAGTGCACTCCGAAGGAATAGTCAGAGCGGTCTCTTAGATAGGTTCAGATAGATGCCGGTATGGCATTGGCAGTGCCCCTAGCTGGGACTTACTGTCAGAGGAATATGAATTTATTCCAATGATCGCGGCGTTTCTCCCCCATCTCACCACCATTGCACCTGCCTGTTCACTCCGGTAATGAAGTTATCTTTCTCGATCCTTATACATAACAGCTTACTAGAAATATGCCAAGTCAAGAGGTCACTTTCACATGTAGCAATACGCAATAATGGGCATAATAGGTAATAATATCGTGGAATTGCCTTAATAAATACCACGTCTAGACACTTGCTATCAATCTTAAGAGTGTAAAGGCTTGAAACTACATAATTTCCCTATCCAAATCTTCCAGAACTAACTAACTTGGAAGATACTCCTCATATATAGCCTGACTGTTTATTTCTTGGACAGAATATAGATCTCTCCCTCTGCAGAGTTGTCGCTTCCGACGAAAAGGCCACGTCCAGATGGGTCCCTAGAAGATCACGTCCGATTAGCACATGCGCAACTCATACTTCCACAAACCATACAAAATCTACGAAAAAAAAGAAGAAAAAAAGATAACTTACCAGCCAGCAGCGGTAAGTCGGATACAGTTACTCGTGGTAAGACCATTGGCAGTGCAGCCGCCGGGGTTGGGGGCGGAGAAGATGTCCTTGTAGCCGGTCATGCTGTCGGCGGGGGCGACGGGGTCGTAGGCGCCGTTCTCGAGCTTGGTAAAAGGGACCTCGATGACCTTAAAGCCCGTGGGCGGCTGGCGGTCCCAGGAGCCGTGCAGCGTCACGTACATGTTGGTCGCGTTGGCGTCGAAGGCGTTCCAGATGGGCGCGCTGTGCGCTTGGAAGGTCAGACGCGGCGCTTTCGCCTTGGTCGCGCAGTCGGCGTCGCTCGATACTCCGTTTCCGGCCGCCAGCATGAACTGGCTTCCTGTCTTCAACCCCTTGCTTGCGAAGGGCGTTGGACTCCAGACGCTGAAGCACGTTGGGTAGCCGTACCAGTTGTCTCGCGCGGTGAGGGGGTCGCCCACTTGATGATTTGGATGTTAGTATGTTGCTGGCGAGGTTTTCTCGGATTTGTTTGTTGAAAAAGAAGACTTACGGTTGTTGAGCTTCTCTGCCGGGTTGTCCTGGTGGATGTCCTGGTTGTTGAGCCTGAAGTCCTGCAATTCTCTGTCAATTTAAGCACGAAAGAACTCGAAGAGAGCGCCACGCACATCACCGCTGTTCTCGACACCCCACACGATACCGGCCGGGTCTTGAACGAAGCCAATCTCGTTTCTCAAACCATAGGCGAAGACTTCACCGGCCGTCTTGTAGTTGTGTCCGGCTGCCGGGGCGTTGGTCATATCGAAGATCTTAATAATGGCACGACCAGTAGCAGGCTGCGCCGACGCCATGTCAAGGTTAGCGTTGGAGCCGACCTGAACGAGGATCAGGTTGGGCTGCTGCTTGACGACAATAACATTCCGGGTCGAGTGGATTCCGGAATCCATGCCCGTGATGGCCGTCTTCTGGTTGCTGACGGTCCGGGTGGCCGGGTCGTAGGTCCACGACCAGACGGAGCGCTCGCCGCTCGCGTACAGCGTCTTGCTGTCCGGGGTCAGGGCCAGGCCGTGGTTCAGCTGCACGTTGCTGATGAGCGTGCTCGTGCTGTTGATGCACCCGTTGTCGCCGAACGTGTGCACCGAGATGCCCTTGCCCGCCTCCGACACCAGCATGTTCCCGTTCGCGTCCCATATCACCGTCCGCACACCCCGGAGCCCACCCGCGATCTTCATCACCGACCATCCTGATGCCACCGTCCCGGGAAATCGCAGAGCCGACACACCGGTGCAGCTCGTCGGCAGCGGCAACTGCCTCACCTCGGCATGGACTTGACCTAAGAGTATTGTTAGGAGACAGTTTGTAATTGCGGATGAAGGGATAGCTTACCTGCACCCAGCAGGGCAGTGAAACCCGAGATAATTCCTAGCAAACGCATCGTTATAGACGACTTTTCTTCTCTCTTCTTTTCTCTTTCGGTTTGATGAGATATGACAAGACACGGTAGATCACAAGACTCGTCTCATGTGGTGGCCGTCCAATATGTTTTGATCTCGGCAGACGGTGCCATATTTAGGAAAAGCTTAGCAGGGCGACCAGCAAGACTTTCCCAGGGGATTTCGCATAGCATCATTCGGTGTGAAGGTACTTTAGTCGGCAGTGTCGACAGCGTTGCTTTTGTCAATATACGAGAGCTTTGGCAAAATTCCTCCCCGGTCTGTGATTGGTGCCGGCAGATACTGTCCATCGTCATCAGGCTCCCTCTCTGTAATAATGTGCGGGGGGGGGGGAACGAACTTGCTCGAAGGGTAAAGGTAAATCTCATTTATATTACTTACGTCGGCCAACAGTTCTGGTTCGCCTTTTTTTAGAAGGGCTTTTTTTGGCTACTACGGATTACGTTGTTGGTGACTGGGAGAGCGTTGCTCCGCGATTGGCTTGGCTCAATGCGTCGGCATCACGATATCCGAAAACAACTTGTTGCTTCTCAAGTCTTTGATTTAGCACCATCCGAATGATTACAGAAGTCAGTTCAATGATACGAGAAGGTTTCTATTGCAGTTTCTAAAGCTAAGATCTAATTGAAGAAACCTTAATTTGACTGTTGTACTAATAGCTCTACAATCCTATGTATGCTCTACTACAGTATGATTATGCTAGCTGAGTCTCTAGAAATTCGAGTGTGCATGTTAGCCCAATCAAGGGGAAATGCTGCTAGTGTCGCTGTCGTCGCTGTCATCGTTGTCAGCATAGTACTCGCTCCTAAGATCGCTATGTTTCAACGCATGCCTAAGTCTAGGGTTGCCGAAGTTCCTGATCAGGTGGTTGTAGCATTCAGGAGTCGATTTTCCTAGTATCAAGCTGGCAGTTAGCGAGGCGTGTGCGAGAGCTTCTCCTGTCTCGTACTCGAACTCTGGGTAAAACGCGTAAGACGCATTATCGTTGGGGCTATGCCGAAGAGTTAAGTGTATGTGGCGCCACACTGCAAAGATTTCTTTCATTGAGAATGTCGCACATTCACAGCGATCCTCAGTATGCGAAACTGACACATATTCGGTAGGTTTTGGCTTATGTTTATGGAAGTCGAGGTGTACCGGAGAGATGTGGATAGGGACTTCCAATGGCTTCGTTGCAGCGATACAAATGGAGCACCCCGTCTCCTCACTTGTTACTGAGACTTGATAATAGGGCTTCTCGTCGGTCGGCGGGATGATGACCGCGTTGGACTTTAGGATATGCAATTCGTGTGATGGGGAAACCATTTTGAAGACTTAGAGTTTAGATGAAACAATCCCTATATCTGAACAAAATTCGAATTGTTTGGCGATGATTTTGCTCTCCTTATATGATTTTCACTTTGGGGTTTAATGTGACCTTATAGCAGTTGCTCGATAGGTTTTATATCTGAGAGTACACAATGGCTTTCACTCGTTCCTATTGTTTGGAAGGTTTACTTATTGTCAAGAGCAACAAAGCGATATCATAGAGAACTAAATGAAGACGCCGTAAAGGGTATTAATGAAAGACTATGTACAAGTAAATGCCTAGCAGAGTTCTTTGGTCTGTACGCATTGCCCCTGAGCACTACCACCTTGTTCAAAAAGGAGCGCAGACAAGAGTGGTCGACTATCCCATTATACTTCCGTTCTCACCCTTAGAAGCAAGTAACACCAGTAATAGCGTAGTCGTCGTGTGCAGACGATGCACCACCGACGAGGTATGTCCCAACCCAGGTATCGAGCACAGTGCTCAGTTCATCGTCGGACTGAAAGTCCGGAATCACGTTGGCCTTGAAGGTGACAGAGAACGGGGCCTTGGTTGTGTTCCGGGTGTCTAGGTAGTCCTACAGAGCCGTAAGTAGCAACTCGTATCATTATTTGATTTTCACCGGAACGGGCTGTATCTTACTGATGAGATGTACGTCGTTGCCGTTGTTTTAACCCATTTCGACAAGGTGTCTGGAAATCAGGGGTTAGTCGGAGTCGCCACCGAATGAATTTGGAGCATAGAACGAAGAAAAAAACGGGACAAATTCGTCGACCTACGGAAGAGAATGTTCGATGCAGCATTCTGAGGCGGGTTAAGCGTCGGGGCAAGATCTACACGACAGCCTGAGGTTTCGGTAGGCGCGAGAGGAAGGCCGTTGACTACGGCAAAGCCGAGCGATACCAGAGCCCCGGCAGTGAAATGCATGTCGTCGATGATCGGATCAGCAGAACGTAGTACTCTTTTTTCAGAAAAGTTAGCTTCGCTATGTTCGTGATGTATTTGTTGGAGAGAATCCTCGGGATGTGGGTGGTTATAATTATCCTTGGAGTCTGGGGTATATAGACTAACAACTAGTACCCACTCCAAGCAAAATGATGGAAATAAATCTTTCGTCAAATCACATCACACCCTCCAAGTCTAGATAGCTGAGAACGGTAACGAGTGGGCTAGAAGAGTCGGTCAGTTCACGGAAACAGGTTCTCATCTAGGATGGTGATGGTGGAATGTCTCACAGCTCAAGGGGGTGACCTGCAACCTCGTAGTTGATAGGCGTGCAATATTGGGTATAATCTTCAAAGAGTATTTGAGAAACGCCCTGGCGCTCCATAGGATATCTGGGGCGGATATCCATTAAGACAAGGTATCACATGCGCTCGGTCGCCAGATGACATGCCATAACTGTGATTCCAAGTTTTGCAGACTTATCTAACGGAACATTCCTCTTGCCGAATCTGGATCTTTGGACCGCATATTGGTTTGCTATAGCAGCAACTGCTAGCTATCGACCTTGCAATCGCAATTCACCAAGGCAGGTGTGATCGTGAATTGGTGGACTATAATTTTCCATATCAAGTAGGTAAATACAGTCAGACTTGTTTATCGCGTTGCCAACTCACGCTGCCAACAAGAAAACCCTTGGCCTCGGCCACACGGGCGAACCTCGTGGGTAAGCAGGTATTATTCGCGATCATTCCCGGCGGGAATCAATTTTAGCGCCGGCGTTGTAAACAGAATTTCATCGGAAGTTGAATGCTAAAATATCCGTTCGTCTGGCACCTAGATCTATTAAAACCCACCAACTTGGTAGGAACACTAATTAAGCTTTCGACAGGACGAACTACGCTACGCTGACCAAAGATGACAAAGACTACCAAAAGAAGTCGTGGATAACGCCATGCTGGATGGGAGAGTTGCACCATTTGGGGAGCAAGGTAGTATATAAAGCGGAAGTCGGCTGACCCGCCGCCGGTGCGCTCCGTTTACCTGGATTGATTCGGTGACCGCCGCTCCGTGGGAACGGTTCAGCTTATGTAGCGACAGCTTTCTATCATCGCTCACATGTTCGCGTTCGGTTTCTACGATCCACTTGCGATATGGCTAGTAAGGACGTCTTTCGGGCAACATCGGCGTGGAAGTACATAGATAGACTCATGTCAAGCTACTATAACCATGGAAGAACCTTGCAACCCGATACCTACGTGTTCATGGAAAATCCAGTGTACTTGTAAATATACTCGTATGCCTAAGCCGAGCCAACCCTACTGTGAAAAGGACAGCTGCTAGGGACGATATGACAGGGAATATAACCTGAAGCCAATGGATGGTAACTTTACCCCTCGCTTGTACCTATTCCCAGACCGAGTAATCAGTCCCCGCGGCGGATAATTGTAATTGCGAGATGATACATCAAATCGAGACAAGGGTGCAATGCATGAAAGTCGGAATTTTTCGCTTGAGAAAGACTGTTTATTTAGTATATATGCCTTGCC
The DNA here is from genome assembly GCA_022495235.1 of Xylaria curta. NCBI lineage: Eukaryota > Fungi > Ascomycota > Sordariomycetes > Xylariales > Xylariaceae > Xylaria > Xylaria curta. Next base: position 543,415 of record MU375904.1, on the reverse strand, counting down.
ATTCCTAGTGAAAGTGGGACGCTCGGCGAAAGAAGGGAAATCGATCCAACCACCCACTGTGAATAACACTGCCTCTAATCTAATTTTCGTCTATCAAATAAGGAAATATCATCAACTCTACTTCCATACTGCGAAACAAAAATACTCCAGGCTCTCTCCCACCGTCATCTCCAATTACACTCGTAGGATGGCCCTCGCGCCAGGCTCACTGCAGACATAGATGACGTCGTGCGAGTTGCTAAACCCATTGAACATGGTGGCAGAGCACTTCGTATAGGCACCCATGTCCTCAAAGTACAGCCAGTCACCGACATCGAGCTCTTGAGCAAAGCGGATGGATTTAGTGATCTGGTCAATACCATCGCAGGTGGGTCCCCAGATTGAGTACTCAGTACCAGCGCACACCCCCTCGGAAACGGCATCAGAAAGAGGGCTGTCATAATAGGTACGCATGCCGGTGCGCAAGATCTTGGCAACAGGCTGTTGATGATCGTACATGATGCAACTGAAGTTACCATAGATGCCGTCGTTCATATAAACCATGTAGCTGGTCTCACCGGTAATGGGGTTCTCAATGGTGCGGCGAGCAATGATGCTGCAAGCGACGGTGAAGGCAGAGGACACGTAGTAGCGTCCAGGTTCAGCGATGATGTTGATGTGTGGCGGGAAGTATTGATCCAGGGCCTCACGGAGAACATGGGCCATGGTCTCGAAGCTGTCGGGGGTAAAACCGCCGCCAACATCTAGCGTCTTCATGTCAAAGCCATGCGCGTAGGCTTGCTTAAACACGACGTCGGCGTCTTGAACGGCCTTCAGGAAAGCCAGTGGGTCGGAAGCACCAGATCCCACATGGAAACTGACACCGACTACGTTGAGTCCAAGCTCCTTGGCCAAGCGGAGGAGATCGTCGGTCGCATCGAGGGAAGCGCCGAACTTCAAGCTCAGACGGCACAGACTCGACGAATCATCGGTCAGAATACGCAGGAAAAGCTCAGCATCGGGATACAGCTTCGCAATCTTGCGGAGTTCATCAGCGTTGTCGAAAGTCATCTGCTTGACGCCTTGGTTCGCGACAAATCGTACGTAAGAGTTGGTCTTGCAGGGCTGAGCGTAGATGATACGCGATGGGTCGACGCCCATGTCAAGCACCTGCTCGATCTCGGCCTTCGAGGCGCAGTCAAAGCCGGTGCCCAGAGCAGCAAGAAGCTGGAGCACCTTGGGGTCCGGGTTGCATTTGACAGCGTAGAAGGGCTTAACGCGTGGAAGATTCTTCTTCCATCTCATGTGTTGGCGATACACCTCGCCAAGATCGCCCACGAAAAAGGTATCCTCGTCTCCGGGGTTGCAGGATTCATGATCGATGCTCTCGACGCGTTGGCGGAAAGCATCGCCGATCATTTGCTTTGCAACAGCAGCGCCATGATGATGGTCGACAAGTAGATTCTTTTTGGTAAGAATCCGATTATTCTCGAAATAAGTCGGGGCTGGATAGTCGACAAGAGCAGTGGCCATAACCATATCCTCCGATGTTGCACGAATCGTGAGGAAGGGGAGAGAGAGGAGCTTGATGTGTACTCTACACGTGGATACGGGTCGAGTTGGGATGCACAGAGGCGTGTCTCTAGATAACGTCGGCGCAGCTATCGACACTCACAAAGAGGTGGATAGCGTAGTCGGCGGCAAAGGTTGGGTTGCTAGGAACGTGTTCCTCTGGTGTTAGGGGGGTCGAAAACGGTAGCTTCCTGATCCCGAAGCGATCTGACGAGGTCTCCTCGACTCTCCCTCTGCAAGAGGAAGAACCTTAGAACTCGTCCTATGCGGCAGCCGGTGGGTTGGGGGGATGTTTGGAGTCGGTTGGGGGGTGTCGAACAAGAGAGGCGTTCGGCGGCCCTTAGGATGTCGCAGCAGGCGGTGGAGGAGGTCGGGTGTTGATGATGTGGAAGGATTTGCGCAGGCTGAAATCTTGATCAGAAACGAAGCTCACGGCCAATGAAGCCGTGGTAGCTGCAGTGCCTTTGAGAAGACCAAAGGCGAGTCGGCAGGGTGGGAGGGGATTTCAACCGCTCTTTCGGTGAAAATCAACTGGTGCGAGATTGGGCTTGTGAGGCGCTGGATTGAATGGATGCTGCTTTTTGTCGCGTGTACTATACGCGGCGGTGATGTTGGAAAGAATTGAGCAGCACTTGGGCTGGAAAGTATGCTGGGTTGCGAGGTGTACAGTGTCAGGAGAGATGTGGATAAGAAAAACACGGGTGGTGATGCTTTTATAGTGTGGACGAAGGTTTGAACCTGGCTGTTTGCATAGCCCTCACTTAGCCTTGTTCCATGGCACACCTAACAACTTTTTTTTCGTAGTGGGGTTCGGGAGGGACAGAGCGGGGCAAAAATAATCGAAAATATGGGGGCGAGAGACATGTGAATGGTAGATTGTAACAGGTAGCTCGGTACTATGGCCGTAGCTCGCTCGCACATTATGTCAATAGTGACGTACAGGAACCTCGACCTTGCGACTCTGTATAACGCACTAACGTTGCGATATTCAGGAACACTTTGCCGTCTTCGTTGATTTTCCAAGGCCGTAATCAACCTGAAGATTACAACGTATACTTTAAAATCACATACCTGGTAATTTGCCACGATAATCTCTCGCTCGCCAGACGGTTGATGCGCCAGTCTCCAAGTATCCTGGTGGAACAGATATGTGTGTATCTAAGATATCGTACAGTGCCGATCGGAGGTCGATACCGTACCGGAGGTGCGTTGGCCAACTGTGGCTTTTATCACACAGGGAGAGTAAGTTTAAACCTCTGTTTTCCGTATGACGGTACGAAGCAAGGAGACGACAATGTGCGGTTTGGAGGGGTTAATGCTGTGAGGGGGGTGGCGGTGGCTTCTGTGTTCGCTGTGCGACCTTATATGGTCTTCTCCAGATAACTAATTCAGAAACCACACGAGAAAAGAGAAACCAATATCTCAGTTTCCGTACCAAGCAGTTGACGAAAAGGCGCACCTTTATAGAGTTTCGTCTCTGTTTGCATATTTACTACTTACTGTTTGCCATCTAACTGATTGACCTTTCTCTCGCTCATATGAGACTCCCTTACCGGTTCGTTCGCGGCTTTGACTAAGTCTCCGCGATGCATGTTGATATAAGCTAATCTCCAACTTGTCTCTCGATATTGTGTTGCTTGTCTCGAGCTGATAAAGCAGTACGTATATATACTTTCTCCATATATGTTGTGACCACTCGACTGCAACCTTGGGGCGACACCGCTCTTCCTCCAAGGCTTGCTCTTCCGCGGCAAGCCTTGGGCACCGGCCCAGTTCCCCCTCTCGCCTCGACACCTCCTTTCTCTGACCGCAAGTCGCTCGCAATTTGTTCACCCACCCTTCTCCCTCGACTTGCCATCCTGACTCCGTCCTGGCCGCCTCTGCATAAACGGCCACAACGCCGCCCTAAAGCCCGGCGCCAATTGCATCTCCAAGTAGGTTTGTCCTGACGTACCCTTCATATTAAGGGATCCATTGACGACTGGTCGACAAAATCGGACCTGCTATCCCTTACAGTCGCAATGAAGAGACATTGGCGGGTCTGACCACGCCTCGAAATTGAAATACAACATCTCGGGAGTGTCAACGTGATCAATTGTCCCATCTCTGACCATGGTGCCTGCCCAACTGCTCACAAAAATTTTGTTTAGGCTGTTGTCCTGTCGTGAAACTGCGACGATGCTGTTAAGGTGTAGTGTTTTCGTTCAGCCGCTTCCGATATAGCTTCAACCTACCCCAAGCTTCCATCTTTCGAGTGGCCAATGAACTTTCGGGCATACCCGTTTCAGCAGCATGATGGTGCATGCATGTAGGTACGGTACAGGACCTGGACATTAGCTCAGGTGGATATCGAGTCTTTTATATCCGGCGTGATTGGCTGTTCCGGCCGTACTTTTCCATGAATCGGCCGGCTGAATGGGCCAGGAATATCATCATGTTGTCAATCGTTGGAGCACAAGCACTATAGTGATATGATGTATGAAAAAGAAAGTTCCGGCGCGTGCGGATGACTCGAAAGGGAGAAGAAAGCGGCATCAAGAAAAGCTTGATTTGACTATCGGCGCCCACAGCGTCGCAAAATAAAAAATAGCATTCACATTGGAGACAGGGATTAAGACACAATATGTCCATAAGGAGTACGTCTCTCAAGTGGTATGTGTTCGAGACTTTGTAGACTACCTAGGTACCCGGACGCGACCCAGACTGAGAAGCATTGTGTTGTGACGAGTCATCATCGTGTTCACTTTGATTGCTTTGTCCACGGGTAGGACAAAGTTTGTACAGTGCTGACTGTTAGTTGAATCACACCGGGTATTAAGTACACAGATCCCATGCAGCACAAATAGGAAACCTGCAAGTTGCTATTTTCGGCTAGACTTCAGCAGCTGGAGACTTTGGTCGGATTCAATTGGTTGGAGCTTGTACGACCGTGCTAGACACCTTCCAGAAATAGCATAGAAGTAGGTAAGTAACCTCAGGTAGTAAGTAAACACCTCACTTCTGCGTAGGTACTTTATCACACAACTACGGCAGTTGAACATTACCATCACAACGGTCCGACATCCCGAGCAGTGATAGAGACTTTAAATAGCTGCTGAATATTAAGGTTAGGGAATTTCGTGGTGAATTTCGTGGTCATCCCCGAAAAAGTTCAATAGATCAGGATAGCGATGCGATATACAAATCCCTCCCACCTGGCCCTCTATATAGGCATGCCTGAAAGCGCAAGAACGAGGTTTTGCTCGGACCATTCGACAAATGTGTTCCAGTCACCTAAAGGGACAAAATCAGAGTGTCCTACATCGTAAACGCTAGCTCCAACAGAAGAACCCGGGCTAATTTAACCGAATGCACCTTTTTGAAGAAATTTTACCGTGAAAATGGTGTTATTTACCGGCCTCCCACATTCTGATGCATTCTGGAAGATAGATAAACGAATCGGCGGTGACACAACGAAATACCTACTGCCAGAGATCTACGACAGATCGAATAAATTACCCTTTACGAGACCGTTCCCAGATTCAGCATCTCTACATCAGCATCCGGGTTTCTATAAACCCCTACAATCGTGGACCGGTCAAGACTCCCGATTCGATCACGATAATACTGGCGATGTTTACAGAACGGTCGTTCTCTAGTGCAATGGGAGTTAGTGTTGGTTCTGATACCGAATCAGCTGGTGACGAGGACGAATTGCCTGAGCTGGACGCCGAAATCTAGCAAGATCCAAGGGGCCAAACGTGCCAAAACGTGCCGGATCATCGAGAGATAGGAGATCACGGCTCCGATGGGAAAGTTGATTCTAAAGGTGTCCCGAATGCTAACATAGACGGCAGAACGCAGTAGAGGGGTCGCCTACTAGTGACGTTAAAGAACTTCCTTCTGTCAGTTGTCACCAACAAAACACATCCACTGCACTACCGATCAAATAGACAAGCCACGGTAACTCGCAATGAAATTGATATAATCGCAAGGTTTAAGGTTCGGCCTGCATTCACTGGCACCACAGCGTTCTTGCTTGCCGAGATGTGTTATCATATGATTTTGGAAGAGCGATTTGCTCAAATCAATGGAGGTCTCAATTTCGAGTTTCATCTTGAGTTGGGAAGAGCCGATCATTGCTGCACCTCATTTGAGGCATCGAGTCATGTGTAATATATAGAGTCGTTGGATGATCTGTGATGGTCATTGGACTAGACTATCATAATGATGTGCTAGCGACTCAAGAGGTATAGTTTCGCGATAGGCGAACTTCAGTAAATATTGCAAATTTCCTAGGTCGTTACTATCAAGAACTTATTAACCCTTCGAAAAATTCATACTTTCGATCGCTGACCTGCATCAGCTTCTTACAGCCCAATTCTTGTCCTAGTTAGTCAAAACATGTTCTTGTGGAAGATTTCGGCGTTAGATTCGCATGAAACCCAGTCCTGTGTCGACAGCTGTAAGTTGTGGTCTACAGGTCGGTTCACTAAATATTACGAAATTACATGTTAAATTGAGACGAATCTGGTACAACCAAATTTATGGCGAGTCGAAGCATTCCAAAAACATCATGTTCACCTTGAACAGAGACTAGACTGCCCTAGGGTCATCGGTCAAGCGAACGATGAGATTTCGATAGCGAGCTCGGGCTACGATTCATTTTTGTATTGTACGACTAGTGTCTATCATCGAGTATACTGTCCAGGGTTTCGATGCACCTGGAAGGCACATGCTTTATTCACCACGAATCGGAACATTCATTTCCGAGCTATAAATAGCTAAACATACCAATGGTAATACCACAACGTCTTAAGTTCCGGTGCAGAAGCTGCCGAAATAGACCACGCATGTGACCAAGACTACCGGGAGACCATGTCCTAAGAGTTCAAACAACTAGAGTACTGCGAACTCTCCATCGCTCGCCAAGCTTGGGCAAGACACTGACGTCTCTCGCGCCAGTTATAATCTTGTTATGACTGAAGCTTAAACCAAATCTATCATTTGGGGGTATTGGAGGAGAGCGTAGACATGCAGAGATGCGAAGAAAAAAAGGACTGCACTCCTGGTGTCTCTCCATTTATCGAGAGATAATCTTTATACAAAGATCCTATTTGCGTTGTCAGTACCGCGTTTCTGTTAACGGATGCTCACGTATTCAATTTTTGATGGTCTCCTATAGTTTCAAGAGAAGCAAAAGAATTCCGTCTCCTCTCCAGCTAAAACAACAATGACAGCAACGAAATATTGGCGGTAGAGTATAATTCAGTACCGAATACCATGTTTTTGTTGGCTCAAATATAAATTCAGGATGGCCACAAGTGTGCTTACATCATAATATCGCGGACGCAATGTCACTTATTCACACTAACTACGGCCGAGCCAATCGACGATACAGGCACCGTGTAGGCTGCGTACCTCTTCATAGCCTTAGTATCTGCAAACTGTTAGATTGATTCGCATTATACGGAAGCTCAATCGGTCTTTAAATGAACAGGTAAGCATTCCCTAATTTTTGAACTTTCCTTTTATCACATTTGGCATCACTATTGACCAAACCTTGACAGTGAACTATGTTTCGGTCTACATATGTACACCTTTGAAGTACTTGTCACTGCTGAAGCTAAATAAAAACATTGAGAAATCATACCTCATTATATGCCCGACTATACTCGAGGACTTTATTACCACACAACTCTCTAAAACAGTCGTGTGTTTTCATGAGAGAAAACATATAACAAACTTTGACAAATTCTCCCCTACATTGAGGCAATAAGCTGTTTAGTAAATTATTCGCAAACTGCCACTTGGAGATTAAAAGGGCTAACTAAAGACCAGGCTAGCGCTAACAGGACTGAAAACTATCCTTTATTATCTGCTTGCTTCGTAGCTCACGACTCCCAGAGCGAACGATGGAACGAGAGCCCGTTATTACTATCGCATGCGGGGCGGGAGCTAACACTGTCCAGAAATTGCTTGACTGGGTCTTTCGACGATCTCTCCAGGCCGCGATCGATCAGGACAGTCAATATAGCCACCTTTTTATTCTAATGCACCGATATGGGCTTTACCTACAATCCGATGTCCTGTGTGGGCACTCCTTACAGTCTTTACTTCTTATTTTATCGGCTTCTAGAGGCCAGTCTTTTCTTCTAAGTCAACATTGTATTTAAGATGGCGATAACTAACTCCAGATACTTCAGCAATACCACCCCGATTCGGTCTTTTTACTCCTGGCCCCCCTGCTCTCCAAATACGTCAAGTTACTTATGCCTGCATAGTTGCCGTCATTTTCTGCCTTTCGTCTGTTTTTGCTGGTATCGGCGCCTGGGGAGTGAGTTATAAAGGGCAAGGGTTTCCGTGGCTGAGGATGTTAAGGGCTTGGGCTGTGATACAGGGGTTTGGTATCGTTGCTGCCGCTGGGTTGTGGATTATGGCTTGTTACGATCGCGTACGCCGGCTTGAATACCCTTGGCCGTCTACGGTACGCCGAAAGCCCTAAATGTTTTAAAAATTTAACGAGGGGCTCTAATTCTTTCGGCCGTGGAAATTTGCTTTCTCAGAAGCTAGGTTTATTTGCATTGATGATGGCATTTTTATTATTATATGTTGCTTAATTTCAAATCTCTGCAACCTCTGCGTTAACAATAACCGGAAGATTGTCAGTTACTGATAGGGTCAACGTAAGTAGTTATCTACATCATAACAAACTGGTGCATAGCTATGCATTTCTAAGGATTTGAAATTAAGGAAAACGTAGCACACATATTCTGTGAATTGTTCGCATGCCAATGATAGAACGTGAGGGGAAATGACCAATATGTCTAATTTTAGCCGGTCTGCTCCCTTTGTTGATAATAAAACATGCATTGACACGAGTCTTCCTACTCAACTGCATCTAATTGAAGTTTTAAATGTAGAAGTTGAGAATTAGTGTAGCATGATGTACTCTTATGCGTTTCACTGCTGTTTTTAATACAATACCTGTGTGTGTTGGAGTCAATCCCAGTCTTCATTATAATTTCTAAGTATCTCACTACACACCTCGAGCTCTGACAGCTTATAATCTTATCAAACATAAATCGATTTGTTGAAGAATACTAGTAAAGCTGAGGAATTGTATTTACCCAATCGAACTATTGTCACCGTTGTTGAACATCTTAATAGGTTGCGGGTCACAGAAAGCATAATACGGAGGCAGGTTCCGCGCACAGCTGCTAATAGTAGTAAACGGCGCATGCTATGGTGTCCGGATCTGACGGCGCCGGAGCGTTCCCAATCGGTTATTCGATGATTGGCTGCGGTGTGGCGCGAATTATTCGCGACATTTATTTCTTTTAGCCGTGTATACATCCGGCGATGAAAACTAGCTCAATCCCTCTCATCCCCTCCACCACGAAACATAACATGCCCCGGATTAATTGAAACAATGTCTTATTGAATAGCTGGAGACGAAGATGGTGTTTCGGGCAATAGATATGGAGTTACAGCGTGTTACTTACTTCGGTATCGGATTCAGTCCCCTGGGTCTACACTCGATTGTCACGGTTCAGTATCCCGGCTTTCTCATGCGTCTGGCCATTTCTTGTAGCAAACACCAGGCAATAAAGAAACGTAGGCTGCCCTATCTCGGCTCATCTATATATCATAAATATTTATTATTATGCTCTTAAACGTAGCGACAAATATGATGGTGACTAGGTACGAGCTTGTGGAGTAACAGCCAACATGACGAGGCCAAGTTTGTTTTGGCACGGGCTTCTATAACGACTGTAACTGGTCGACTATGGGAAGTTCCCTTTCTTGTTCTTTATTTTCTATTTACTTCATTCTTTCCCTGTTTCGGTATCTTCAAGCCTTGTCTTAGTATTCAATAGCAGGTCGATGTAGGGTTTCATAATCTCATGTCGAAGGCTGCATCTCTATTCTCTTCACTATTTTCTTTTTTATCAACTTGCGGCTCCTGAACCATGATTTCGTCGTTTGCGCTTCTCAGTCTTTCGCTTCTATTGCTGATCCGAGATGTCAGCGGAGCTGATAATGGCATCATTGGATTTGGCTTGTCCCTATACCAGGACTCGTGTTGTCTAGCATGCCATGACGCGCTCTCTTCCTTATACTTGACTTGCACCACCTTCCCCGACAACGGTGATATGTCGGGCATGCATGGAGGCATGAAAAGGGGCATGGAAATGGACATGGACATGGACATGATGGGAACAACAAGTGAAGAGTGTCGAACTTCTAATATGCCATGGTTGCGGACGATGGCATACTGTATAAAACAGGCCTGTACTCCCCATGGATATACGGTGGAAAGGCAAGCAAAATGCTTCAGTGTCCATGCTGTTGCTGGCGCTTCGGAACCGACTTTTCTCGATAGTCTTCCCGCTACTGCGCCCACTGTCGAGCTCTCGGAGCACGCAATGTGGCTCAATACTACCAGTCTAGTAAATTATGACCTGTACCATGCCACTCACGGAACACTAGATGAGTTTGCGAGATCAGAGTACATCCATACGAGATACTCGTAAGTTTCCTTCCCTTCGACCTTTATGTAATTGTAATAGTGTTTAGAGGATAAGCTAATAAAGATCACTCGCAGGATTATCCTCTACCTTATTGTCATTGGTATCTGTCTAATTTGGGGAGTTAAGATCCAGCTTGCAAGCGTTTTCCCTAGAGTCAACCGACAGTTGCAAGATTCAATCTTTGGACTGAAACTTCGACAGCACATAGCTCTCCCTGCTTTGTTTGGATCTCGACATCTCGAACCTCTTCCCGCAAACTTGGGCTACGTGCCAGGCAGAGCACTCGGCATCTCTATCAGCATCTATGTTTTTCTGAACATAATATTCTCTTCCATCTCATTCGGCAGTTTCCAACCGAACATCTATTGGCCCTCTCAGCAATTCGAACTCTGCGAGTATGTTGGCAATCGAACTGGTATCCTCAGCCTCGTAAATCTGAGCATCGCCATCTTGTTTGCCGGAAGAAACAACATTCTCATCGCTGTAACTGGATGGAGCCAGACGACTTTCCTGACCCTACACCGATGGGCGGCGAGAGTGGCTACGTTGCAGGCTATCGTACATTCTGCGGCGTATACGCTGCAATACGTGGATCCGGGATATGATGGAGCAACGAGTTATGCTGAGAAAGCGGCAGAGCCATTTTATGTAAGTTCTCGTAACCCTCATGAACTGTATGACTTTTATTCGGTACTGGATATTTAGTGATATAACTCGCCTTTGAAACTTCACTCTGGATCTTACTGATTATTCGATGTAGTGGTGGGGGATTATAGGGACTATCGCCTTGAGTCTAGCGACAGCTTTCGCCATCCTGCCTCTTCGTATTACCGTCTACGAGTTATTCCTAACAATTCACATCGTCCTAATCATTCTCGCTTTGGTCGCGTGTTGGTACCATTTGGTTCCTCATTTCGGGTTCGAGGTGTGTGCTAGAACTTTCCCTGCTTTCGGCTGTGTAATCTCCGTTGTACTAGGTTCTATTCCCTTAATTCATAGTCTGAGAGAAACTGCAAGAATCCTGGATCCAGCTAACACGCTCCAATTACCGCAGTTTGGCTACCAAGTATGGCTCTATATCTGTTTTGCGTTTTGGTCCGCCGATAGACTCGCTAGAGTGGCTCGGATCGTGTATTATAACCGGTTAGGAGATGCGAAAGCCATTATCGAGGCGATCCCGGGCTGCAACATCTTGCAGGTTACCGTATTTCCGCGAGTCATCAGCGGAATCGGTCCGGGGCAGCACACTTTTGTTTACTTCCCTGGGCTTGGCAAGTTCTGGGAAAGCCACCCATTCAGCATCGCGGCGTGGAAGACGCGTCGCTCATCGGTGCAGCTCGCCTCTTCTTCTCTTTCTAACTCCGATGGCAGCGACGTCTATTCTACGGGGAAGCAGTCAGGTGCTTTATCGCCAGCGACAGAATATGCTGGCCAAAGGAAATCAATAGCAACACCACACCTCGAACCAGTGTCTCGCGAATCGCAGAAATACAGCGACGTCTCATTCCAACTGCTCATTAGAGCTCATTCTGGGATGACTGGCGCACTCCAACGCTATCTCTCCTCACCTTCTACATTATCGAGAGTGGAAGTATCCGTTTACACGGAGGGTTGTTACGCGGGCCATCACGCTACCCTCCAACCATTATACACAGCTGATACGGTGATATGTCTCGTCGGTGGCCTGGGAATTACATATGCCCTTAGCTTCGTCCAAGATTATGCCAGCGGGATGTCTGTGAAGGGCGAAGCCGCGGGAAAGACTCGTGGTGTGATGAGAAGAGCTAAGCGGTTCATACTTGCCTGGTCTGCGAAAGAAATCGCTTTTATCGACCATGTGAAGAAAAATTTCCTGTCTAATGCTCAAGGGGTGGAGTGCTTATTTTGGCACACTGGTTCTTCGGAAGACATTGCCGAAAAATCGGAGTCGCCTAGCAAAGCCGAAATTCAAGAGGTCAGCAGCCACGCTTCGAAGGTGACGGCAGGGCGGATGCATATTGAGGCTGTGATAAGGTCAGCTCTTGAAGTTGAGCGTCAGACTACGGTGCTGGTTTGCGGGCCAGGTCAGATGGCCGACGAGGCAAGGAAGCAAGTCGTGAGCTGCGTGAAAGACGGTTTCAGTGTAGATCTAATCGAGGAGGCGTTTGCCTGGTGATCCACGGTACTTATAGCATTATTAGAAATTTCACTTGCCTTTGCCATGTTTTCTGTGTATTTTGTTCTTTCTGTATTATTAGAGACTCCCAATAGACTACAGATGTAGACAGATCGAATTGGAGCAACAACTTAAAGTCTTGGTGGTTACTGATGTTAGTATTAGACATATGTGGACATATGTAGACAATTAAAACATCTAAAAAGCATGTCCTCCGTGGCGCAATTGGCTAGCGCGTTCGACTGTTATTAACAGGTTATCGAGAGGTTGACAGTTCAAGCCTGTCCGGGGGAGATTGAGTTTCACTTTGCATTTTCTCTATTTTTAATAATCAGAAAAAGCAGTCAAATTCAAATAACGTGGTTCCTTATTACTAGCAATATGAGTAGAATAGAGTTGCTAATTTTTTTTCAGGATGGTAGGTAGGATGGCAGGATGGTGGATGTTAAATAAATAGTTAAGAGACGGGAGAATCGCAAAATTAAAAACTTTTCTTGAGACTAAGCCTGCAGTTAGTTAATTGAGTCGTGGTTTATTGGTACATTAGCTCTTCTAAACATTAAATTGTCCTGTATTAGGTACTCTGTCGTTGCGGGTTTTAGAGAAAATAGCGTATTGGGTGGGCAGTTGGAGTTTGGGGCTCCATCCACATGGCGTTGACAGACATTAGGAAATATTTTAACGTTCACATGGCGGGTGTAAGTAAGCCCGCTTAGCTATGACCGTACAGCTTGATGCGACCAACGATCCAAATGGCGTATACCCAGCTTTCAAATGCCAACAATGATAAACTTGTTGCGAGTAATCTATATTACAGATCATTTGCCGGACTTACGCAGCTGGAATCGTACTGCATGACGTCATAGAATCCAAAATACTAGATGATGTTGATTCAGTTGGTAAGTTCATTGCTACTCGACGTTGTTCTATGTTCTCGCTGGGGATCACGACTTGAGGGATTGATAATCTCGGAAGCAGAAGCGGAAGCAGAAGACATAGGGCTGTCCAATTAGAATTTTGTTATCGAAGGGCGCATATGTAACATCCATTATTCATATGGCGGTTGATAATTGTGCCTCGGCGATTCGATTATTCTTCTAAGTTCTTCCTTTGATGAGCCTCAGCTATGAGCAATATAGGATCAATATGTGATCACACACACATATAAATATATGAGTGGAATGCTCGCTTGATCTAAAAGTATCTATCATCAGTCAACAAACGCGCCTGAGTAGTTGTCTTCCTATCCCACAATCGTCCTATTTCAGTTGAATTGTACTGATTCCCCTTTCCGACAAAATCATGCCGAAGCTTGTTACAGTAGTAGGTGCTACGGGCAACCAAGGGGGTGCAGTCATAACAGCCCTTAAGGATGATCCCAACTACAGCCTACGCGGTCTAACACGCAATCTCGAGAGCCGAGCAGCAAAGGAGCTAAAGAACCAAGGCGTCGAGATTGTCAAAGCCGACCTCGACGACCTGCCATCTCTCAAGGCGGCATTCGCAGGCTCGTACGCCGTGTACGCTGTCACAGGAAACTACGAGCTCCTGGCGGACAACGATCTGCCGACCGTAGAGAAGATCGAATCAGGATGGGGCAAAAACATGGCGCAAGCTGCGGCAGAGACGCCCGGTCTGCAGCACTTTATCTGGAGCACGCTTCCACACGCTTCCGAGATCAGCGACGGTCGCTATCATCTTCCCAACCACGTTTCTAAGAATATGGTTGACGACTACATTCGCGCTAATGCGGATCTCGCGGCGAAGACGACGTTCCTCAATATTGCCACGTATCACGACCACTACTCGTACGGTCCCGTGTCAATATATCCGATTCCGTCGGCCAATGCGTATGTGCATTTTGCCTCACATCCGCCCGAGACCCCCATACTTTGGATCGGGGACGTGACGCGCAACCTGCCGCCGTTTATCAAGCCCATTTTAGAGCAGCCAGACAAGACGAGGGGAAATGTCGTATTTGCATACTCTGAGTGGCATACGTCAGAGGAGTCCCTGCAGATTTGGGCAAAGGCCAAAGGAGTAAGGGCCTTTCATGTCCCAGTTTCGGCTGAGCTGGTAGAATCGCTCTGGGGGAAATACGCGGATCTTCTGGCTAGAATGTGGAGGTACTGGGGCGAGTATAAAGAGAAGGCCTGGTCAGCACCGGGATATGTGGTTCTTACGAAGGATGATTTGGGTGTGACTGGCCTCATCACGCTGGCCGAGTCCTTCAAGGATTATGAGGTCTGATATGCATCATTTGGATATGTACTTGCCTAACTTCAGTTACTTTCTCTTGATTAGTATTTTATAGAATGAGATTTTGGTCCTGATTATTATGTCCCTTTACTCGAAAGCAAATGCATATACTCTATTCGTTAGTCCGGAGCTCCAAAGCTGAGGAATCCGAGTCTGAAAGAATGAGCTGGCAGCTCGGTTCGCAGGAATCTGTTGATGGAACCCCGAAAACCCGCTGATAAATTCGATCTCGCGTTTTAGCGTGGTCTCGATGCTATGGAAGCGTGATCTCGTGAGAGATCACAAAGCATGAAGACGTATCGTATCCGAACGCTGGATTTGAATGCAGGGAAAGAAAAGGTCAACATAGAAATGACAAGGAAAGAATTGCAAATAATGTACAATTAAGTTCTGTATATACGGAGATGGGTATATGGCTGTTGTGTTGTACATATCTTTGGTACATAATTACCTCGTTAACATTACCGCATGCTTCTATTCGGTGCCATCGACATTGATCTCCCTCACAGTCCAGGAGTTGTCGACCCAATCTTGCTTCTTGCCCAAGAAGGCGGTTCGTTCGCTCTGCTTAGCAAGAGCCTCTACGATGTATTTCTGGGCGACTTCTTGTACTTGATCTTTTGTCACGTCAAGAAGCTGCTCTCGTCTCTTTTGCTGCATCTCGTCCGTAATTCCGGACATGAACCGTAGCATACCCTCGGTGTTCACCGACTTGGGAGCATCGACGCCTTGAAAGACGGATATCTTGGCTTCCTCAAGGTCCTGGCTGGACCATTGCTTATCAACAGCCCAACGCCCAGCATTCCTCATTATGGAGAGGGTATTTTGAGGGTTAGGGTCTCGATACGAATAGAAACCGAACAACCCCTCAAGCCCCTTCATATATGCACCGCCTCCATACGCACCGCCCTTTTCACGAATCTCATGATGCAGGTGCTTGTGAGTTAGAAGTTGCGCCAGGATCTGAAGTGGAGCGCCATCTGGAGAAGTGTAAGAAACTGTTGGTAAGGCCAAACTGCCATAATAAACTTGGTAAGGAAGTGGAAAGAATGCCTTAATGTCACGAGCCGTCGGTTGCTTAGAGGTAGCTGGGAAGGTGGTAGACTGGCTTGCTCGTGCAGACATGAACTGTGTTAGGGCTGACGAATTAGCTGACGCGCTGTCATGCCCACACGTTAAGGCAGTACGGATGTTATTGCCAGCCAGAGCAATCGCTTGAATTTGCTTGAGCTTGCTGATGACATCTTCTAGCTGGTCTGACTCTGGCCGCCCAGCGAGCGAAGTTATCAGCTTTACCTGCGATAGCCCACTGACTTGTTCGGTAAGGTATGCATCCCTAGTAAGCCCAGATTCAGCGTATCTTCGAGCGTAGGCATGGCCAGATGACGCGATATCATTCACAATACCATCAGCTGAAGCTTGGAGGAGTTGCCTAATTCGGAGTGCTGCTTCTGGGCTATCAAAATTTGTCTCCAGAATGAGCTTCCGCAGAAGGTTGAACATTTCGGGCACATTCCGATCAAGAGCCATTCCCCTTAGGACGAGCCCTTCGGACGCTTGATGAAAGTCGGTGGGCGAGGGCGTGGTCATATAGCTCACAGATACGCCACCCGTCTTCAGTTTGATCAAGTCTTCGAGTTGTTCCATTGTCATGTCCTTGGTACCTAAGCGCATGATCGAATCGGTAAAGAGCGGGATCAAGGCGCGAAGTTCATCCGGCAAATTCTCGAACGTGTTGATCGCTCGAAAGTAAGTAAGCCCATTGGTTGGGGCCTCTCGCCATTGAATCTTTGTCCCGTCCAGGATTTCGTCACGAACTATGACGGGCTCCTTTGTTCTGGGGATATCCCTCACATGTACGGAAGGAAGGCAGCTCAGATCCTGAGTATTAGATTTGTTTTGTTCTACTAAGAGCTCAAGCTCTCGCTGTTCGAAAAAATTTCGAGCTGCCTCTTCGCCACCGGCCTCCTCTGTAGCCTGGGCGATTTTCAATGCCAGCCGTTCCTCTTCTTCTCTTGCTAATTCGGTGCTGTAGCTTTCCGAGGGTGCCATTGTGAACGTAAGGGTATTGTCATTCATCAAGTACTTGTCGATGAGACTCTCAAGATAGCCACCTTGCGCAAGTTTCGCTTCAAATGCAGCAACTGTGTCGTTCCATGCTAACGAGTCAAAAGGATCAGTTCCTGAAAACCACTTTCCCTTCAGACGCTGCAACACAGACATCCCAAAATTCGCTGTCTTGTGCTTCAAGCTTAATTCAAGTTGGTGGAGATATCCATCGATCTTGCCTCGGTCAAAGCCTTTGTCGCGAACATCTTGGAGTATCCTTTGGATTTCGTTCTTCACCGTTTCAACGTTGGACTCATTCACTCCTGTCAAGCCGACAGAGAAGATCCCGGTAGCTGCCGACCCATCATAACCAGCATTAGGACTGAAGTCTGTACCAAGGCCACTCTCGATTAGACCTTTGTACAAGGGAGAACCGTACCCATCCATCAAAAGCGACGACAAAAGTGCCACAGAGAAGGATTCAACAACATCACTTGTATCTCCAGCAATCCATGACACGGAGGTCTTATACTGCTTGTCGGGATCCGCCAAAGGATCGACAGGCCCAAAAACTTTCACAGTCCGGGGCCCGTCGCTAAGGTCGAGGGGCTGTTTGTGTTCAATGTCTGCCTGTATCCTCTCAAATGCGCTCATTTGCGCATCGATCTCCTTAAGGTGGTCGGCTAAAGGCATGTCTCCGTATGTCATCAACTTGGCATTACTGGGGTGGTAATGCTCCGCATGAAATTTCTTGAGCTGTTCGTAGGTTAAGTCGGTAATTTTCTGGGGATCGCCGCCGGAGTTGTTGATAGACGGGAATATGTGATCCTGAAAGCGGATATAGAACAAGTAGCCTGCGTCAGACATCTGCCCCTTCATCTCATTGTACACGACGCCCTTGAAGACGAGCTTGCTGTCGTCCGGGCTGACCTCGCCGTCGGCTTCGGCAGTCCGAGGGTTTTCGGGACCTATGCGCCAACCCTCCTGAGTGAAGTCGGTTTTCTTGAGAAGCGGGTGAAGGGTGGCATCGAGGTAGACGGACATGAGATTTTGAAAGTCCTGGGCGTTGGTGGTGGCAAAGGGATAGAATGTGTGGTCGGAGGCCGTGAAGGCATTCATGAAGTTGGACAAGGTGCGAGGGAGCATCTTGAAGAAGGGGTCTCGAATGGGATACTTCTCGCTGCCGCAGAGCGTCGTGTGTTCGAGGATATGGGGCACGCCGGTGTCGTCCGGGGGGTTCGTCTTGAAGCCAATAGAGAAGACATTGTTGCTGTCGTCTCTGGCGATGTGGAGGTAGTCGGCGCCTGTCTTGTCGTGCTTCAGATGAAGGGCGGTTAGCTCGAGCTCGGGTACATGCTTCGTCCGTAGCAGAGTGAAGCCGTGGAGCTTCTCGCCAGGCTTGGGATACTGGGAGAGTTCGGTGACTGCTCGCTTCGCTGCACCCTTCACAGCGTTGCGCAACATAGTGGGTGTCGTATGAGAGACTGAGGCGCAAGTTTGCGCAGGACCCCGAACGAGTGGTAACCTTGATTCCCGGGCGGAAAAGAGTGTTCGCCTTGTGAATAATAGACAGACGCCTGTCAACTTGGAAGGATTGTGATAATTTGGACGAGAGATACTTTTCCGGGGATGTTCGGCAAACGTCGCGCCTACTTTTAAGTCTAGGTAGTATCTGGTCAAACTAGGTAGATTTAAAATTTCCGACTCATGGGTACCTGGTACCCGAACCTTATCTAATGACGTGCATCTATGGTATTCTTTAAAGCAAAATACAAATAAGCGGTTATGTTGAGCAAGCCTTGAGAAACCCTTATGTAAAGTTATCGCATATTGCCTATCTACAACAACCTTGAGTGACCGTAAAAAATTACCTTACTACATCTACGTAGATTGAGTGATTAAGTGGTTTGTTATGAAAACTTCAGGATGCAAAGGATAACACGAAGGACCCTTAATCCAACAATTACCCTCCCTCATTGTTTTTGATTTGTTCACTGTTATGAAATGTGTGAATGTATGAAGAGTAATTGCTCGGAACGGGGCCTGATCCAAAATCGTATTGTAGTTCTTTAATTGCCCCCTCTTTCTTTGGCTTCTTTCACAACAACTCTCGTAGCTTATACATTGATTGAATCATGAGAGCCATACCTGTCAGATCTAGGAGGGGATTATATATGTATATTCAAAACGTCACATGTGCAAATGCAAGGCATGCCACTTACTTAAGTACTTAGCGTCGTTCCTTGCCAACTTTCAATGCAACTGATCCATCCCTTCCCCACTGTGGACCGCCTCCTCGGGTAGGCTCCAGCACACCAAAGAGTGACCTACAGGACAGGCTGCTGCACCGAAGGCTCCGGGACCCAGTGCCTGCCTGCCAGGCTGGACAGCCGGGTCACCGTTGCTGCGTTTTGTTTCGTTGGCAGCCAGAAGGTGCGTGGCACGCCCCGGTTGATTCATCGCTCCAGTATCCACGTCAAGTAACCGGCACTATCTGCTAAACGGACTCGGCCACCCGCCTCGTCTCTATCTCGACAAACTTCTCTTGGAGCCATCGTGACCATTGTTCCCAGCATCAATACGCACTCAGCCAGCCAGCAGCACACCTGGCAGCCACCAATCGCCATCAGCAGCCCTATCCCGCCGCCGCACACATATTTTCGTACTTGCATCGTCCCCAAATGTGATTTTCTACCTCACCCACGTAAGCAGCGTCCGTTCGTCATTATTCGATTCAATTAGCGATCCTTCGCCGTGTATCGTTGCGTTGAACGCCGCTCACCCCCACCTCGCAGGCTATATTTCCCCTAGTTTACCATGGCATCTATAGCCCATCGTGCGCCCTCAGCAACGCCGGCTCCTCTTGCCTCTGTTCCGAACGGCACCGCTTCACATCACCACGATGACCCGTCCATTACCAATGGCCACCATGTCCCCGTGCACGAGCCGAGACCTGCGCCGACGCCGACGCCCGCCATGGCTTCGAGCGCCGCAAATAAGAAGGCGAAGGGAAAGAAGGCCTTGGACTCTTCGGAGGCATCGAAATTAGTCGCTGCTAGGATATCGCAACTCGAGGTCGACACTGCTGCCGAAAGAGAACAAGAAGCTGAAATTGGTACGTCGAATGTTTTGTTGTTATGATGAGGCGACCAACGTGTCATCTAAGAGAATATGTATTCCCGGTGGCCCACGATACGACGTCGTTTATCCGGCTTGATCTATCACGTCGGCACCTGGCGCATACCCTTGGAGAGCAATAAGGTCGAACTTTATCTAGAAGAATGTCAGAGCGCTCTTTCATTCAGGTGGCGACCATTGATGACCCCGGACTCGATGCGCTTCCAATCGGGCGAATTTCCATCAAATGTCAGGACGGCATACCGAGGGCAAGGCATAACCTAGGACTTGATATCGATTTAGCATCTTGCATTAAATATTTTCGCTATATTTCTAGTATGAATCGCTAACTCTGTTTGCCGATTTCTAGACCGGGAGGTTCGCAAGGCCAATCGTGAATTAAATCATCAGATGAACAAGATGAACGACATGGACAAAATCGATCTCCTCACCAAGCGATCTTCTGAGCTGTTTGCAAACTTGAAGCGACTCGAGCGCGAAAACATAAAAAACAAGAAGCGTGCCGATCAGTTGCAAAAAGAGAAAGACTCGAGTCGAACCGACCTAAGTAAGCAAATTGGGCTGAAGGAAAAACTAGAGAAACTCTGTCGTGAACTGCAGAAAGAGAACAACAAGCTCAAGGTAGAATCTAAAATCTGGTCGCAGATGGCAGTGAAGCTGATGTCAACTTGTATAGAACGAGCACAGAGCATTAAACGACTCCCACGACAGACTCAAGAATTCTTCTGACGAGCGTTTTAAGAAGGTGCTTGAGTCATTAGAAGGCTACCAAGAAGAAAAAGATAATCCGCGAAAACAGGTCGTCTATATGAAAGCTGAAGAACTGTACAGCGCCCTCTCCTAAACGAATCCGGATCGTCGGCTGACAATGATGGCTTAGGTTCAAGAATCGTTTTAAATCGATCATCGAGCAGTATGAGCTGCGAGAACTTCACTTTCACTCGGCTATGCGGACCAAAGAGATCGAAGTCCAGTGGAATATGGCGCGGTACGAACAGCAAAAGAAGGCAGTCGAAGCCGAAGGCACCCGTGCCCGTCAACTGAATAACCAAGTTCTCACATTCACCAAGACGGAAACCGAACTGCGGAACCAGCTCAATGTCTATGTCGAAAAGTTCAAGCAGGTATGCACCCTGTTTCTTTCTCTTGCACGCCCAACACAGGCGTTAACAAGCGACGAGGTCGAGGATACCCTTAACAACAGTAACGATCTGTTTTTAACGTTTCGCAAGGAGATGGAAGACATGTCAAAGAAGACCAAGAAGTTGGAAAAAGAGAACGAGGCTTACAGGCGTAGAGACTCGGCTCTGAACCAGAATATCCTGAAAATGGCCGAGGAACGTAACAAGCATTTAAAGGACCTCGAAGACGTCAAGAAGAAGAATGATAAGCTCACCAGCATCATCAACCAAATGCAACAACAAGGCCGCGGTATTCCAGCGGGAATGCAAGGAACCATGGACAGTTGTTACCCTGAGGGCGAAGATGCTGACGATGGGGAGCTAGAGGGGGAGGAAGATAGCGAATGCGAATACGACGAGGAGGCAGAGGAGCAGATCAGCGAGGGAGAGTTCGACGATGATACCGAGGAAGAACCAAGTGTACCAGGTGCCTACGGACCGGAGCGGCCGCCTGCCATGAATGGTCATCGCTAGGAAGACGATGCACCAGAATGGCAGACGGAAATGACGCTGCCTCGGCCTATCCTTTGCCTACTACAGTGGATAGAGGGTTGGAGGGATCAAGCCCGGGTAGTGACCGCACCCAACGTGGAGGACACCCGTTGACACTATGGAGGATAAGCCCGGCTTGGTCTTAGACTACGTGTTGAACCCCTTTTTGCTGGCCTGACAACCGGAAGCGGTTGCTTTCTAGGCTACCAGACCAGTGATTCGATAGGCAGTTTGGCTACCTCGAGGCGCATTGTATCATGTAGGTATTGACAGCGATACACTGTAGAAGTACGTTGAATTGATCGTTTATGAAGATTACATGGATAGCTGGCCCTATGATCTACACAGACGCATTGTATAGTGGGACAGACATTGCATGAAACTGATTTGGTTCTATAGGTAGGGTATCTAACTTTCTTTTCTTTGGCAGCTAACTAGAGCGAATTACCGGATGTCGATGCACCGCCGGCCTTTGTCATCGGAGCTGGCCGCGGTTTGAGACCGTACTTGGCCGGTATTTTGGCTGCGCCGAGTTCGCGCCGGAACTCGTCGAACTGCTCCACGCCGTTCCCCCACTTGCCCTTCTTCACGGTCTTCTTACCGACCATCGAGTAGTCGCCCAGGAAGTCATCCAGGATGCTGTCGAAGTCGGAACGCAGGGGGCCGGTGACGCTGGACGCCGTCGACATCATGGACATGGCCGTCGACTTGGCGTCGTCGTCTTCGTCGCCGTCCCACTCGTAGTCGTCGTTGTCGGGGTTGTACTGCTTCTGCTCGAGGACCTCGAACCGCGCGTCCAGGAGACTGAGCTGCTCTGTGCGGACCAGCGACGAGGACGTCATCGAGTAGCCGGATTGCGACGTCAGGGCTCCCTTGCGCTTCTTGCGGCGCCCGCCGTTTGTGGTCGTCGTTAGGATGCTGGATTGCATGTCTGATTGTGAGGGCGCGACCCCTGCCGCGCGACGACCTCCGGTCTTCTGGTTCTTCTTGAACTTTTGGAAGTCTTCTAGCCAGTTCTCATTATTCACCACATCGCCCTCTTCGCCTGTGAATGTGTCGTCATCTCCCGCCGCTTTGGCGACTGGCACTAAGTCAGGCACCTCGGCGTCATTGTTGTTGTATTCTGCTCTCGGTTTAGCTGTGTCGTCTGTCTCCCAGCCTTCATCGAATTCGTTGTCGAACTCGATATCGTCGAGTTCCCGGCCGTCCTTTGCTAGCTCCTGAAATATATCGTCGTCCTCATCGTCCACGTATGCCTCGTCCTCGAGCGCCTCCAGCACCTCCCGCAACCTCGGGTCCATGTCGGGCTGGAAACCGGCAATCGCATCTGGGACGTTCTGCTGTGCCTGGTAGGTGACGTGTTGCAGGTTCTTGCTCGGCAGGAAGGAATCATCGAAGAGCTCGCGCTTCTTGCGCTCCTCGTCTTCTAGATCCAGCTGTCTGATGGCGTCCTCCAGACTCTGCTTGTGCTTCCCTTTCCCCTTGTTCTGCTCCGTCTTGGCCTCGACGAAAACCACATCCCCGGCGCCCGAGGACCCTAGGTCGCGCAGATGCTGCATGTAGTCGTATTCGGTGTCGTCGTAGTAGACGCCATAGTTGGCGGCCTCGCCCTCGTTGGCGCGCATGTGTGCGACATCGTCAACACTCAACTCTGAGGCCAGGTCGTTCAGCTTCTTTCCTTTGGCGGCATTGAGGTTGTTTGTTGGGTTCAAGATCATAGACGGCGCCTCGGTATCGTGAATGAGGGGGTCATTTTGGGGACGATGCACCAGCGTGAAGTGCTGGGCCGTCTTCTTGTCACTACAAGGTGTTAGCGAACCTCATGTGTCTAAGATGGGGTGCGGTCCGCTTAGAGGGGCGAATGTATTGCTTACATCCACTTGCCCTTGGGCATCTTGTGAAGTCTCGCGGATCTACACCAATAATTCTGCGATATGGTAGGGTTTGAGAAAGATTAGGTGAAGGCGGGATGCTTTAATAAAAACGGACGAATTAAGTAGGCGAAGTTGTACCTTGATGGTCTTGCTAAGATACCCAACCTTATTACTGTGCACATTTGACCCCTTGGTATAAGATAAGGCGTCGCTTTAGAGGTGCGATAGTAAGTACCTGAAGCACAGCCAAAAAATTTGGTGGGGTGAATGGCTTATCGGGCGTTTATCGGGCTAAGAGTGACGCAAAATTCAGAATTGCCCCTCGCCCCTCCATCCTCCCACCAATTAATCAGCCAACGCCACTACAACTTGCGATTGTGATAGCAGCACTAATAACAAGAGTGACCGTCGCACAACCATCGACTGTCCTCCGCGAGAACAACCTTCTAACAAACGAAAAACTCCTGACAATAATCGGAAATCGTATTATTTAGGAATTCATATTTTTGATAGGCCGCGCAAGGCTCCCATTATTCAAGATGGTGTTAGCCAAGTCCAAGGGCTCTGTGGGGCTCGGCAACACACTGATGAATGATCGGTTTGGTAAAGGCAAAGGATCCGACCGTAGGAAAGGCGCTGGAGTCACGAGAATAAACCATGCCACTGGCGAAGAGGTAAATCCCCTTTTTAATCAAACTGCGCATGTCTCGTACTTGTTACTGATGGTGTTGGTCGCCGTAGTATATCACAAACGACAGGAAAGAGGCGGCATGGGTTAAGATGCGCTCCGTCACCGAACAAGGTGCTCTGGACGAGTTCCTGGCTACAGCCGAGCTTGCCGGCACCGATTTCACGGCTGAGAAGATGAACAATGTGAAGATCATTCACACCGACCAGAGGAACCCATATCTCCTGACCGCTACGGAAGAGCGAAACGTTATAGGGAAGCAGAATCAGCACAGAGGGAGGTTGACAGTACCGCGGCGCCCGAAGTGGGATGCTTCTACAACGCCCGAGGAGCTGGACCAGCGAGAAAGAGAGTCGTTCTTACTATGGAGGAGGG
This sequence comes from Xylaria curta, assembly GCA_022495235.1. Taxonomy (NCBI): domain Eukaryota; kingdom Fungi; phylum Ascomycota; class Sordariomycetes; order Xylariales; family Xylariaceae; genus Xylaria; species Xylaria curta. The sequence goes on along the minus strand of MU375904.1, from coordinate 519,140 downwards.
GATTGGCAGAACTTCAGGAGTATAATGATCTTCTCATGACCCCTTTCGAACGCAATTTGGAGGTTTGGAGACAACTCTGGCGTGTCATCGAGCGTTCAGATCTTGTGGTCCAGATTGTTGATGCGCGAAACCCTCTCATGTTCCGCTCGGAAGACCTGGAGAATTATGTCAAGGATGTTGACCCATCGAAGAAGAACCTGTTGTTGGTCAACAAGGCAGACATGATGACGACCACGCAGAGGAAAGCGTGGTCTAAATATTTCAATGAGAAGCGCATTGCTTACCGCTTCTTCTCTGCAAGCTTAGCAAAGGAGCTTAACGAGGCGCGCGAGCTTGAGCCTGAAGAGCCACTGCATGGCGAAAGCTCCAACCCTAAGACCAGGCAGAGACATCAGCCCGAAAATGACGAAGATGCCTCTGAAGAAGAGGCTAGCGATGAAGAGACCAATGAGGCATCTGGCGCTTCCCTATCACAAATAGCGGAAGATGACACGAGGATATTAACCGTTGAGGAGCTAGAAGATATCTTTCTTCAACAAGCACATGATCCAGATGGTAAGCGAATCCGCCAGTCCATCTACTGAAGTCTAAATTGCTAACGTATCTAGACCCGGACAAAAAGCTGGAGATAGGTCTGGTCGGGTATCCTAACGTGGGAAAATCATCAACCATCAACGCCCTCATTGGCGCCAAGAAAGTTTCGGTCTCCTCAACGCCCGGAAAAACCAAGCACTTCCAGACAATCCACTTAAGCGAAAAAGTCATCTTATGTGATTGTCCGGGTCTAGTCTTTCCTAATTTTGCAACAACCAAAGCCGATCTAGTCTGCAATGGTGTTCTACCAATCGATCAGCTAAGGGAATTCACAGGCCCAGCTGCTCTGATCACGCATAGAATTCCTCAGCCATTTTTAGAGGCTATCTACGGTATACATATTAAAACTCGTCCCCTTGAAGAAGGGGGAACCGGAATTCCCACGGCTAGCGAGTTCTTGGCGGCTTACGCTAAAGCAAGGGGTTTCAAAACCCAAGGTGTCGGCCAGCCGGATGAGTCTAGAGCGGCAAGGGTAGTCCTTAAGGACTACGTGAACGGGAAGTTGCTCTATGTTGAGCCTCCTCCTGGCTGGGGTGATGGTGGAGACTTCAATCATGAACTTTACGATGCAGCTCACTTGCCAGAGAAACGAAGAGCTGCATTACAAGCAGCTATGGAGGCGCTTGATGTAGGTGACGGCGAATCCACTATGGACAACGAGACCCTTGCTCTGCCAACCGGCGCGAAGTCACATTCACTCGACAAAGCATTTTTTGCGCGGGGGGCGGGAAATGCAGGACATGTCTCGATGCCCTTCAATCACAAGTATACGGAACAAGGGAAAGCACAGGCCGCGGCCAAGGAACTCAGTGGGCGCAAGGCCAGGGCTATGATTGCCTTAGAGACAGGTGTAGATCCCAGTGAGGTTCAACTTGGGTCTAGCAAGAAACATTTCAAAGGAAGGGCCAAGGGTAAGGGCAAAAGGTTTGATAATAAAATGCTAGATTGAACTAGCACGTCATTTAGTCAAACTAACACATATCTCTGGAGTTCATAATATAGTTTGGGCAAAGCAAACCTTGAGGAAAACTGTGAACAAAGTTGCACGTGAACCGTTGATATGACGACTCTCGAAAAAGCTCCCCTTTCTCCTCGCTCATCCTCGAAGGCCGCTGAGCTAATTCAGTTCTAGGTTTCAAAATAGCTTTATATATTGCTCGACAACCTAAGTCCAGAGAGAAGGTTACAGGACGAAAGCAAGATGAAAACTATCAACTAGCATTACAGAAATTCATGTGACAATTGTCTATATAAACAGCTGCCCTCACCTCGTCTTGCGTCCCTCAACTCACACTTCATCACACTCCAAGCAGTTCTACAACATATTCTACAGAACATCATACAAAACATCCTACAACACATTCTACAAACTACTCCTCACTTCCAACTCAAAGATCAATACGTCAACTAGTCATCTTGTCAAAATGGCCAGCCAAACCAATGAAACCTTCGCCGCGGTCGACGCCACCGCTGACGAATGGGTCACAGTGACTAAGAAGCGCACTTGGAACAGCAGCCCACCCTCACCTCCCTCACCTCCCTCACGTACATCCTGGAACGATCCACTGCCCGATCTCGGGCCCCTTCGTGGCCGTAATATAGACGTAGTCGAGTGGCTTGACAACCTTACCTTGCCCGACGACATCGCTGCCAGTATTATCGCCCGTCTTGTTGCCGGCGACGACATCATAAATACAACACATCGCGGGAAATCCCAGGGCGGTAAGAAGGGCGGCAAGAAGGGCGGTAAACGGCGCGGCCAACATCGACAACATCAAAAGAGTAGTGAGGAAGAAATCCAGGGGCCCCTACCGGGTTGGTACAAGCCCCCCTCCTGGGACGTAAAGCCCAAGCGCCGTGATCAGAAGAAGGCGAAATAAGGGATGGCAAAAGGGGGAGGACGCGAAGGCTTCGGAGGGAATTCTGCTATGATCTTGTCGTTGGAGGGAATCTGGTATAAAAGCGAACAATTCTACGTATATACGACTCATGATTCTTGGATCTCTGTGCTTACCTGTCAAATTACTGTTTACTTCACTGGAGATAGTTTCTTCAATCCACTCCTGGTAGATACACATAGAATGTATAAAACACAGCTCATGGAATATAATGGTGGTTAACATACTTCCTATGTCGTTGTAATGCTGACTACTGCACTGAAGTCTCGGCTACCATAGAGTCCCGGCACACATCCCACGTGATACATAACCTCAGCACTTAGTAAGACTGTATAGAAGTCACACAGTTTTCATCCAGTCCTCTATCGCTACCTTAATCTGGTGTTGACATGATGCATGGATACCTCATCGACACCCAAAGCAGTCCTACACCTTGTTTATGACTTGGCCTGCAGCCTCTTTATCACACCATACCGTATCCTTTTCTCACTATAATGATACAGGGCTGCTGATTGCGTAAGCAGCGATCACTGTTCGTTACTGCTATTCTTCGACCTCGCCGTAGCGCCAGTCATAGCTGAAAACATACTCACATATATTGCGTGTCGACGACTCACATTAGAGTGTTTGGAGGCTGACCTTCTCGTAACCGTAATTTGGTGCATTGTTTACGCACCCACGAATGAAACAAGGTTTAACGCAGCTACGTTTCAGGGGCGGAAACCCGGGCAGCCCTTATGCGTCTCCCAGCCAAGTGCTTAGGAAATCCCAATTCCACAGAGCATGCTTATTAAGGTCAGGTCTAGATCACGTAGACAGAGATTATGCGCCGAGACCTGCGTCTTATGGTTAATAGAAGAACGCCACCTGAGATACCTTGTGTTTCTCAGCTCCTCTGTAGCAACTCACTTGACTTCTCCCACCTAGATGACACCCTGACAACAATCCTACCACTAGTAAATAACCAAACTTAGATCAAACACTGCCTCAAAACTATTGAAGACCTCCCACGATGCCTACCAACATAGTTATCGTCACGCCACTACCCGCATATGCGTCGGAGCAGGCCGTGATCAGCAGCCTCCATGATCACGATATATACATCCAAACGACATGCCCGCAACTGATATCGCGGAGGCTCGTGTCTGGAACCCCGGGGCTGGACATGCCATGCGCATACGAGATCGTAGACACGCGAGCATTCGGAGAGATGAGGTTCGGACTGACGCTGACGAACGTTGCGGATGGCGTCAACGCCCTCGTCGAAGGCAGGACGCCCACGGGGTCCATGAAAGTCCGGTCGGAGTGGCGGGTGCGCGCTGGGAAGCTCCAAGAGATCGTTGATATCGAAAGCAACTTGATAACGAAAATGATTGTTAAGAAAAACGTCGAGAAGGGACATCCGGAGTTTCATAAGTATGCGATTCGAGATTCTTTGTGCAGTTCTCCCCCTAAATTGCTCTTGTTATCCCGGGATACCCTAAGAAATACGTTCCTGACACGTTGACTATCATAGGCATCTCTTCACCGTCGCTGTTAGGAGTTGAACGGGTAGCATATAGAAGGCGAACGTGAGGGTCAATTATCATCAGCACCAGTGGACGTCGGGATGTATACAAATACGTATATTTATATATCGTGACCGTTCCGTCTACCTAATGTAATCATTCCATAACCCATAATCTCTATAGCGCATAAGCAGTAATAAACGCAAGACTGCTTTTAGCTTTTTGTACCAATCCAACGCCCAATCCTCTAAATCCATGCCTTGTCATCAATCATTCATTAAACAGAAACCCCGTTTACTTTGGCCTCCTCCGGCCACACATCGTAGCCAAACACGTCCTTCATGTTGACGAACCGTGTGTGTCTGCCATTGGCGACCTGCTGAACAGCCTCAAAGTCCTCGTCAGACAGCTCGGGGACTTGCGCATTGCTCTCGATGCGCGAGGGCGTCGAGCTCTTGGGCAAGACCACGTAGCCACGACGCAGTCCCCACGCGAGAAGGACCTGTGCCAGCGAGTGGCCGCTGCGGTCCGCAACCTCGTTAAGCGTCTTGTTGGTGCGGACCTTCTCGCCCGTGGTGGGGATTTGGTCCTGGGACCCGAGCGGCGAGTACGCCTCGACGAGGATGTCATTCGCCTGGCAGAATTTGATGAGCTCGTTGTTGGGGAGGAATGGATGCACCTCGACCTGGTTGACCTGAGGCTTGACCTTTGCGAAGCTCAGCAGCTTCTTGAGGCCGGGTATTGTCCAGTTCGAGACGCCGAGGGAGCGAGTCTTGCCGCTGGCGAGCAGCTCTTCCATGGCCCGCCATGTGGGCTCTGGATTCTCCGTGAGATCCTTCTTGATGATATACTTGCCGTCGGCACCGAGCTTGACTGTATAGTCGTCATTGCGCTCAGCGGCGATGGGCCAGTGCACGATAAACAGATCGATGTAGGTAAGCCCGAAGTTGCGGAGGGAGTTCTCGAGAGACCACTTCACGTCTTCAGGCTCGTGTAAGTGATTCCATACTTTGGTGCAGATGAAGAGATCCTCGCGCTTCACTGACGGGTTTTCCTTCAGGAAGTCCCGGATGCCATCACCGACCTCGCTCTCATTATGGTAGAACCACGCGCAATCTAGATGCCGGTAACCGACCTCAAGAGCACATTTGACTGCTTTATACGTCTCTCCCTTGGCCCCTTCATTGGCGAAGGTGCCAAAACCAAGCGCGGGGATCTTCACCCCGTTGTTGAGCGTGAACGTAGTCGAGTTTACTGGCATGTTGGAATGAAGTTTGTGTGTATGACTGATTGAAGAAGCTTGATGCCTAATGAAGCTGCCATAAAAAAGCTGGAGCTAGGCATGCTTTATCAAACAATACACCACCTAGTCTCAGTATGACGTTGACAGTGAGGTAGCCTTTCCATGTTAGTATGAGTAGCACCACCGCTAGTGAGGCGCAAAACGCAGCCAATGGAGGATCCAATTTTTCAATAAACCTGCTACCAAGACGACATATCACTTTCGCTAACCGTGCACCTCTGTGACACATCACGTTCTTATCACTTGGTACAGGCAGGTGAGATGCCCACACCAATGACCACCAAAGTGGCTGTTGATGTACAACCTGCTTTGGCTTGGCTTACTACTCTGATAACAATGGACCGACTCGCGTCAGAAACGCACAGCAGCCGGCAGCATCCGGTATCCACAAACCCTGACATTTTTGAATGTGTTCCATATCTTTTCTTACCGCTGGAAGCGGCCTGTCTACCCATTCAGGGCTTGATTTTCGCCCCTGCAGAGCACGATGCAGGACGGTTAACGGTAAAGTGAAGAGCTTCCCGCGGCAACAGAAAAAAGTAGGTATCCCTTGTCCGAGGCCTGGTTATGCTAGGTTCTTGGTCTATTCTCATGCGCGACCCTGACGATGCGCACCGGTTTGGTCATGTCGATCACTTCAAAGATTGGTACTGGGTTAGTTGTTTGCTGCAAGCTACTCGGCAGCTGTCGGTAGCTAGAAAAATTCTTTCCGAAGAGCCTCCCCATTTTCCGAGTCATGTATGGGCTCAGCGGAGCCGCATGATGTCAAAGACCCTCCCAAGCGGGCACGATGGACGCGGCTAGCGGAGCACGGTCCACACTACCACAACGTATCAAAGGCCGATCCGGCCCTTTATCAGACAATCTACATGACCAAACTCTGAGTGTTTCATCTGTTCTGTATGGCGGTATAAACCGCGATAACACATCGACTAATACGGCCGGGCTGAAGGTTTGTATGGGTCCGAATACCCTCATAACCCACCTTGTTTGCCTCGAGATGGATACCTCTATGGATACAATCTGTGGGCACTCAGCGGACACTCAGCGGGCACTTAGCAAGACCCTTAGGTTCGCTGGCAGAGTAACAGCTCATGAAAACGTCATCGGGATGCAAGTTGCCATGATAAGAGTTTTCATCAGGAACGCGGCGTGTGTAGGGACTCGATGGTATCCAGATATAAGATGATATCAGTGTCCTGTCGAACATGACTAGCCATTCCGAACACGATTGTCCCTAATTTCCCCGAAGATATATATGAGCGTGTCGAGAGCGTCATCCACATATACACATAACCTCACCTTTGTCCTTAGCTTTTAGAATTATACTGAACGTAGCTATTTCAACATACCAAGATGCCGATGTTCGAGGAGTCCGATTTTGGTGTACAGACACCTACCAGCCCTACACAGCTCAATGTCCCTTACGACAATATGTCTGTAGGATCTCATGAGCGTCAATATCTGACTATCCCCGGTGACGATGGAGAGGGTCCGATTGAGGTACCTGCATCCCGATCATCGATATCAGAAGCCGCAAAGTACATGCACAATCTGAGCATGTCGCCATCTCAGAAAGATCGACGATCTTCTCGAAACTCATTTGGAGCTTCGCTCCCTATCCCGCGGTCTAAGCGGCGATCAAGGCTGTCATCAGTTCATTATGCCGAAGACACTGACGGCCGCCCGACAAGACCGGGTATGCCCCCGATTCAGCCAACGCGTGAGATTCTGGCCAGCCAAATTCAAACAATTGAGGCGAAGAAAGTAGCCAAAGCCAAGAACATGGCCTTTGCTTTCGATATCGATGGTGTGCTCGTTCACGGCGACCTGCTCATTCCCGAGGGCAAACGTGCGCTCGAGATTCTAAATGGCGACAACGAGCTCGGCATCAAGATTCCTCACATCTTCCTGACTAATGGTAGCGGCAAGCCCGAACAAGCACGCTGCGACCAGCTATCCAAGATCTTACAGAACCCTGTGAGCACTGAGCAGTTCATTCAGTCTCACACCCCTATGAGTGCGCTTGCCTCGTACTACAACACAGTCCTCGTGGTCGGTGGCGTTGGCTATCGATGCCGCGAGGTGGCTGAGCAGTATGGGTTCAAAGACGTCGTCGTCCCTAATGACATCGTCGCCTGGGACCCTACCATCGCCCCTTATCGTGAATTCACTGAATACGAGAAGGCGATGTCACGGCCGCGGGACTTCAGCAAGTGCAACATCGAGGCTATCCTCGTGTTCTCCGACTCGCGAGACTACGCAACCGACATCCAGATCATCATGGATCTGCTGCTCTCGCAGAACGGCCGGCTCAAGACCAAGGCCAAGGATCCTGAGTCTCAACGCATCCCCATCTACTTCTCCCAGGGTGATGTGCTTTGCCCAACGGAGCACTGGTCGCCTCGTATGTCCCAGGGAGCTTTCCGCATCGGGCTCGAAGCCATGTACAGATCCATGACCGGCGTCGACCTCGAGCGTGTGGTCTATGGTAAGCCAGAACTAGCGACATACAAGTACGCGGATGAAGTCATGGCCTCGTGGATGGACCAGATCCACGGCGAGGAGAGGCTGCCGGAGAACATCTACATGATCGGTGACAACCCCGCATCCGACATCATCGGCGGCAACATGTACGGGTGGAACACCTGTCTAGTCCGCACTGGTGTTTTCCAGGGTGGCGAGAACGACGAGAACAACCCCGCCAACTTTGGCGTGTTCCCCAACGTTCTCGAGGCCGTGCAGACGGCATTGCGAAAGGAACTTGGCGATGACTTTAAGATGCACTTTGACGAGACCGTCAACCCTGTCCTTCACGGCAGCAAGGCGGATGCGGCTGCGATCATTTGAAGCAGTTGCCGATATTTGAATTGGACGAATTGATGATATCCACGATCAAAACTATTTGATGGCGTTTTTTCATAGATGATGCTGGGCGTTGGACTTTTCCTAACTCTTCTCGTTACAGAAATAAATATAGATATTTCACCTACTATTCCAATGACTCGTCTTACTTCGAGGAACGCTGTGATCTTTGTGCCCGGATATGAATTGATATGAATGCTGAAAAGGTAGAGGACACCAGACACGAACCCCACCTTTTAAGCCGCCCTTTTGGCTGGAGATGCCACTATTTAATTGCATCAGCTTTACTCCTAATATAAATTGAATATGAATTTATAATTTATTGTTCTTATTTCATTTGTTACTTAACTTTAAATTTAAAATACTAAAGAGCCTATCAACCTTTTAGCTATAGGCCCAGAGACTACCTCAGACAGGGCTTACCATAGCATGAGATCTTACCTAATCCTGCCCTACTTGGCAATGAACATGGCGCCAAATCGCCTTTCAAAAGAGATTGCCCGGTTCTTCGCGACTTCGCCTGCCTGCCGCTGCATCCACGTATCGTTCTTACCATGCCCCGTGAACGGAGGAGTTTAGCCCACAGGAGGCATGCTCGACGCGGCCGAGGCATCTTCCTCTGGGACGGCGTGGAACCGCAGTGGCCAATGCGACTACTGCACATCCCGTCGATGACCTCGGTAGAGCGGCAGGATGGTAACACGTACGGCCCGCACGGCGAGAAAGAGCCAGGCTACAGCATCCTCACCTACACGTGGGGACGTTGGCCAGCGCCGGGCGGCCCCCATATCCCGGTCTCAGGCACCACGTGGGCCATACCTGCCGTGGACGAAGCCAAGTTCACCGTCGCGAGTTTCGAACGGGTCATCAAGAAGATGGGGCAGTCCTACGACTTTGCGTGGATCGACGTCGTCTGTATCGACCAAGAGAACTACGACGTTAAGATGGAAGAAATCGGGAGACAGGTCGGCATCTTTGCGAATGCATCGCAGGTCTACGTGTGGCTTTGGAGCCTCCCCACCGCTCAATTGCAGCACGTCTACGATGATATTACGCGTTGCAGTGCCTCATTCGACAAGTCGGAGGGCACCTTTCGCCAGCTGCCTTCATTCGCTACGTCCTCTGTGATGTACGATGACAGTGCGCCGCGCAATGCTTCCCACGAAAATGACGAACTTACCCACAGCCGGATCCCTCAAGTGAGATTATCATCTCTAGAGGTGTCTATCAAGACCCTTTTGAGCGACCCGTGGTTTTCTTCGTTGTGGACCTTGCAGGAAGGCATACTCAGGCAAGACGCTATTTTCCTATCACAGGAAGCCGAGTGCGTCGAACACCGCGTCAACATCGCAAGTCCTGAGGCAGAAATGTTCTCGCTCACCAGCGCCTTCTCTACTATCAGGAGTGCCCTAGAACTTTACGACAGACGATGCACAGAGCCCTCGTACGGAAAACTCGTGGATTCCGTCGTACGAGCCATCAAGCGATGTGGATTCCCGAAAAGCAATCTTGCCAACAATCCAAATATCCAATGGGCCGCGGCACAATACAGAAACGCTACAAATGCCGAGGACAGGGTCTATGGCATCATGGCCTTGTACAACATCCAAGTTGGCGACGCCGTACCAAACAAGGCCAATCGAAAGAAGCCTTCGCTTCAGGAGCTGGAGATCGACTTCGCCGTCACCCTCAACGCCAAGTCTCCTGTCTTGGGGCAGTTGTTCGTCCACGCTGGACTAGGGCGTCCTCGTGGAAAGTCCTGGCAAATCTCTAGAGACGTCATGTTTCCCCATGCCTTCTCCTATTGGCTTAAGGATGATTTCTCTGATTGTTCTTCCATCGTTGGTCTGTCGACGGGACTTGCGAAAGTCGAGGGAGACATGTGTTTGCTCAAGGGTTTAAGATACTCTTGGGCTGCGTCTCTAAGAAAAGACTCGTCTTATAGATTCGATATTGTCTTGGATGAATATGTTGTCGTAGAGCACCCCGCCATCATTGTCGCTCAAACAACTCGGATGAGTGGCACTACCAAAGATACCGAGGATGCAATATTTACCCTCATCGATAGCACCTTGACAGAGTTTGGAGAAGATGCAATCTCTGTGCTCGAGCTTGGGGGCTCGGTCAAAGAAATCTTCGGCCTGGTTCTCTTACACCCGCCCAATGATAGAACTTTAGCCAATCGGATTGGCATATGCAAATGGGACCGGTTTTTAGGGGCAAGTGTATCTGAGATAAGCAAGGGGGTTCGATGTAAAGGAATGCTTGAGTGATCATCTGGACCAAACCTACAGATTAAAAGTGAGAAAGATAATCTTATTAACAGTTTTTACTACCTAGTAAAAATAATATTTATATAGAGAGTGGAGCCAATCTAGCATCCCCAGCTTCTACTTAGGCGCAAGGGGAAAGGACCCCTACAGGTAGGCTATCTCTTGACCAGATTAGCCAATCAACGACCAGCTTATGCGGGATACCTTGAGCGTTGATTGGCCAATCTAGTTAAGGTGGTATTCCGATTAAGGGGGATTAGACACTAATTCTCGAATCACATCAGGCCACGATCGTGCAGCGCGCATTTTCCTTCTTCCTTCTCGCTTGCGCGAATTCGAATTGACAATCGAGCACGACCAGACCACGACGTGCTTGTTGGTCGAGTCGCCGACTCTCTTCAAGTCAGCTCACGCTTCGAGCGACAATTTCCGCCCGGGCGCGCGACATGCCATTCTTTTATTTCAGCTATTGTCACTCATTTTAAGATATGAGACTTTGAGACAGACCCATCTCAGCCACACTCGTTAAATCAATCAATTTAAACATGCGCCTTGTCTCTCATTATGTTCTGTCATTCTTGACAGCTTCGACAGCTGTCATGGCTGCTCCTGCTGATGTCGCCGCTCGAGATAGCGGGACTGTATGGGCAACACCTCATGACAGCTACTCATCTTCAGTGGGCGTTCTCGGTTGCAAGATTAACACCAATCGCGTAGCCTACTGGCCTGGTTCTGTAGACTGCAACAATATCTGCTTATCATTGAGCTATGAGAGCCGCTCTGTCAAGCTACTTCGCATCGACTCGTCCCAGGGCGCTTACGATGTCAGTTACGATGCGTGGAATTATCTCATAACCGGGTCTTCGGCCACGAAAAAGCCTACGTCTGGTGGCGCCATTGCGATGGAGTTTGAATATTTGGATCCTTCCAAGTGCTCTGATCTGATTCACACAGATAAGAGCAAGCTCCCCCTAAGCGCCTCAAACAGTATCAATTATCTTGCAAGCTGTCTCAGCCAGCCGGATAGCTGGGTCGCTAAGAATTACGTCTTATATAATATTCAGGATGCGATCTGCTCTTGGGGTCACGATGAGAAATGCAATCTCGACTGGCCAAATGCCAATCAGCCTACATGTCCTCATACTCTAGGCGATCCCGTCGCCTTAACCACAGATCCGGTTTACAATATTCGATACCCTTCAGGCGAAGAAGTGCTTGCTTCCACTGGGCAAGTTGTAAATGGGGGTGGAGATTCAGAAGAGTCAGGAGGTACCGGTGCTGCAAATCTTGCACCTAAATTATTCGAGACGCCAGTCATGGCAGCTATAATAAGTCTGGTGACTTATTATTTATTCACTTCATCATGATCAAGTTGGCATTACTACGACAAACTTGGCACATTTGAGTTCCGGGGGAAGCAGTGTGTGACGATTCCAAAGAAGAGTGGAATGTGATGATTTTTGACGAGCATGGGTTTGGATCAGTTGGATACCCTGGAGTACCGGTGTGTTGGAAGCGACGAATATTTGCCCATGGATACCCTTTTACGTTGATGTTTTATTTACAATCCCAGGACTGAGAAGTTCTACTTATTAGTTGAGCTTGTTTGTGGTACTGTCTTCACAATGCATATCAACCTTATTGCATGTCTATTACGATTCTACCGGAACTATCAAGTTGTTTCACAGATATGCGTACGTACCAGTACACATCGAAGCCAAAGTGAATTGATTTGATGTCATGAGACATTCAGTTGTGATATCCAGCTCTCAAAGTCAGAGCCCGAGAGTCCTCGTCAGGAACTGTCTCTTCTGTTAAGAGTTAATTGCGTAGTTGAATATCTCCTTACGGAGCGATATTCACCGCGCAGCCAGTTCTGCATCAGTAAGGGGGCGTGAGGCCGCCCTGAGGCTCGTAAACGAAGCATTTCTCTGAGCCTTGGTACCATAATAATTTGGCGTCGAAAGTGTTCGAACGCCGCCAGCAGGTTTGATAACATCTGTGGCGTTACGGTATGCCCTGCCCAGCCCTCCCCCAAACAACTCATTCAGAGGCGGGAAATACGGCGTCTCGTTGGTATCTGACTGAATCGTCAGACACGTATCGAACGAGACTTTGACGAAGTTCGCGAAAAATTCGTCGTAAGCTTTGTCCATGGCTTGAGTGAGCGAGACCAGCTTCGGTCCTCCGACATCTGGCTTCAGCAGAGACCACGGATCTCGACAGCTGTTCTGCTCACACGACTTGGTCACCATGAGGAGCGCGTTGAGGCGGCTGATCAATCGAGTTGAGTTTGTGTTTTGCGCAAGGTTGACGAGCTCGTAGGGGTCCTCGGCCGTGTTGTATAACTCCTTCTCTCCCGAGCACCATACCGTGTACACCCAACTCTGCTGGGTTCCTAGCAGCCGGATCGTCTTGTATGTAGTGCTGTCGAATGGCGAGCCTAGTTTTCCCGCGCTCGGCGCCTCGATGCCTGCTCGTCCCCAATACTCGATGTTGATGCTCTCTTTGGAGTTGCCCTGGCCTGCGGCTGCCCCTGCGGCACTGGATGATTTCGGATCATGCCATTGAGGGAGAACACTACGGCCGTCGAGGAAGACGGGCCAGTCGGCCTCGGGCACGCCTGCTATGTTGAGGAATGTGGGCGCGAGATCGATGTGTAGACTGGGGATGTCAGATGTCACATTTGCTGGGACACCCGGTCCACGGACTACAAAAGGGAGATTCGTGTCTTCGTTATAGAAGAGCGATTTTCCCGCTGGCATTCTGTGCTGGCCCAGATGATACCCATTATCTGATGTGAAAATAACTGTACTTATGTTAGTTATGTCCCAACATACTATTGTTTATGCTTGTAATTGCAATCGGCTTACCGTAAGTATTATTGATGACACCTTTCTGCTCAAGCAGGGCGACAACGTCGGCAACAATCTCATCAACTCCCGCTAATGCTTGAAGGCGAGATCGATAGACAAAGTCGGCAAAGTCAATGGCAGTGTTGTTCATGGGCAGTAGATCCTTTACCCAGCCCCCTGCGTTGGCTTGATACTTGTCTGGCGGGTTGAAATTCGGCGTTCTAGGAGCTTTGGCATTAGGGAAATCTTCCAGATGCCGTTGTAGTGGAATAGGTCTGTTCACGATTGTATGAGTTAAAAATCGTCTAGGGTGTAGTATTAGTGTGAATTGTACCTGTGTGAGGGCTTGTCTTGCTGGAAGCCAACATGAGGCGTAAATGGAGCTATGGCTAAGAAGAAAGGGTTGGCCTGGCTCGTGAGGTTACGGAGTCGGCTCAGCCTATATATATAATTAGCACAAACACTGTCTTCTAGTTGCTTCACATGATTATATACGTACGCCTTGATCCGAATCACGTCCGTCTGGTGGAAACCATCATAGAAAACCGGTCGCTGGCCTAACAACCGAAAGCATGTTAGCGAGCGAAGAAGCTCAGTCTCAATGACCTCTTTCATGCCGCAGGCACAATCCAGTAATTCAAGGCGTACCATTTTGAGACATGACAGGGAGGTTGTAGTCGTCGATATAGGGCTCAACCTATAGAATGTGAGTTTAAAATCCACCTGAATGCTTGTGCGAAAACTCACGAGAAGATCGCTCCAGTCCCAACCCTTTGATTTGACATTGTAGTTGGACAAACCATAACCATTCATGATCTTGCCGATATCTAATCAAGTGTGAGCTATCGCGAAGTTATCCTGAATTACGTCTCGCTCACATTCTGTTCTGTAGCCGGCGGCATTCAGCCAATGGGGAAGGTAATCTTTATCTTGACCTGACAGAACCCATTTGTTGTATGATCCTCTTTCAACTCATTGTATCAGCTCCTATCTTTAGTGTTTTACTAACGCTCGAAGTGCATGAAGAACGTACCCAGGTTGAGACACGTTTGTCAAGTTGGTGTTGTCTAAGGGTCGAATGGTTATTACTGCACCCAGATGGACGGGGGAATGGTACTTACGGACAGTTTGGCCCCTCAGCAACGTTGAACGGCTTGGACAGCATAGAGCCTGATTAGTGTAGTGCTTCGTGAATTCAGTACCCTTGGCGACGAGTTCGCTTTGGAGAAAGGGCATGTGAGCCAAGGAATTGAGGCGCCGATCTTGATCATCGGTCATGATGAACACAATGTTCGGCCGAGTAGGTGCTGCAACGCCAATGCCCGCAAGGGCCAAACAAGCAAGAATAACTGTGATCAGTTTCATGGCGGCGATGAGAATTGCAGGAACGTAACCAAGCAGAACCAGCTTCCAGTTCAAGTAACAGGGGTATTTGTATCTCTGGGGCGCTGTATCTGGGGTTTGACTCAACAATTGTGAACGAGTTGGTCTGATTCGCTGTTTTGAAACTCAGCGACAATATTTCTGATCACGAATTATTGCAACGGTAGCACGCAAGGGCGAACTAACACATTGTTCCAAGCCGCAGAGCAAGTGCCAGGGTTTTATTCGCCATGGCCCTGTTGAATGAATGGCCTACGTAACCTAGACAACACCTCCTTCCTGCTTCTGGCAACAACATCAAGCATGATCACTTTATTATACGGCCTTTATGTTAAAGGTCACGCTCGAAATCGCATAGAGAATCCTGTTAGTTCCCTTGGCTGTCAGTCCTGGTTGGTACTCCATGAAAAGAACCCCTCCCTTCCTTGGTGCAGGTGGTCTAGATACCTGCGGTCCACTCGACCCAGAGGCCATTATCCAACCACTCACTCCAAACAGATCATATCAAAGTGGAGAAATTTGTATCATCTCATGGTTTAACGATCTAGAACTACCAAAATAATTAGTGTTTCATCTACCACTTCCCCAATACCCGGCACCTAAATCCCTGCCTCAATATCTATCGCCTAAATGCAGGTTCTACGCAAGGCGTCAAAATTAGCAGCAAGAACCTGCATGTTTTTATGGAAATATTGCATAAGTCTTTTTTACTTAGCGTCAAACGAAACAGGATCGTAACGTCTCTTCGGGTTGTTTATTTTAACTTGGATCGATCACTACATCAATTCAGATTTGTTCAGGTCGAGTGAAACAACCTTTGCGGCCTGAAGTGTGAGAATAAATGTTGTGTTGTGATAGAAATACAAATACTGATACAACAGTTTCGAAGGCTATAAATGTTTGTCTTAAGTTTCTTGACGGGTTACAAGAAGCCTTCTTCACTACAGAACCCATATATTCATTGCCAGTCTGCATATTTATTTGTAGAGTAACAAAACTCATAATTGCCGATCTCCTTTTCCTCAAGTATTCTAGAGATTAATCATGCTAATACTCAGTAAGTAACTGCTGTCAACTAATCGCCTC
Organism: Xylaria curta; assembly: GCA_022495235.1. Classification (NCBI taxonomy): domain Eukaryota; kingdom Fungi; phylum Ascomycota; class Sordariomycetes; order Xylariales; family Xylariaceae; genus Xylaria; species Xylaria curta. Next base: position 503,375 of record MU375904.1, on the reverse strand, counting down.
ACTATGTAGAATCTTATGCTGAGATTATAAGCAAATTTGATCACCTAGGACACAGGACATGAAGAAAGTTTAGAGACCTTACGCAACAACAGAGCTTATATGCTCCCCATACCAAAGATACTGGCGCAGTCGTACTTGTGTTGTACTAACTGATGCCCTTCTATTGCCCGCTTTAGTAAATTCTACTGCGGTGCAGAATCCCTCGATAGAACATTCAACTATCTCTGTTAATTAGGTGTATCTATTCTACAGAGGCACCCGAAACTACACGAGATATCCTATATATCGGCCGTCAGAAATAAGTACCGCACAATATGACAGTGCCAGAGCTTGCTACTCACCTTCGAATACCTTCTCTCAAAGTGTCCTCATCGACCGAGAATATAACACGAAACATACCCGGCACAGGAGCTCGATAGGTCTCTCCTGTTGCCATCGATACACCGGCTTCTTTCAGCCGCTCTGATAACAGTCTCTGCGCTTTCCAACCATCCCCGTTCGTTTCCTCGATAGGCAGGAAAGGGCTCAAGTCTATCCATATGAAAAACCCAGCATTCCTGTTGGATTGACACGTTAATAGTTAGATCCACATTAAAGCTCCATAGGAAGCGACGTACCCCTTATCGTGGAAGCCAATGCTAGCTTGAGAAAGAAGCGACTCAGCTACCAACCTATTATGAAGCAACCGAGCCTGTGACTCCTCAAGAAATGGTTGGATAAAGTCTTGATTCTCGAGTAAGCTAGCCGCAATCTCCATGGAAAATTGTGATGGCGAAGAAAATCGACAGATTGCCCGCACGGCGTTAGTGAAGTCGGGATTCTGTGATATCACGCATCCTAGGCGCATGCCACAGGCGCTAAAGTCCTACAAAATTTGTCAAAACTCAGATGATGTACAACATTTGACTGGTGTGGTATACCTTGGACATTCCATAGAGAACATGAACCCACTTGGGGTCAATAATTCCCGAAAAGTCGATTGATCGTACGGAGGTGAACGACTCGGACTGCCGATCGGTTCTATTGTAAACAGAAAGGGCATAGATCTCGTCGCTAATCAAATGAATACCCTTCCGAGCACAAAGTTGCAGAAGACCGACAAGTGTTTCTCGAGGATAACAGTTGCCTAGCTAGGACCTTAGAATATCAATACTTCAAACTCCAGGTTTGCCTACTAACCAAGAGGATTGTGAGGATTGCATATCATCAGTGCCTTGATATTTATACCCCGTGCTTTGGCTTCCTCGTATCCAGCTTCAAAAGCCGCGATACAGGCGGGCGTGAATTGATCATTGCCTACTGAGACGTATTCCAGGTCCACACTAACAAAGTAGAGTTAGAACTGCTGAGGGTAGAGGAATGCTGGGCTCCCTACCCTGTACGCATGGAGAGGTCGCGGGAGAATGAACCATACACCGGTCCACCTAGCATAATAGCTTCTTTAGCATTGGGATTGCAGGTGACTAAGGCGCAGGCTTCGTTGAGATCAGTTACACCAGAGCAAAAAGTAATCTCTTCGGCGTCAATCGGGCTTGTTGGCTCAAAATGCCTGTTCACTAGAACCCTCAGAGTTAGTTATCCGAATTTTGGGCGTAATTTTTGAGAGTCCCAGAAGCTTTTAGACGTTCTCTTAGACCTAAAGCAAAGCTTGTACTCTGAAGTCGAAAATGATATACCAGTTAGCTTCGAGGAATACTCACTATGGTTCGCCATCGCCTGCCGAAGTCGTAAACTGCCAGTGAAACCTTCACCGTACGAGCAAGATAACTCGTCGAAGTTCTTAATTACATTAGTTACAATTACGGCTTGTCAAACAGTGTACAAGCTCACGAGAGTGTTGATGAAGCGTGTCAGGTCTGAATGCATAAGCCACTAAAGTCTGTTAGTCGCAACGCTTCATAACCCTTTTCCGGTTCGTCACAGTACGTTTTCCGCATTATCGAAGCTCACTACGCCTTGAGGATTCTTTGAAGGGTGGTAGTGGTCCCGTGCGCCATGAGCATAGCCAACTTGGGCCCATTGTAGTCCTCTTGCAGACAACATCGTGATGAAGTGGGTAATTTCTAACGGACAGTTGAGAGAAAACGAACAAGTTACTGAAGTGTATCTCAAATGAAGAATACGGTCGTAGAAATCACTCCAACCTTCGAACCCCGCGCTTCTTATGACTCATTTTATCGTAGGTGTTGCCTGGGTGGGGTTTATATCTTTCGCGCCCTCTACTGACACGCCATCCAAGCAAGCACATGCGATAGATACCTACTACTAAAATGCGGCTTATTAAGTGGCAATACCAACTGCTTGCTGATTCACAAACAATCCTAGTACATATAATTAACTTACTATACCATCCTTTCTTTCCTTTCGCCTGCAGTTGACATGTCCGTGGCAAACCCGCCTCAGCAACATCGTAGATAGAGAGTGATCGAAGGATATCAGATTGCAATATACTACGTAGTCAAACTAGAAAAAAAGGGGTTAGCATCTAGTTCGCTCCACGTGATCGCGCGTTGAGACATCATGTAGTTAACTACCTATCCCATCCTATCTCTTGCTCCATGTAGCTAGCTCGTTGCGTGGCTACCTGGCTAGTAAACCTCATCCGTGCCATGTGTCATTAGTAACAGCACTCTTTGGAACAAACTCCGGGGAGAATGTGACAAAAATTTGAACTCACTGGTGGGTGAGAATGCAGCAAAAGATCATATTCCGCCCCAGGCGGGGGTCGAACCCGCAGCCTTCGGATAACGAGTTACAAGCTGGAACGCTCATAAAAGTCCGACGCTCTAACCAATTGAGCTACCAGGGCGGTAGTTCCACGTGATATAATGATTTGGTGCTAAACCTATACTATACTGATGTGATAACAGACCCAAGAAGTGTGACAATCAGTTACTCTTAGCCCAATTCTTCAGAAGCTGCTCATGTTGATTTCTCCATCGAAAATTCCGGTAACAACACTTAGCGATGGTTGCAACATCGAAACACGCCAGAGTGACGCCAGAATGACGCGAACCATGAAGCACTTCTTGGCATGTGAAGTTCGTATAATAAGAGATTAATTCCGTGACTCGAAGCATGATTTCTCGGCTCCGTGGCGGCTATTTTACCGGACCGGTTCCGACTATCTCCACCTTTGTCATTAGTATAATATGAGGGCTCATTAGCTTCATGGTTGAGAATGACGTCTCGATAAATTGTTCGATACTGTTTGAAGCTCTCATTCTATGTATTGAGACCTCGATACGATTAGAACAGCTGGGAACCATGGATGACGACATTATGATATCTACGCACGATCCCGATATCCGAGGTTCGATGTTGACGGCTAATTGCTTTCGAGGCTTGTTTTAGCATCAACCACTCTACCCTAATTCGACTCACATCGTTGCCGCAACAATAGGAGAAAACAAGAACAATCTATACGTTATCTTCGCAATTCTTTTTAGAGCGTCAACTTGACGGGACCGACAAGCATGCCATACCTGTATGGGCTGATGTTACTTATAGACTATACCTTACAAGCTCATCTATGCGGTGCGTGCAGATGAGCTGCCAGATCTTTCTGTGCCGTATCTGCACTTACTAGTAAGCGTTGTATACACGCGAGCCGATCACGGCCAGGTACCCGACCCGGACTGGGCGCCCACCCAATCACTTCGAGTGTGCTTCGGCAGCAATTCCAGAAAATAGCAAACTAAGGGCCTCGCATACTACCGGCGTTACATTTTTGGCGTAGGAGGGGACAGCATCTGCCGCCGAACAATTTATCATCACGTAGTATTACAGGCGCTGTGGGTCATCATCCGGTATTACACTACTCTATCTCCGTTTCTGCTCAGATGATAGGCAGTTTACAAAAATGATAGCCGACGATATAAACTTTTCTGTCTGGAACGGATTGTTTATGTCCAACTTCTTCTTTCCCTTCCTTATCTCCTTACCTACTACTCCAGAATACAGCATATAATAGCGGAAAATACGCGACGACGGCTGTTCCAAAATGGGTAAAGAGTCTCCGAGCGTACAGAAGGCCCTCGCAGCCGCCAAGAGCGCTACAACACTACGCCTGCACTTCCCCGAGGCCACTGTGACGGCGGCGGCCGCCAACCTGAGCATCCCCCAAGCTACGCCGACGCCAACGCTGTCCATCGCCGCCAGCGCCCTCAAGTCGGAGCCTGACACCAAATACATCGCCGTCTCCCTCGATCTAGACCCTCCGTTCCCCTCTTTCCCCTTCCTTGGCCCTATCTTGCACGGCATACATATCGACCTTGTTCCGGGCACCCCCGACAGCGACGGCTTCGCGCCGCTCGAGGGCTCCAACGACTGGCTAGTCTCATATCTGGCCCCGGGCCCGCCCAAACCCAGCTCCGCACACCGCTACATCTTCCTGGTGTTTGAGCAGCCCAAGGCCCTGGATGGTGCCAAGATCAAGAGCTTGGCCGGACTTGCTGAGGAAGTCAAGTTGACAGCTCGGTTGTGGTGGAATGAGGAGGCCTTTGAGAAGAAACTTGGACTTGGCGAAGTTCTGGCTGCGAATTACTGGCTTACGGCCCCTTAAGAGGGTGATTAGGGCTTTGGTTAATGGCGCACATTCAGCAGTGGGAGGGAATGGTGGACCGAAAAGTCTGCATCGCACATCCAGTCTGTAATCCAGTCTGCGATCACGTTTGATATTCTGATACCACGAAATATATGATCTTCGATTTCAATGGAGCTAAGGCAAAAATTTATAGCTACTAGGTGAATTGAGGTAGCAACCCTGGGCCAACCTCAGTTTTCCGAGAGATATGCGCAAATGATTTAACGGAAAATTCATGCAAAAGTCGCGCTCTGTTCTATCACATGTGTTTTCTAAACCTACTTACTATGAATTATTAATAACAATTGTGTAACGGAAAAGGTAAGCGTTATTTCCGGCAGATTTCATGATATTTATATAGTCACGTCCGCGACAGATTATGATTTAGGGATTCCGTAAGATCAATCAAGTGGTTGGACATTCGTGCGTATTATTCGCACTAATTAATAAGTAATTTTATTGCGCCTGATCGCTTTTTGAAACGCTTTCTATATAATTCACCGCACTTTTTTTTGGTAGGGACCGCCATGCCTCATACTTCGACAAAGTGGAACAAGTATCCTAATGAGAAAAAGGAAGAAAAGAAAGAACATGAGGATGAGGCCCGCACACCCTCCGTCATGCAATATGGCTATTCGGTATCATGAGAGGTACCGCTGTAAGAACTGTGCCATGTCAACAACACTTTCCTCATATGGAATCCAGTCCTCTCCCATAGCCAAGACAGCCTTGCTCCAGTCAAATGCACCAACACCAACTTGAGGTTTATAATCGGGCGAGTAGCCTTCCCCAGGCTGTCCTCGCTGTATTCTCAGGGACGGCATACGTCTGCTCAATATGTCTGCGATAGCCTGACCACCACCGACGGCCGAAGAGCATACGAAACGTTGGCCATCGGATTGTGATGGGTGCAATGCCGACCACAACAATATTCGCGCTACGTCGCGTATGTCGATTGTGTCGCCGTAAACCATCTTGGGACCAGGTATTTCCTCGCCAGCTACAACTGTCCAGAAGTCGCTATTGGAATACGGAATGTCCGCTGTGGTTTTCCATGGAATTAGGGGCGGTCCAATGAAGTACCTATCGAGTGTTAGCATGACCGAGGTATCTCGATGTGAGGTAACGAAGCACTCACGTGGGCTGAAGAGCCGTCATCCCAAAGGAAGGCCGGTGACTATCCCGAAACTGCCAGAACGCCTGCTCTGCAGCAGTCTTACTAGCGAGATATGCATGAAAACCGCCCGCCTTATCTCCTTCTAGCTTGACAATCTGCTCAGACGTAGTGTTCCAATCCTCTTCTGTATAATGTCGGTTCTCTAACGGCATGTCGAATAGAGCTGCAGCCGACGACATAAAGACCACACTCTTCATAGTGTCACTGGTTCGCACTGCCGCACTCAAAACCCTTGCCGTACTCTCCGTCGCTATCCGAACTACCTCTGAGGGAGGGAGTGTCCATATCTCTGCAACTGGTGAGGCGAGATGGAAGACCGCAATACATCCTGGAATATATCAGTTAGCACCTGCTCTACTAGGACATATTGGTTTCCATACCAGCAGCGGCATTGTCAAGAGAACCATGCCGACATATATCGGGAATCTCGAGCACGTCGATATCATCCGAGCTATAGCCCAGTTGTAAGAGAGCGGCTTTCACCTTCTCTCCTGCTTGCCGGTTACGAACGGTGCCACGAACTCGGTATCCCTCTCGTAATACCAATTCGGCCGTCCTACCTGCTAGGTAACCGTTCAACCCAGTTATCAGGATGGTATTCTTGTGATGTTCTCCGTTTGTTGACATCTTGGGTAGGAAGCCGCTCTCTGACTTCGGTGAAGTGGAACAAGTCCAGGGGAGAGTCTGGCGACGAAGCAAAGACACATAGGCGGAATCCATTTTGTATGTATGACTGACACAGCAGATTATAACTTTTTTGCCGTCCGCACAAGGATCACCGGTATAATGATAGGCACAGCACCGAAAGGGATGCCGTGATTGTTTACCTACTTATAGATGTTACTATAAGGGATGCCAGACCGCTATGAGTGGCACCATTTTTCTCAATCTCGAAGAATCCTCCATTGTCGTCAAATAGTGGCAAATCATATCAAACGTCTTCAGATAGACGTCAAAAGTCCCGTTGCTAGAGAAGTCTTCAAGGTTCAACCCGAGTTGGTCCAAGCCACAGCCGGGACCCTGCAAGCTCTAAAACACCTGCATTGTCCTTTTACAAAAGGACAGGAGAGCGGTGGGATAAAAGTGGCATATCAATTGTGATAGCCTGGGACGGATTGGAGCGCTATTACGGGCTAGAACCGTGGAGCTGAGTTGCATTAATGGGTAGCGCGACGCTATCCTGACAATGAGCCGCTCAGCAAGGTGGATGATCATAATGGATGGATGATTCCGATTCCACCGTTGCACTAAACAGCCGAATATTCCAAGCCACGATCTTTTGCATCGAAGCCGCCCCTCCCCAGCATTACTTGCATAGGGCTAACGAGGTTGCAATCCGTCAATCTCCGTTTCAGGGAATGCCTTTACACCCCTGCATTCACATACTAGGTAGGCCGTTTAGTCTTCCTGTCAAAAGGTCTTCATTCATTTGATCTAACCCATTATGATGATAAAGCATTTACCAATGATGATAACAGCTACATCGAGACTAGTACGGCAATCCATAAGTAGTTGGTGAACTCTCATAATCAATCATATCAATCTAATCTATCTGACCACACCTCCTGTACACCGAGCCCGTTCACTGATTCGTCGTAAGACACCATCACGCAGATTGAGATATTTTGGTCATATTCCGCTAGACTTTATAAAGCCTCAGGTCCGCCGCTTTGACAAGCCGAGGACTCCAAGGTTAGAGTTTCCGTACATGGTATAACTACCAGAAGGACCACGCGTTTAACCGAACAAGGATGTTGCGGGCACCAATTTCCGTCATATGCTCGGCTTGGCATACGGTATCCGCGTAGGTGTTTCCGGGATTGTACGATTGTCCGGTATGCGAAAATCGCCAGACGGTCTCACTGGATGGTCTGGTGTTTATTGTCCCTGTTGTATTTGGGTTGTACGGACATAGCCGCGGGTGGGTGTGCTCGCATGTTGTATCACAGTCATCAAATCATACATACAGGAGCAGTTGACCTCGCTAATTGGGTTGTCGTTGAAGGAAGGTATATTACGTGACCGCATACTGACCTCGGATCTCATAGGGCAGAAAAAAAATTCTCAGATGCAGCGTAACTGTACTCACGCCATCCTGGCACCATCCTGGCAGACGTTATCATGAATCCATATGCCGTGTGATAGGACCAGGTAGAGCGTCGAATGCGATAGGACTACTGGATTAGTAGATCGACTCGTGAAATTAGTATTTCAAACCTAAGAGATCTTTGAATAGGATAATTAGGGCAGAGCAGATACAATTGCTTGATAATGTATTAGTGGCTGAAGACACTCTCATAACTAGAATCGGAATGCTCGCCCCTTAAAGTGTGAGCAGTCGTTTACCCTTCCATTGATGACATATCAATCTATACGTTTACGGGTACTCGGTATAAGTATGGGGATAATAAATTTCCGTATAGAATAAGCCGCAATCTTTCCAGAGATCAAGAGCCGCAGGTATATAGCCAGTAATCTTCCTAGTTTTTCTCCTTTTAATCTAGTACATGGGAGGAATTCAGCGATAGGGGTACGCCGTATACTGATTCGATCCTTCAGCACTCTCTCTCGATAGCTGCATATGAGGTGCTGCCATCCTAGCAGACACTCAAGTGGGCATTAAATGCGTGCAAGATCTTAGCTTTTTTTTTACCCCAAGATCTCGCAAAAGAAAAGGGGTAAGCAAAATTCGTCACATATAAGGTGTAATCCTAGGTGACCAAAAAAGGACGTAAGATTTCTAAATATAATCCTCATATCACCTGATTTGCGAACTTGAGTTATCTCACGATAATAGGCGGAGTTGGAGAAAAGCAAATCGGTTTACGTTGATGTACTGACCTCGTGATTTGCTGTGGCTGTGATTTCTTGCAGTGCTAGGTAGCTTTGGTGTTTCATCTTTCGATCTTCGCGCCTATTGCAATACTTGAGCAATAGTCAAGCGTTCAGTTCTTCAAAGGTTGATCAACCCCTCTTAAGCCCCTATGTGATGAATTTGAGGCATGCAGTCAGATGGAGTCTCTGTTACATCAGAGATCTTGTCTCGATTAGTATGCTTGTAAGATTTGTCCAGCCTAGTCTTCATCTGGTTGAACCTGCATTCATGTCTTTCCTTTCTTCAGCTAATTCACCAGGCTCGAGTGGCAAGCCCTCCATAACCCATTTGTCTATTCGTCCGGTCCAGGGGAAACTCGCCCGCACTGTTCCATTCTCGTACCTTGTGATTTCAGCCTGAGTATCACCGATGCTAAAACCAGTCAATTGAGGCAGGAACCCTACGACGAGAGCTGCCGCCCTATCGGTAGCTTCCGCCGACCTCCGCAACACCTTACGCTGATTCTCTCTGCCGCGGGGTCCCATGAACGGCCTGCCACACTTCGGACCACCGCTCCAACCAACATCTAAGTCAGAAGCATCTGGCAGGTCGAGATGAGTCAGATTACGGAGGGCTTGGAGTAGCTGAAGGGTTTCCTGGTGACTGTTAATATAAGTGTTGTGTGCGTGCCGAATTGTGCTTACGAACTGTCAACGAAGACTCCTCTAAACTGGAACGAGAATCGTATTTGCGACTCAGTCCACCCCATAGACCTAGGCTTTCAATGCCAGGCAGGTTCAAAACAAGGTCTTTGAGCGAGTTAGCTCCCGATTCCGCGTGTGACTGAAGTATCGAGCCCAGAATCCAGTACCTTGGATTAGAGACAGATCCCACCCATGCCTAACGCTCATGGCAAACCTTGTCAGATTTGGAGCGAACATTGCTGCTTGAAGCAATGCTTCTGGCGCATCGGTGTAAGTCTTCTCCTCTAAGACGGTGATATTAGGGCACGTTCGAACAAGGAAAGGGCTCACGGAGCCGGGTTCTAGTCTCTTGACTGAAGGAAGGACTAGTCCACGCTCAATAAAGTGTTCCTCGAAGTAGCGGGCATCGGACACCGGAATATCCCATTTGAGGATTTCAAGGTTCGTCATATTTGTTAGCACATCAACGAATAAGTCAAGCACTTCACTCGGCGGCTGTTGCGGCTCCAGTATCCTCCTGTCTAAGCGGCTGTACTCGCCCCTGTGAACCTGAATAGCTATCTTGAAGGTCTTGACTTGTGAGAGTGCTGCCGAACAACGATGGACTTCTCGCAGCCGCAACACGGCATTAGGCCAGCCCGGACGATCGACTCCCACTCTACGATTATCAATCTCCAAGTACTCAAATAAATCAGGCGGTACGTCCAGTCCATTTTCGCCAAGGTCCTTCCCGGACGTTTGAGATTGGGAGCAAAGAAATGACTCAGCGTCTGGCAGTCTTTCGAGCTTGCCCTGGTTCTCAAGGATCCAAGGATGTTGTGCATCGAGGATGAATTGGGGGACGCGAGATTGCCTGAGGGGGTTGCTGAGGAAGTCACCGACTCTCTCTTTCCCGTATAAGACGGCAGCTTGCCATCCTATGGAACCTGTCGGGAAGATCGTCAAACCTATGCCCATACTTAGTTTTATATCGGCATTAGAGAATCCTGGGCCTCGCGTCGTTATTTTCCAAGTGGATAGTGATATATGACCGCCTTATCTATATGTACGAATGCTGAACCTGTCACGATAGATGCCTGGGATTGGAGCATGCATAAGTTATCACAATCTCGCTGTGCCGCAGTTTCGCAGCTGTAGTATGCAATGAGTGGAGTAGGATTTAATTCGCTGAGCGGACATCCAGTTGATTTTCTTCTCCTATTCAGAAAAAAGAGCCTTTTACAAGCAATGTTTAGTTTCTCTAATTAAACGACAGTTAGATGTTACTAGCCTAGACTCTGGGACATAGAACCGAAAGGGCCAAGTGCCAAGCCAACCTAATACCTACTTTGTCTCCTCACGATGCGGCTAGGGCCGGTATCCTGAAGCCTTGCAGCCGGTAAGTACACCCGATTCGCTACTAACGATCAGCTGAGTAACTAGTCATCTGTTGCTGAAGGATGAGGTAGGCCATTTCTAACTAGTGATAGTATTAGAAAGTCGGACAGTACAAAATGATCCCGAGCAAGGCTTTTCCCCCTGCCGAGCTGTTGTTAAGGCGTCCTTATCTTGCTTCAGGCATAGCCAACAATAAGGGTGGCGTGACTGCTTCGATCCGCCTTAGCTGTGGTCCAGTGCTTTAGAATACGCAATCTGTAATTCGCGCTTGGCTTCCTTCGTTGTCATACGAAACGGATGATGGACGACTCGGGAATGTCTTAAAGTTTAGGGCCGCGTAAGATGTCCTGGCGCTTCGTTGCTATTGGCTTAGAATGGTTCATAGACGCTTCACAAGTGAACCCATTGGTATTCTGTTCAACGGGCTGCGACGGTGAGGCCGATGACCACTTTGCAAACCTGAAATCTGGAACAGTTGATTGGAATTGTTAACGCGCCTGATAGGAAAATCAAGATCAAGATAGCAGCGTACAAAGACAGAGAGATACCTACATGATAGGGTAGCAATACTTAAGGGGCGTTCTCCAAAAAGCCCGCCATGCTATTGCTGGCCACGGCATATTCCAGCCAGCTCATACTACCTAGTGCATACACGAAAATGCGGTAGCACCGCATCTTAAAATGTTCTAAACCCGTGCTTTTGCTCGCATATTACAACGAAAATCAAGGCAGGATGAAACAGCCAGCTGTGACATGCTGCCCTTTCCATTGGTATATAGACAAAACTAGACAATTTGGATCGCTAGTCGTCCTAAAAACATTAATCTAGCACCAATGTTACTTGACCAACTGCCAACCCTCAAATACCAAGGCTTCATTTTCGCCGACAGGATCTTACTATATCAAGGTCGTGAAAAGGGAACATAGGGAAGAAGTTTCAATTTTCGCATCTAATATTACACTATATACACCTGCAGTTGTTTATGTCACAATCTCGTAGTTCATGGTACCGGAAATTAGGGAGAGCAGTGAATCATTCTTGTAGAAAATATCATTTCATTACCGCCTACGCTCCCAAGAAACATGCAAGCTGCAAAAAGCAACAACGTTAGGCCTAATACCAAAAGTGTCCCGGAAGCCGACAAAAGGGCAATCCATCAGCTATTGTTTGGTCTAATGGCCCAATGCTCCCAAGACTCCGTTGTTTGCTCATTCTATATCCCTAGTCGCTATTGGTAAATTTCCATAGCCTAGGGAAGGAGCGTTCCGTGATAGACTAGTGGAAAACAAGATCGTGGAATTCATCATTACGCATATCGTCAAAAGTCCCTGGATAGCCAGCTACTCAAATCGTCTGTATGTAAGCTGTTTCGTTTGGTTGTTTTCGAGAAACGGTCGTCGTCCTCACAGGATTTCCTTGAGTTGCTGTTTTTGCAGAGGCGTCAGATAGGTAGGGAACTTGACATTGTACTTAATGATGAAGTTCCCACGTTCGCCCTGTTTCTTCGAGATGGGCATTCCCAGTCCAGGATATGAATCTGACATGCCCGGCCCTGTTGGGCCGCCCTTTTCGAGAGGAATTTGCTTTCCGTCGATGGTTGTTACTGTTCGTTTCCAGCCTGTCAAGGCTTCTTTTAGATCTAAGTCGATCGTATGAATGATGTCATCGCCATCGCGAACAAATAATGGGTGCGGTTTCTGTGGTCATGGTCAGCGCGCTCATGTTGATGAAAGACGTGGGGATAATCTGCTGTTGACACTTACCTCCTCAACGATGAAATGTAAATCTTGTTTACCGCCTTCCTCTTGGTCGCCTACGCCCTTGAACTTGATCTTGCTGCCCTTCTTTAAGCCTGGTTTGATGGGGACTTCTAGCACCTGGTCGCTGGTTGTTCTCTTGCCACTCTCGTCAAATGTCTTGCGCTTGATCTTCATCTTCTTCGTGATACCATTGAACAACTCTTCCAGAGTTAACGGCAATGCACGCTCCACCGTGGTGACCTCAGGTGCAGCGTCCCTCGCGCCGCCGCCTCGGAATGGATCACCGCCTGAAAAGCCACGCGCCCGGCTTGACCTGCCTCCAGCGGCTCGGGGCATGCCGCCACCGAAGATAGAAGCGAAGGCATCATCATCGTCGCCAACGCCAACGCCACCGCCGCCCCCGCTGCCACGCATAAATTCGGCGAATATACTCTCCGGATTACTGAAGTTAAATGCGTTGGCACCGCCCCCGCCAGTTGTAAAGTGAAAGGACCTTGCGCCACCCGGCATGCCGCCACCGAAGTCGAAGCCCTGGAATCCACCAGGCATACCGCCAGCTTGTCCGGCGAAGGGGTTCTCTCCGGGCGGTGGCTGGGAGCCGCCGCGAAGTAGATATTCGAGTCCGTACTGATCGTATATCTTGCGCTTTTCGGGATCGGAGAGGATTTCATAGGCTTGAGAACACTCTTTGAACTTCTCGGCTGCGTTGGGGTTATCCTTGTTCTTGTCCGGATGCCATTTTAAAGCGGCTTTACTGTGGATGTATTAGTCTATGGATAGGTGGTATAAGCAGGTGCCACACATATGTGGCAAGAGAAATTGAATTGTACTGGGGAGACGCTTACCGGTATGCCTTCTTAATTTCTTCTTGTGTAGCGTCAGGCTTGATGCCGAGCTGGTCATAGAGTTTCGTTTCCTTCACCATGTTGACCGAAACAGAAGTCTCGCTGGTACGGGTAGGAGGTGAAAGGGAGAAGGATGGATATGAATCAGGTCTGGTGTGAGTCTTGGCTGAGTCGCTGCAGACAGAAGTGATTGATGTATGTTTGTATGTTGTACGTCGTTAGGGTCTATAGGATTGGCGAATCAACAATGAATTCAGTTGTTGTGATGCTGAGTAGATTGGAAGGGCGGGAAGGGGTTTAATTTTAGCGAATGGTGAATGGACAGAAGCAGAAGCCTAGCTCGTGTGATGTGCGTCGGCCCGTTGTATGTATGCTGTGTTGTGCAGAGATCACAGCAGTCAGGCCCCCCACCTTGCCTTTGTGCACGGCCGTGTTTCTGGCCTTAGCTGTTCCGGGTAGAATGTTCGTGAATAATCGGAAGAGTGGGCAGATAAAAGGTGGTGACGACGGTGCTGTGCAGTGGCAGATGACGGCGGATGGAGGATCAGATGATGAGTGAGGTTACGCTCGGGGTCACTGAAGCAAGTTCAAATGAATCACTTGGTCGTCAACCGAAGGGATAGAGGACTTGCTGCCTCCGGCTTCTTTATTCTCTTGATTGAGCTGGAATGTGGCTGGATGGCGAGACAAGCTAATGGAGCTGCAGGAGATACCATAACCATAACAAAACTAGGACGGGGCGGTCAAAGAAAATACGTTGGATGGTTGGCTGTAAGGTGGAAGCTTGGAAAGTTGGAGAATCTACTGTAAAGTGAACAATGACGCCCAATCAGTGGTGGGGTCGCGGGGTAGCAGTTCGGTACCCGCTACGAGGTACCGAGAAGGTATCTTATTGCCGGGGTTGGTATGCAACTATGCCCTAGTCAACTACCTGGGTAGTTTCAATGGAACGTTCTCGAAGCTTCCATGTATCGGCGTGTTGTGTAACACTGCGCGATGACGACAAACTATCAGTGATGTCAAGTATAGCACGATCTTTGAGGGGCCACTTGGAAATCTTTAATTTGAAGTATTTGATGTAGCCCTCGTATTACTATCAGTTCAATAATTCTACAGCCTACACGTTGCCTACCCAGACCAGTAGATACCGTTCGTGAGCAAGCACAATACAACGCTGTGGTATTCTCATGATGTAATGGCCTCCTTTCAGGCTGTGGGTATCATATTGTATAACTCGGGTCAAGCCGAATTGAATTTGAAAATGCGCCCATCTCCATCACTGACCATGCTCCGATCACGAAGCTTTTCAAGCGCAACTATTACTTTGCGCTTCATCTGCCAGGAAATCTCCGTCGCTGATGAGCCCAGTTTCGGATTGTGTATGCGGCGACTGCCAGCGCGGGACAGATCGACCAGAGTAACCAAAACCAAAGCTTCTAACCATCACCGGGCTCATTCTCCGTATCCAAATCCATCATATCGGTCGGGTTTTGCGCCGAAGGCCCCGCTCGAACTAGAAATGGATTCAAACCTCCTTTACGCTCGCTCATTTCTGGCTTCTTAGTAGCAGAGGTGTTCTTTGCGTCCGCGCTATCATCGTCCCCTCCTCGACTGTGATCCTGCGGGTGTTTGTCTCTTTCCTTCTCATCACCTCCCGGCGCTTCATCTTTCAGAGTCTGGAGAGTGCTAGCCTGCCACTGGAGTGACTCGACTACCTCACTAGGCTTAAAAGACTGAGAGCCACTGTTTTGACGTGTGAGCTGTGGTAAGTCGTGGCCGTCTGTTTGAGAGTCGTCGAATGTCAGATCAACATCAGCTAGATCACTCCGAACGCTCCCATTGGTGGCAATCGACGATGCGATACTATGTTTTCGCTTGCCCTTTGGCCAGGGAGAAATTTGCGCCAGGGCTGCAGCAGTTATTTCTGTTACTGGCTGATCTTGCGTTTGTGGCTCCTGAATCTGGTTCTTGGTCTTTTGCAGCCTTTCTTCCTGCGCGAGCTCTTGTTGGAACGAACGATTATCGGCTTTGACAAACATCTGATTAATGTGTTAGCTATCCTCCCTCTGTGTAGTCTTATCACTGAACTGTAGGGGCTTATACGCACACGTAGAGCGTCGGAGAGTGGAATTGGTTTCTGAGCTAATGCTGTTTCCGAAGCATATATTAGAATCGGATTCTTGCAGTCTGTTCCTGCTGCTTGTAAAACATCATCCAGAGTTACTTTCTTTAAGAATAAATCAGTACGAGATCTGAAAATCCATGACATTGTATGTGCATACCTCGGATTTGATTGGTGACGCATCGCCTTGGACGTAACCAATCTTCCACCACTGGTCTTTGGCTCCTGAGATTTTCCTGGGACTAGATGAGTCGTCTACGTTCCGGACGCAGACGTAGGCCACCTCTGACGTAGTAGCCACGCCACGCAGCGAGTATTCTAGTGATGGATCCCAGTACTCGGGGTGGCAAGCGTCGAGATCTGAGCGGAAAACAAAATGCTCGTCGTCCACTTCATGCGCTTCGCAAGTAAGCCGCGTGCGAACCACATCAAGATAGCTGATCAACTCTTCCCTTTTTTGTTTACATGCTGTGTTGAATTAGTTCCAAGTCTCTCACGATATGATATGTCTCGGGCTTACCGTCTAATGCGAGACGGGCTTCTTCAATTTTCTCTTGACACACTTTTATGATGTGCTTCCATCTCTCCTGATCAGCCTTTTCATCGTCCGTAAAGTGCGACGGCCCAGACCACGTATGGAGGAGGCGGAGGTCGTCCATACTGTATGGGGTACCGCTCCGCCATTGGTCTTGAAACTGACGCCACTGGACGGCCTTGTTCTGTCGTTCAAGGAGGTGCTCAGCATACTCGATCATCTTGCGGCAGCATCCGTGAATATTGTGTTCTTGGTCAAAGCCCTGCACACCGAAGGAACAAATCTGACCACTACACTTCGTTCGTTCCGCTTCTGTCCAGGATATCTTCTTAAGAGCCTTCTTGATCTCGCGGATTTGGGTTTGGAAGTGTAGGGCAAGTTCTTTGCGGCTGTTCATATAACGGTCGGCATAGAAAGTCGCGGGTATATCGCAAGGTTTGGACAGACCTATACCTCCTAAGCGCATGGTAAGAACCTCGGCGGGTTTTAGCAAAACGGCGGTTTTAGCCTCCTCGGGGAAAGTGTAATCCAACGATAGAGCGCTGGACCACAGGAGATGGTCCAGTGCATCGTACAAAGTCTCGACCCACGAATAGCCCTCATAATCTAATACGATGTCTAGGAAGATGAAAGAAGTAGTACTCTCCTCTTCCTCGTTTAGTCCTTCAGGCTCTGGCATTACCGACATGATCTTGCCGGTTGTAGTCATCTGCTCTATCCCGCAGTCGGGACTGTGAGCACTTGCGGCGTGCAATGCTTGGAATAATCTGTCTTCGACATCCGGCATCCATGAGCCATAGCTTTCGTCAATCGCCTTGGTCTCTGCGAGACTGTCGACGCTTGCGTAACTTCGATCTGACTTATCTAGTAACGCCATTAAGCGATGCAGCTCTTCGACGAAATCTGGATGTGCGTCGTCACCCCATATATCTGCTCCCGTCGCCAGCTTCGCAAGAACGTCCTGTCTAAGAATGGGCTTGCCTTTCCACCATTCGGAGTTGTGACCATAAGTGGGAGCTGGTCTACCACAACGAAGGAGGAAGTTCCTGGCCATGGGAATCTGGTTATAAATGGAGAGGATGGATCCAATACGATGGTTTTTGTCTTGTCGCAGGAAGGCTGGTGCATCTATATCTCTTTTTCTATTAGAGGGGGGAGGGTCGGTCGCCTCCGTCCGGCCGTTTGGCTTCGTCGATACCATCGCCCACATCTCAGTTTCATATTCTGATCGGTTGGCGGGACCGAAGTGCTTGGGGTTTGCCTGATGGTCAATCACGCCAACCTCTTGTGGTGTTATACCCGAATCGGCAGCGGACTCGGCAAGCGCTCGCGCCAGATCGGCGTCTTCCTCAGCAGCATTGGCGGGACCTTGTGCGCCATAGATCAGTACTGATTCCAAACGCCAGCAAAAATCACGGCTGCAAATCGAAAAGCCTACCCAGTGGTGATCGGTTGTTCGCTCGCGAGGGAGGACGTGTGGGGGCTGTGTTTTGAACATGACCGACCGCCGGAAGTTCGTCGGCGCCCTGAATATTGAAGGCTATAGGCTAGTATAAGCACGAGCCCCCATGGAGAGGAGGCTGGATACCTAACTAATTCCTGTCGCGTTTGCCTCACCCTCGCGATCTGTATTGAAGTGCGACTCGTCCCATTGGTCCTGCAGGGCCGTATTAGCCTTGACCCTGGTCGAGCTTATGACCAACTTTTGGAGTGTACCTTGACGATGCCCTTGGGATTGTCGAAGTACTCGTTCGTGGCGGCCTCAACATTATTGCCATTTGCCTAGATGTACGGGGAATAACATGTCAACAATAATGGCGCTCAGGTCGTGCTGTGAGTGGAATTGAAGCGTAGTCAGTACCTTCAGGCGATTTATAGCCTCAGCGCGTGATATCGGGAGTAGGATGAGGAGCTGGTCGATATCGGCCTCGCTGGGCGAGTCTGAGAGTACCATCGTGAAGACAGTCAGGTCCGGAAGCAAAGAGGCAGCAGGTTTGGCTCAACGAGCATAGGAATCGATTTAGCCACCGATTCAGGGCGAGCGGATTGAAACGAGAGCCAGTAAGACCTACTCAAGCTCGTTTACTTCGGCGTTAACTTGGTAAGTAGAAACATATTCTTCAGTACTCGTGATAGACATTCAACCACCGAGAGAGGTGGGCGCAGTCGGGGCCACGTCAGCGACGCTGGTGAAGAGAGGGTGTCAAACAGAAGTATCAAGATGCTGATGGAAAGATATGAATTCAAACACGACAAAATCGAAAGCAAAAAGTACCTAGTACTGTGCTTGTACTACGTACTGCGTAGCTCTGGCAGGCGTTGTCGAGAAACGATATGCAAGAGCCGCCGCCCGCACTTGCAAGTGGATCATTATGACTTAGAGATGTGAAGCTACCAGGTAGCTACAGTATGTACCTGCCTCTTGGGTAGGGTGGGGTCGGTTACCTAAGCTGCCCGACCATATTAAGTTATTACTTGAGGTCTCCTGCTTTTCTCTACTCATAGAATAACTTATTAAATATGAAAACAAAAAGTACAACTCGAGGTTACATTTTTGTGGAGAAAGTAGCTTTCCCAGAGAATGTAGTGTTAATGTGTGCGCTGTCGTTCCTCCCTTTGATTGTATCATTACTTTAATAAGTGGCAAGGTTGTTTCATGGATTAACTAGACATAAGTTATCAGAGGCCGGCCTGCACGGTATTTATAGTGTAGGGAGCGCCCCTGTATCAATAGGTAGGATGTTGTACAAGGTGCATGTAAATCATTAAGATAACTGGGTTTTGGCAAGCAAACCAAGAATTGCTTAATCTTAGCTAAATACTTGACTTCTCAACCTACTTCGGTCACAGATATCCCACAACATCCATGTGGGAGGTCGAGAACGTCGTCTCTAAAAAGCAATATACGGCAACAGGCCGATAGCCTATCCTGGGCTTAAAAGCATGCCACTCAGTTTATCTAATCGAAAAGATCCGAAGTACGCCATTATCCGACGCTATGCAAGAATATGTATATCGATGTTAGAGGAGTTTGGTAATTGGGCGGTTAATCCTTTCGCTCGTCAATGACCCTAATCCCTAGAACGAAGTACGAAAAAGATAGAGGGAGGGGAATGCCAATCTCGACTCGGTAGCACTAGACTACAACGTCCTTCCTTGCAATCCGAGGGGTAGGGTAGGGAAGTGCGAACTTGTTCATACGAGCCTCACTCATTGCAAGGCTGAAATCGTTCCAGGTCGTCGTGAGTGCGGAGCTAAACATCATCGTCATCGCTCTGTCCCTCTTCTTCGCCGTCTTCGTCGAAATCCGCAGTCTCGTCGTCCCCTGTGTCGCTACCACCGAAGTCCAGCTCCTCGTCGCTCTCGGCCCAAAAAGTAGCGTCATCGTCGATCGGCTTGGGTGGTGGTGGGGGTTCAAGGGATGTGGGCATCACGAACCCCTCGGGAATATCCTGTTTTGATTTCTCAACAATCTCCCTGGCTTTCTTGTTATACGCGTCACGCGAATCCCGGTACATCACGCTGGCGTCTACATTGGCCGGCGAGTTGATCTCTGGATCGTCTAGGAGGAGGAGAACCGAGCGAAGGACGGATTCAACGCCCTGGAGCGGAGACCAGCGCTCGCTCGCTTGTTCGCCTGATGTTAAATCTTCGCCGGGCGTGTGAAGTATGGAAATACATAGTTTCCCGTCAGGGTAGATATTCGGATGGTAGATGGGAATGAGGAATCTGAATGTGGGTGGCTGGATGGGATACTCTTCGGTGAACGTCATCTCGGCCTATAGTTACCAATCGACACGTCAGAGTTGCCCGAAAGATGAGTTCACAGAGATGACGTCTACTTACCCTGAAGTATCCACCATTAAAGGCGCTGTCAGAATTCAGAACAATAAGTCCAAGGCGCCAGCGAAGAATGTTTCCGCCCACAAGCTGCAAGTATCGTGAGTGATCGCGGCCGATGCCGGAGGGTCAGTAAGTGACACTTACATCAATGTTCACCCATTTCTCTTTGGACAAATCCTGCATCTCCATCATAAGCCGATGCTTAGCACCTCCTGCCAACCTCGACGACGCCATTTTGCTGGCACCGATCAAGTTTTACTATTGTCGAGAGAGAGAGAAAGACAGTAAGAAGTTTCGGTAGGAGCAGGTGGCAACGGCTTGGTGGGATCGAATGGGAAGTTTCCTAATCAGCGTTCGCTATCGTATTTACGTCGAGGTTGGCCGTGAGTGAACGTTGAGTTGGGTGAGTATGTGAATGAGTGAGTGGTTGGAGTGAAGGAGTGTTTCGGATAAGAGAAGAGCGTAGAATGTACTTATGTAGGTATTATTGAGGGAAGGGTTGGGTACGGGGTCTCCTTTTAGTTGGAGATCTTTCGCACCTTGGGCACCTGATATGTAATGCGGTACCAGGTACCTACTTTCAGGTTGTAAGGCACCACGTGCATTGACACGTCCTTTTACCCCTACTTGCTCTGCGGAATATACATCACCTGCAGTATGACTGTGCACATAAAGAAGGTCATGTACATAGCACTACTAAGTACCCTAGGTAGGTAGGTAGGTAGAGCGTGAATCCATACTACTGCTAACTACAGTAAGAGGTAGATAGATAGAATAGATAGGGCGAGGAGGGAGAGCCAAGACATTGAACTAGGCGGCAGGGCAAGTGGGATTGAATAGTGGGGATCCATGTCTGAGGACCCATACTGACGGAATGTTCTGTAATACATTGGCGGCAAAGGGCTCCTGACTCGTAACAGCGCGAATAGCATAGAATTTAGCCCTCTGGTCCTGCTCTGGTGTTGGTTTGGGAGCGTGTCAGTAGGTGATGTCTTGACATGAATAAATCCTTTGCCACTCACTAGGTAGGTAGGCAAGGCCAGGCACCTCGATAGTAGATAATTTGATATTGCGCATAACTATTTAACATGGCACGTTCTACGTGACAGTTGCCTCTACATTCCGGCATGTACCCGGTAATATCGGGTACTGCATCCGAGCGTTCTAACAGCAACAAAATCATGGGTAACGTCAGGATGAAAGAAAGACGCAAGAAGAGGCACGATGTGCTACCATATCACCCAGCTGGCTGGTAGTGCTCAAAGGCTGGAAAATATTTTCACCTCATGCTGACAAGGAAAATATGTATCCGAGATCTAACTGTATTAGCGATGTGCATGATGAGTTGGCTCGTCACCCTATCGAGTATCCCGGAGCCATTGAGACTATACGTATAAGCACGCCGTACCTAGATAGCCCAACCCGTAAGAAAAGAACCCATTTAGCCTGCTTGGTACCTACAACTAGTTACCATCTAGAGCGACATAGCGAGTTAGAGGGTAACTGAACCATACAATAAGTTGTTTTTGGTTCACGAGTTACTCTCTAAATCGTACAGGGCTCTGACCAGACACTGGAATACCTAAATCGACTGCCACTATCAATGCAATCTGCGGAATAGATTTCTACTAATAGGAATGTTGTGGCACATACTTCACTTCGGGTATCTATCAAATGCTGGGCTGGGCTGGGCTTGCTATTTTATCATGTATGTAAGCAACTTGATCCAACCTCAGACGCTTCAGACCAGTCTGAGACTGCATATATATATATATATATATATATATATATATATACATGTACATAGTATGCGGACAAGATCAAAATATTTCATATGTGGGACTGCATAGGTAGGGAGCGAAAATACCAACAGCATGGGTAGAACACAGGAGCAATCGGCTCAAATGATACCTGTATCGTGGCGTGGATAAAAGTAGGCGTAGGCGAATACTACAAATACTACCTCACTGCTACATGTTCGCAGTAGATATGGCTTTCTCTTTGTTCCCATGTTCCCGTGATATACGAGGGGGTGCAACAGCCCATGCCCAGGTGGGGACGTTACCAGTGGTGCAGATGTACCACGTCATGTACCACCCTCTCAGTAGTGCCATCCGATTAGTGGACGGTAGCCCGTTAGGTGTACTGGCAGTATACTTTATAAGCAAAGTACCTACCCAGGTGCCCAGTTGCCTACATGTACCTCGCGGTGGGGCGGCGGAACAGGACGTCCCTGGTGCCAGTGGTGTTTCTGCTGCCGGGTGACAAGGCAAGGCCACCTGCCCCCATCCTTGGTCTGTTGCCATTACCATTCTACCTATCTTGGTTTCCGAATTCTCAACCTCTCATCCACAACAACCCACAACCAACAGTCCCTACCGACCGCCGATCGCACGATACCCGTCGCAGTCGGCGTCCGAGCACTACACAGCGCGACATCTCGATAGTTTCTGCCGACGTCAGACGAAGGAAGTGTTTTGATACGATTGCTTGGTGCAGGCGATTGATTGGGGGGCGTGTATGCCGGGCGGACTCGGGAGCCCTTAGACCAAGGCAACTCGGTCGGCCGACTTGCGCGCGCGACTTGCCACCGTCACCACCACTGCTGAACGTCAACAACAACAATCATCTGCTTTGAATATTAGCATCACTATCGCCGACAGTGTACCGAGCGCATTGTCCGACACCAGCTACCCTGCCGTCACCGCCTCCAGGTGCTCTTGTCGCTGACGCTGTTCGTTCCCACCGATCGGCATTTTCGTTCCCCTGGGACCTTCGCCGACTTCTTCGGCCATCAAATCCCCTCCTCTTCCACCGCTGATCGGTCGCATCCAGAATTCCTGACGCTGTCTGATCTCGATGGCAGCCATGTCCTTTAACCCTCAGACACCCCAGAGCCCTTCCCAGTTCTCTCCAAGCGTGGTGGATCAGGGATTGAGCATGACTACTTCAATGACTTCCACCGCAACCTCATTGCCCACTGTGAGCCATAGTTTTCTCCTGTCGTCCTCAATCATTGCTTGCAAACCAGAATCGACGAACTTTATTCATAAATCTCTACTCTTCAATCTCCCTTCTCACCTGTCGCTTACCAATGCATTGAGACATTACTAATATTTTTTGCAGCCAGCGCATAGCGTAAATGGGTCCAATCTGCTGCCTGATAGTTCTCAGGATACTGCTATGACAGACGTGTCAAACAAGCGGAAATATTCATTTGATGAAACCGGAGCCCACGTACACAAAAAGGTTCACCTCGACGACCCCCGCAAAATTGGTATTCAGGACCTACACTTGGATGTCGGCGAAAAATACCTTCTCTGCAGAACTCGTAAGGCTCCTCTAATGTCTCAAGAGTCTCTACCATTCCAGCTATGGGGATTCTCTTTCTGATACAGACATCCTTGTAATCCCCAAGTGGTCTAAGTAGCCGGTATATGCGAGAAGTATCCTTGTTGACACAATTTTTTTCATCTAGCCCATTCTATATCTTCGCCGCGCATGTCGGAAGACTTGTTCGAGAAGTTTGGCTTGACAGGCATTGCCGCCGAGGTTGCCCGTACCAAACCCAATGGAGAAAAGAATGCGCTACGCAAGACATACAAGGGTCAGATCAAGACATTGGGCCTCAGCGGCCATTTCGACGTCGTCAAGAAAGAGCAATCCGCATTTATGGAGCTCCTGATGGTCGCCGAAGAGGACTGGCAGAATCGTGCCGTATCAGGAAAAGACATCGAGAGGGGATTCAGTTCGGCCCACCAGTCCAACTTGACGAGAGCAACAACATTGGCAAGAGGCCAAATACCGAAGGCGCTATGGGATAGTTCTGTTTTAGGAGATTTGGCACCGGGACACGCCTCGAAAAAGACGAGTTCCGATCAAGTTCCACGAGCGACGGCTCCGAGCACGCCCGCGTTATCGGCTACAGGCGCTACGCAGAAGGCAAACAAGTCGCTAGCACCCCAGCTGGATCGCGCACGTCGACTAGGCAAAAAGAGGAGTTACCAGGACACGAGCTTCGAGGGTTATGGTGAAGGGTACGATGATGATACAGGCGGTTATTCTACAGGCGACGGTGATGATCGGTCGAACAAGCTGAAGAGAAGAAAACAGGTGCATTCGTCAGATCATCCGTCTTCTAGAATCTCTTAGCTGACCGGTCTTCACAGAACCCCAATGGTCCACCACTCGGTGGACGTTTTTAAATACGATGATACCCCGGAAACGGAAGGGCGGCGGTGCAGAGTTGCTGCAAGGCTGTAAAAATATTCTGGAAAGGTGCCAGTAAAGCTACGAGTCCTATTTTACGAGACAGCTTCACGGTTTTCCATGGTTAATGCATAGTTCATGATTTATTAGCAAGGCGCCAGGCGTTGGGACATGAGATTTACTTACACATTCACATTACGGTGGCCAACGATCAATATTTGGAGTTTCCCAAAAGGACGACCCCTAAGCAGGCACGGGTCCCAAAGTCACTGGCAAGTGGCACATACATACACAAGCGACTTTAGCTAGACAATACAAAAAGATCAAAACATCACTCGAGGGTACACAAACCACTTGAATTTGAGTATTCATTTATTGAATTAGGTCTTTCTGATTCTAACGATCATTATGTTGAAAACGCTCGTGTAGATCATGGATTTATTTGCAGCTCTGCAAAAAGCTTATGATGCCATATCGCATAATGACCTCAAACGATACCACCAGTCGCTTTGGCACTCGAACTCGATGCCACCGCTCTCGAACATGGCACGAAGGAGCCCCCATTCCGACTCGTCAAATTGATCCGAAGCAGCCCGTTCCTCATCTGGCGGCGTAGGGTCGGGCGGGCCACCGGATATTGAGACGGTTTGTAGATGCGGGAAGCCACCCTCAATGGCGCGCTGCGCAAAAAGCCTGATATCCTCGAATAAGTCGCGCGAGACGTTCACCAGCGTCAACGCTACTAGCGAATCCGGCAATTTTTCGACGAATATCCCACGACTTGGCGTATCGGGGGAGCTCGTAGTAGTAATACTCGACAATGCGCCAGGATTGAGGGTGACCGTTTCGAGAACTGGAAAGTCGCGCAGCGATTCGATGCCCTGGTGCTGCTCTCGCGGACTATCCCTGGCGAAATGGAAAATCTCGAGCTGTCTCAAGGTCTGCTTAGCAGGTTCGAGAGCGACGACAATCTCAGCCGGCAGCCTGTCCATAGCCCAGTGCGGCCCGAACGAGATGTAAGTGAAGTTCTCGAGGTGGCGGCAGTATTTGCAGAGGAACAACCCCTCGCGATGGAACCTGCTCTCGATGATGCGCAGTCTCTTCAAGTTCCGGAGGTCCAGATCGTAGTCGGCTGTGATGCTGTAGCATCTCTTGAGAGATAGATACTCGAGGTTGGGCGAGTACCGGATGATGTCCTGCACGTCGGCGAAGTTGAAGCGCCGCGCTATGCTCTCCTCCTCGATCTTCAGCTCGGTGAGTGACCAGAGCCGATTCGAGGGGTTCTTAGCCCAGATGGAGAGGCACTCATTGAAGCCCTCGGATGAACTCGGGACCTTGAGTTCAAGTGTCTTTAGGTTCGGCAGCGAGCAGACCAGAAGTTGGTGTGCGAAACTGCTCCGGCTGGATACCCCCCACAGCGCAGCCGAGCTCATCCGAATATTGGAGACGGGAACCCGCAGACGACGCGCGACATCCCCGACTAAGGCAGAATCATATTGAGAATACTGCCTGAAGAGGTCCTCGCGGTCATAGTGTTTTGTATATGCTGAGGTTGTGCAGCTCCTGAGAGATAATCAGTTACGGTAACTAGGTAGAACAGCTTTATGAGACATGTAGCAAGTGAGCACACGACCAGATCAACTCCATGTTAGTTCCCCTTTTGATGGAACGTTGGCCGGGTAGGCCGGCTTCGGAAGGTACTTGACAGAACAGAAATAGCAAGGAAACACATACACTTCAGTAACGACTCTTGCGAGGTATTGGTTGTTAGAAACAGTCCGGATGAAGGCTGACAGGCTCTGGTACTGAGTTGGTCTCCCGTCATTGAAGTCGAATGTCTCAAATTTCTTATAAAGAAGCGGTATCCCCAGTTCCCAGAGAAATCTACAGGTCCGTGATAGGCGCGATAAGGTCTTATTATCCTGGATGTCTTCATAAATCATTTGCCATATCTCAGTCGGGAGATCCATGGCCACAGCCGTACTTTTTTACATACACCCTAGATTTAGGTGGTGAGACAAATGGGCATAAGCAAACAACCAGAAGTTGGAAAACGTGCAAGTAGAATAGGATGGTTCGGTTTCAGTTCCCGCGGTGAAAAAAGGGGAGGGAGCATGGACACCCCAGTTAATCCCAGGAACTTGTGAACCTGTCCTTCTGGTGGCTTGATGGCGTAGGTGGCTGTTTACCGCAATCAAATTGGAACTTGAGTGATGCCGACTTGCAGTGTAAACTGCGTATTACGGTGTATTGGTGGTATGTTGTAATACAGTAAGTAGACGTGCAGCGATGAAGCAGCGCTGGCCGACGACCGGGCCGTCAATTCAATTAATTATCAATTAGGAGGTGACGTTAGCGCTAGTTAGTCGGCTATTACCAAGATTGATCGCCTCCGAGGTATTGAATTAGCCCCTGCTAGCTACCCACCCCCAAGACATTAAAATAGCTCCTTCAGCAGCGACCTCTCAGCCCCACGTCGCGGTATGCTCCGGGCCATATGGTCCTATTAATACAGTATATCCACTGATTTGATTGATAACAGGTCGGCTTCGATTTTAATTCAAGGCTACCTACCTCCCAAGGTTAGTCTAGTATACCCGGGTAGTAGCCTACCTGGGTAGCTACAATGACTTCGCTAGAATTCCTGTGGCATATCTGCTAAAACTTATTGTATGGTGAACAAATCCAACATTACAAGCAAACGCTACACTCTAGTTGATACACTGTGATCCGTTACTCATGCCAGCAACCTAGTCTACTCAGCCAGTTTCTCGCAATCGAATACCTCCAAAACGTATGCTTTGTCTGCTGCGCCTCAACTACGCCTGTGATATCAATCAACCCTCAGCCTTGACATATTCTCATGACTGCTCGCAGACTTCCATAGGCTTGGGAAACTTCTGGCCTACTCTACCCAGTTAAATAATCATGAGCTCTGCCGCCGCAGACTTCAAGGGCCTCACTCAAGCCAGCAGCAGCGGACATCCAAGCCAAGGAAAGACTCCGTTTGGAGGCCTCTATAATGACCCCCGCACATCGTCTACTCAGTCCTTGACGCCCTCTCTGCCGCCCTATGAAGAGGTAGAGAGACGCAAGCTCTTAGTGATCTATATACACGGGTTTATGGGAAATGACACTTCGTTTCAGTCGTTCCCGGCTCATGTGCATAGCTACCTGAAACTGGCCCTTTTTGATAGCCATGTCGTTCACTCCAAGATCTATCCCAGATACAAGACTTATAAGTCTATCGACGTTGCTCGCGACAACTTCAGTAAATGGCTCGAGCCACTCGAATCCCTCAAGACAGACATCATTCTCATCGGGCATTCGATGGGTGGTTTGTTGGCTGCTGATGTGATTCTAAAGGCAAGCACTCCAAGGTTCACCTCGTTAAATCTCACGGCTAACAACCTGACGTAGCGACCCACGTATCAGGATCAAAATCACGATGGTTATTTCAAACATCGTATTCTTGGGGTAGTGAACTTAGATTCCCCGTTACTAGGAATGCACCCGGGCATCATCGTATCCGGAATATCGAGTATATTCCGAAAGAACGAGACTCCAAAGTTACCAGGAGAACCATCAATACAGCCGGTGCTCAGCCCTGGTACTGATCTTCCCTCGCCGAATCTCTCAATGTACTCCGTACCGTCCACCATGTCGGAAATGCCGCCCTCTCCACCACCACCCCCAGCGCCCTTCATGCGCCCTGCCTTAACTAATGATGCAAATTTCAACCCAAACCTACCGAATGACGTTCGTATTGAAGAGAGGACCTGGTGGAAGAACGTCGTTCATTTCGTGAAAAAGCATAACTCCGAGGGCTTGATTGATGCTGCCACCAATCACATCATGTCGCATCTGGAATTTGGCGGCAGCATGTTTGACATCAATTCTCTCAAAACCCGCTATGAGAGCGTTCGAAGGCTAGAAGATGTGGACGACTTGAAGCAGGCTGGTTCTAACCAGCCGCCTCAAGTCCGCTTTATTCAATACTATACCATCTGCAATGGGTTTCCAAAAAAGCCAAAGGAGGAAGATTTGGCACGGGACGATGCACAAGTCGTATCGATCAACGATGTTTCAGAGAAGGTCCACGATATTCCAGAGAAAGGCCCCCTATCACCACTCATATCATTGGATGGCCATGATCCCGAACCCCGAAGCGAGATCAAGCAGGATTTCAAGGCTTTGAGCTTATCGAATAGCGAGCGATCAAGTTTAGAGCTTCTTAGTCCGGAGCCGATACTAGATGAATTGCCGGCAGCAGCAAAAGACCACTCTATTGAAGCCGAGAAGGCGACCGATACTGGATCATCTAACGAGCCTTTAGATACGATTCAAGCAAGCAGCCACGACAACATCGTATCTCCTACGGATGAATATCCGATCGAAAACAAAGTCTTAATAGATGATATTGCGCATACTGTAGATGCTCTAGATCTCGATCTCCCAGCTGTGCCAGAAATGCCGTCAAAACCAGAACCGCTCAATTTGGAGAATTACGCGGATAAGGACGCCCGCAAACTAGCAGAAAAAGAAGCAAAGCGGGCGCAAAAGGTGTATGCACAAGCGGTGAAAGACCGCGAAAAAGCGATTAAGGATCGCGAAAAGATAATCGAGAAGCGGAAAAAGAAGTTAGCACAAGAAGCTGAGAAAAAGGCCAAGGAAGAGAAGAAGAGACGTAAGAAGGAAGAAGCCGCCGCTGCTTCCACCACCGCGACATCCTCCACGACACCAAAAGAATCCAAAGAACGGTCATCAACATCAAACCAAGAAGCTAGTGAAAAACTCACAATGCCAGTCGATCAAGAAGCGCCTCCAGAATGGACACCAGTATCCCAAGACTTGGCAGCCGAGGAGGCAGACGCCAAAAGAAAAGAAAAGGAGAAGGCGAAAGAGAAGACCAAAGATCACGAGAAGGAAGAGAAGAAGATGAAACAACGGAAATTCTGCAACGTGCCCAAGTCCAATGGCCTAGTTGACTCCAAGTGGGTAGGCGTCTTCATGAAGGATATGGACGAGGTGGCGGCGCACACCGGCCTCTTCTTCGCGGGCGAGCACTACGAGAGCCTCGTGGGCGATGTTGGGAATACCATCGTTGAGTGGGTACACGCGGATATGACCAAGCGGACAATCTTAGGGTTGCAGTGAAAGTTTGGACGTCGGATATAATGAGGTTGTGTTACTAGATGAGTTGATAACCTGGGCTAGGTGAGGGGAAATTGTGATATTGCATTGAACGGATGTCATTGAAATACGCAAAGACATGGTAATGAATACAGGATGAGCATAAAAGCATTTAATATTGAGGTATCTGGCTGATATTTGACTCTGTAGATGTTATATTGATAACAGGTTGCCCGAGTGAAGAGCAATAAGAGGTTCTTCAAGCATGCAGTGCAGACCGCTATTGCGCACTACCTCCAAGCCGATAAATGTCTGAAGTACCCAGCAGATCTACATCAGCAATAAAATAAAAGTATGCGTTAAATACAAGCGTCTTCAGCTCATGTAACAGCAGCCTATGATTGCGGGCGACCAATACGGCCATCACCATCTCCCCTTAACGTCTCACGACCAACGCATTATAAGCAAAGCGTTGCCTAGGCTACTAGCCCATAAGGTAGCTATTTACACTCTGTAAAGTTGTGCGACTGGGATTTGCCTCAGGAAACGCCATCATAATATGACCCAGCTTCGTCTTAATCAAATTTTTATTGATGACCAAATCGGGAGTCCGAGGTCTATATTTCCCCTCGTCATCAAAGAACTGACACACGAGAGCGAGAGCAACTCCAATTGACAAGTCCTTTCCGGTCTCGCAAGCAATTAATATGCGTTTCTGGGTTGCGGTGGTAGGTAGAACAGCCTCGGAGTCCCGCACATCCTTCTTTAGATATGCCTCAACGAAATCGCATATAGGTGTTAAAGCAATTCGAAGACTACGGCTCGCACGCTTCTGCTTGCCAATGCTCACTTCCAGTAGGTTGGAATGCTTTACCCACGAGATTTTGTCCGTGGCCTCGGGAATGAAAGTTATAGTGCAAGTCTCTGCTTGAGCAGACACGGGCAACTGACTAACAAACAAGCAAGGCGCAACCTGGACAGGGGCATTCGACTCTGGGCCGACTGTCTGATCTGCCACGAGTGCTCGGACAAAATCAGGCAGATCGGACTCAGGCGTGGAGAGGAGCGTGGCAATATTGCTCCAGAAAATAGGCGCAGTCAAGCCGAGAGACCAGTTCTCGGTGTCGTCGCCAGCGCCCTGGATATACCCGCCCTCGCTCATCTCCCCGCCCGGAACTCGTCGCGAGCTCGTGCAGCAGATGACAGGATGGTAGTCATCGAAGATCTGCTGCGTCGGAGCGAGCTGAGACTCCTGCGTCACCCACATCGGCCGCAAAGGCTTGGCTATGTGCTGACGCAGAGTCTCAATGTCGATGTCGAGCGCCTTCAGCGAAGCAACATGCTCCGGGATCCTGGCCTCAGCCTGCGAGTGTTCGGAGCGCGAGACGACGTTGGGCGGCGTGTAGAGCTGGTGAAATCCCGACGCCTCGGGAAACAAGACGCGGTTGAGAACACAGCACCAGATCGGAACAGTCTTGCTCAGGGCATCGGGCATCTGCTTCCCCCTCCTCGTCGAATCGACGATGATGCAGCCGTCATGCCGGCCGATGATGGACAGAAGGTGGAGATTAAGTCGCCTAGAGCTGAAGTTCCACTGTCCGGTATGGCCATCGGTACTCTTGAAGTACGCGGAACCAGCCTTGGTTTTCGGGTCTATGTACCAACTCCCACATCTCTCATTCGCGATCAACGGACGACCGAGAGCATCGGCCACCTCGTTAACGAAGTCTGCATCCTGTCTAATGGAGCGCAGACGGTTGGAGATGGATAAGTTGGCCCTTTTTAGATCAGTCAAGATGCGCGAGAAATTGTGGTTTGCTTGCGGCGAGAAGATCAGATCCGATTCGGTAGCCATGAAAGCTGGAAAAGGGTTGTGGCCATCATAGTCGATCTGTGTTTATTAGTCGGACTATATTTTGAGAGTATCGTAGCCGGGCCATGCAGCTGTCAACTGGACCATCAACTGGCAAACTTAATCAATAGTTCTCCTCATTGGGTATCTACCTACCTATCTACCTCTATCTATCAGTGCGTTCAGCACTGTCGTTGCCTTCCAGTATACCAGGTTTACAATTCCATTACCCAGTTCCGCTGCAACCCAGAGAGGTTTATCTCATCTGCTTGATCATTCTAGTTTTGACACGTCTTAAAATGCCTAGCAACTTTTATGAATGTAGTGAATTTTGCGTAAGATGCCGTTGTCTTCTTTAGCAGACCACCTCTGCTTTCACCAGTACCGAATATTCGGCTTCGTACTTCAGAAGGCTTGGCGTGATCATCAAATCGACCACGCCCTGTGAACTTAGTTTCGCC
Organism: Xylaria curta; assembly: GCA_022495235.1. NCBI lineage: Eukaryota > Fungi > Ascomycota > Sordariomycetes > Xylariales > Xylariaceae > Xylaria > Xylaria curta. The sequence goes on along the minus strand of MU375904.1, from coordinate 471,956 downwards.
CGCATATCCATGATATTTTCAACGTATGTAAAGCCGTGCGTAAGAGTACTTCCGGGCTGGTTGGACATCAGGACAACGACATGGCACATGTCGAATGCGGCACTGAGCTCTGCTGTCGCCGTGACAATGCCACGCAGGGAATCTTTGAGTGCTTTAAGGGCAACAGCATCCAAGTGCACCACAAGAGGCGTAATTGCCGCTACAATCTGCGTGGTAAGTTCCTCGACGAAGACTGTATCAATCGGATAAAGCTTGTGAACTAGTGTCGCAGTGCGAATACGCCAATCTTGGTATTCTGGATCTGGTGCCTTTTTGGATATGGCTTCGGCCACCTCTCTGACCTTGTTACTGATATCGCGTCCGCATGCACGGCAGGGAGTTTTGAAATATCGTAAAAGGTATCTCCAGATAAGTGCACGGAAGATGTAGCAGGTCATGTTCGGGCTGCTAGCGTAGGTCTTCCAGTGCGGCGAAAGTGCTTTGAACTCGCCCTTATACTTGTCCGACACTAAGTTCGCCGAAAAGGGTTGGTTGAGGTGTTCCAGTGATAGAGCACGGATCTGTTCCCGAAGCTGGATCCATCGCGACACAATTTGCTCGTCGCTCAATGTGAGGACGGGGGTCGGGCTCGACTGGGCGTGCTTGGCTCCCAGCGCCTCGATCAATTTAGTGTTTGCGGTAACCTCATCGGCCAATGATTCGAACTGCGCCTCAGCCTGCTTCATTCGTGAATGCTTGATGATGCCCCCCTCATCTGCACCCTGGTCCATCAATGTCAGCCCGTTTCCTGTGCCTTTGTGTGTCAGAGCAATCTCTGGACTTTTAGTCTTGTGGTATGTTGGCGCTACCGGCTTACCAGGATTGCCGGTTGCGCCAGGTGGTAAACCCTTCAGTCTTAGACTTTCTGACTCGAGCTGCGCAATCCTGGCTTCCAGTCTTGACTTCTCATCCGCCCATAACCTTTCGGCCTGAAGACCTTCGGCTCGCAACTGGCGAAACTTCTTGTCTCGTTCAGTAAGTGCGCCTTGGGTCTCAGCGAGCTGGGCTCGGAGAGAATCCATTTTGGCAGCCAATGATGGGGTCAATGAAATGTGGATGGTGCGAGAGATGTGGATGTAGTTGGTCTCTCGAGTACTAAAACGGGGAAAGACTCGCGACCCGGTCCGAGTACAGCAATAAATAGTATTGTGCACTCAACTGCAAATTTTGTCAGATGTTTGCTCGACGCCGAGTCTTAGCATGCTTTCTTTGTTGATTTAGCGCTGGCCTTTTCCACAAACAGCAGCAACAACAGCCTTTGTCGTTTGCATCTCCAGATGGAATGCGGAACAAGCTGATGGGTTATGGGTAGAGAGAGCGGCTTTTAAAGTTGAGGGATTCGCAAGCCGCTTGGTTTAGAGTTTGCGATATATTGTCTCGATTGCCTTGCCTTGGTGCCACGGCCACATCATTTTGCTATACCGGTACCATTGTAATCATGTGGCACCGGTTCCCTTACATGATCGCACCATCGTAGGAGGCCCACCACTAATTCTGAGATTGTTGTACAGCTTTAGAAGAAGCAAATATGAGCCTATGTGGCGAGAAGAGTCACGTAAATAGATGAAAAGGTGATTGGCAACTTTAGGGCTACCTAGCCTCAGAGGTATGCAACAACACCTAAAAACGGGTATTAGGATAGCCTTTCATATGAATATGCAAATGCAGCTATACCTATCAAATTACCTGGGTTAATCACATACCTGGAGATTACTTATTTGTTTTTCCCCTTTACTTTGCTGTGGTTCTCGGATTTTACAGTCAGTTATTTCTCTTAGAATCCAGTATGCATCTCTTCCTTATCTCAAAGCGCTACATTTCCTACCTGGTACAATCAACGGAGTTAGTAGGGTTCACAATATGCTATATAATACATTAGCGGCAAGCCTTGTACGAGGCCTTCACTGCTTAACCACCCACGTATACTTGATTGAATCAAACGAGCTATACGAGCGCGAGCGCGAGTGAGGGACCGAAAGCGAGGTTTTCGCATATGCACAGATGTTCCGGACCCTTATTACAAGAAACGAGATCATATCTGCACCAAGTATTAGTCGTCAGTGTAACGACAAACAGCTGTTCCGGCCAGAACAAGTGACAGAGTACATACTCTAGCCTTGAAATTATATGTCGAAAATAATTTTATTTACAAGTCTAATAACGGTTGTTACCGTTGCTCTATATGACTTCTATGGCTGCTCCGAGACGAACATTTTACTCAATCTATGATATAGCTAAGACCTCTAATAATGAGGCGTGATGTCTCGAATTTGAGTATTAACGACCTTAAACCATGAAGTCCACTGTGAACCTGAACGGATAGTCGCCGTTTTTTAGAGTTATGTTAGTCAGTCTTTGTTTAAACCAGAAAACATGTTACGACCGAAGATATATCAAGACAGAAATGATTTTTTAAGTTTGCATCCTACAAGTAATGTCAAAGTATTACAGTGGCTGATATTATGTGAAAGTACCCGCATGAAGACTGAAGCCGACGTTTTCAAGATGTATTAAATCACCACCACTCGTCTAATCATCAATACTAATGCCATTATTTACACATTACGTGAAGAAATTCTCAACTTAAATAATTAGATACGTCTTCGATTCAAACAAACCCACCATCGCATGATCTTCCTATAGCGGGAGTTCTGCCATGCAGCTTAGACTCTAAGTCTCCCTTGCAGTACGCGTAGACAATCTAGAACATAGCTTATGTCAGACCACCCAACATTTCCAGTCCTCATGTGTCACCCCAAATGTTAAATTCACGGTTCTCGGAGATATCCCTCGGCGGCGGACCCCTGACACTCTATGTTGTCACCAGCCCCCTTTTCTGTTGTCATCCGGCTCTAAGACGGAGCCGTAGACTTCACCCCACAACTACTCCCCTCCTGATCTCGGGTGCCGTCAATGAACCTCGTGTGTACAAGCCGCACGAAGGCTTGATCATTCATACATATGCAAAGTAAGCTTATATTGGCCGCCAATTTCGACGAGGTGTTAGGCGTGTATCTGTGGCCTTCTCCTTAAAAACTAGATCAAGATACTTCCGCAGCTAAATATCGAATTACTAGAACAAGGCGAGTGCGTTTAAACAAGAAAGCAAGATATTCGATCACTTAAGTACTGGAAGTGATTGTGTCCGAAATGGCATGTTTTGTGGTTCTAGAGAGAGTCGATAATGGTGCTATTTATCTGAGTTCGCTCGATGCTCGAGGTAGACGCATGCCTTCATCAGCTGACCCGACTTCACAATGAGGCTCAGACGAAAACGTCGACAGACTCCAGCCATAAGCTTCATTGAAGTGCCCGTCTAGCGAGGTCGTTCCCATTCAGTACAGGAAATATGGAGCGAAATGCCATTGTGGATTCATTTCAGTGAAGAATGTCAACATGCGGACAGTCAGCACTTGAACTGTTTTGACGGAAAACACCAGATGTGCCTTAACAGGTTGGATGTCGCGATGCGCATCGGCTTCCACAGATACAGTAACGTGAGAAGCCTCGGCAATGGCAAGAGATCGCGAAAACGCTAGTTCGTAGCTTCGCTCTAACGCATCAGTGAAGATTGCTCGGCCTGAGAAGCAAGGAGGAAGACCAGCTCGTAACTCGCGAAAGGGACTCACCGACAGAACTGTAGGTATACCAGCGTGTCGGAACGAGTATATAAAGAGGGCATCATCACCTCGAGCTTCGTCCTCATCCTCATCAAGCTCAACAGCCTACCGATCACAGCAAACACATAGTCTTAACAGCAAATATGCAGTTCACCACCGTCACCGCGCTCTTCGGCATGCTTCTGGCCTCGGCCTCAGTCCTCGCCGGCCCGGTTGAGGAACTCGCCTCTCGACAGACCCCCGTCAACACCTGCGGTGCGCAGTTTGGCGCCCCTATCGCCGCCTACCTTATCGGCCAGCCCTGCAGCGGCAACGGATATGCGTGCGACTCTAGTTGCACGGATATTGTAAGGAGCCCACCTCGGATATCGAGAAGGAGGAGAGAGGAGATGTTTAAAACCGGCGTTTAGAAGGTCGATGATTAATAAATTTGCTTTCTAGATCCAATGCGCCAACGGCGTCTTCGTCGTCATCGCCTCTTGCGGCAGCGCCATCTGCGCCGGAAACCACAACGGCGGCGCTGTCTGCGGCTAAACGGTAGGTACCTTGTGAAACACCGGGCATTAGAGTCTTACGTACGGAGAGGCTAATGGCATATGTGATAGTCTAACAACATCTGCGTCCCCCTCCTTGCATATCCAAGATTGAGATGCGCCAAGCTACGAGGCAGCATGATTAGGGGCTAGGAGGGATATAGGATGACGACGGGTAGTAATAAAAGACCAGGAGCAGCTTTGTTCTTGAAAATCTCTGCCTTATTCCTGCTATCAAGATAAGACACAAGAAACTATCAGACTCGGAAATTTTAAGAAGTTGGATAGCTGTTTGAAAATTCGATACACCAATTCTTACCCGGCAATTTATGTCTTCTCGGTGTTCACTAAAGTGTGAACGCGATGCCTATTCTCTCTGATATGTTTGGCTATTACAAGTTCGTTCCTCCCCTCCTGCGTAATGTACTGAGACTACAATATGGCCCAGGTTGTTCTAAGTATGAGTGTACTCATTGTTACTATTATTGCCTATATACATGTTTACATGTACAATCGCCCCCTTACTTCTGTCTCTTGGGCAGATACCGAACATGTGACGGGCAGTTCCCGTGGTCGCCCTTAAAACTGTCCCGTGCTGGGACGAACTCACCGCTTTGCAGACTACCTTTTACAAACCACACGTACCAAGCCTCGTGTAGTACACCGTGTCGCGAGCACTTTAGTATAACGCGACTGCCACTGAACTCCTCGAGGGCACTCTGGATGTCGGCCAGCGCATATGTTTTGTGGGAATCCGGCTCGATCCCCACACGCTGGAGCGCGTAGTATGTGTCCAGCATTCGGAAGAGTCCGAAGGCACGAACGAAGTAGTCGACCACTTCCATGCCTGGCGTATAGCTTTTGCCATAGCACGACGGCGCAAGTGTATTGATACACGTGCCGTGCTTATTGTACTCATGGGCCCAGAGGTGCTCGTTTGTACCGCTAATTTTCATTAGTCGCAGGTCTTTGATTGCTATTGTTGCATTTCTTTTCATCTAAATTTCGCTTTCACTTCCGGGTTATTGCACACATCATAATTAACCTGGCGATGATGTGAAAAGAGACAGCATGAAAAAGAACACCATGAAGGACGAGGCGGACTTACTAGTTAGCAAGCCAATACCGGTTCATGGAGTCCATGAGCTCGTCTTGATCGTAATGCTTCAACACGGCCGTGATATTATTAAATCTGGGCGTCATCCCGCAATATTGGTCGTAAGAGCCATCGCAGAGATCAGGCCTATTCTCGCCATGTCAGCACTTGGTATTCGCTCTAGGGCTCTCAACATTGTTTCGCATCGAAATCACAAGCTACAACACTCCCAGATTGAATCCATAGAAGAGTGTGGTACTAACCAGAGCCCATGAAGAGTCCAATCCTGTTCGCCACCCTCGACATGTATTTCTTCGTCCCAAAACTGTGTCAACAACAACCGACCACCAGGGTAAATGAAACAGCAGGAGTCGGCAGCCGACTGGTTACTGCAGCTCACAGGCCCATCGAGCGGGCATGAAGGCGCACCACTAAGCGGGTCGTATGGCGTTACGCCGTCGAAGCTCGGCTGTTCGTCATGGTGTGTCTCGTACGAGGTAGATTGGGAGGAGCTGATGTGGCTCGGGTCGAATACTGAGGGGATGACGTTGGGGATGCCGTTCAGCAACGGTACCTGCGAAATTAGATTGTTCGCGTAGGTAAGGATGGAGCGCAGTGACATTGTCGGCGCCATGACGATAATCTGGTTGGAGGGGTGCTAGGTCTGTCTCACTCGGGTGAATATCTGGACTAAATAATGGTTGTACGAAGTTCCATAGCCACGGATGTCTCGGCGAGGACGGATGTAAGCTTGTTAATAAAGCTTGAGCTGACGTGGTATATGTGTGTTAGTTTGAGATAAAGTTGAAGCTGCCTAGAAGCGGCATGTTTGCGACGTTATCAACAGCTGATCAAGCGTCGGCCTATAACGTCCCTGTATTCACGCATGTGACGTCGTTTCAGCTGATAGGGGTCCCGTATTTAGTGTACCTCTTACAGGACCCCTACTGGAATGTGGAGCAACTTTAGGTGGGCTGACCTCCCCACCATACTTACACATTTGCTGTACAATTTATATGAAGTTGTCGAATAAAGGAATTTACAAACGTGAAGGACGAGCTAAATTTACGAAGCTAGTATGAATATGAGCCAATACAAAACTTCAAAGGTAGGTTTCAGCGACAGTCTCACTTATTTCGAAGTACTTACCATTCGAAGCAACTTCAACCTACTTAGGTGAAAGGCAACTAACTGAGCGAAGAGGCATGTTGAGAAACTCTATGCTTATCTTAGTAGGCGACTTGCTTTTGATGCTAAACCTTCTACGCTGCCATCCAAACCTACCTTAGCTAATATCTTCATCGCACCCATAAAGGGGTATGTAACTTGCGTTTAGAGTTAAGTCAAGTTGCACACCTCCCGAGTTAATGAGTTGGCAAAGGGGTGGATTTGCCAAGAGAGTACTCATATCCTGACTATTTGAAACAGCGGTCTCTGGAAGATACGAATTAGGGTGCTGAATATTATGAGCCAGCGAGAATAGAAGAGGCGTCTCTCAAACTGGACAACCAATGCTTATGGGCAGTAATCAACTCGTACTAACGTAACAAGCGTAAGAATGTCAGAAACAGAATGCTAATAAGATTTTCACGAGCCTTTAAGAGATCGAGGGGTTTCCGGTCGTTATTCTTACTCATCGCAGAACTTGAAGCTCCCAATTGCTGCCCTGATCCAAGTTTATTTATATTGCAACCATGGCTGGATAAAGAGTGTGCAACGTAATTTGGCTTACACGTTAAGCTCAAATTCCTGTCGAGAAGCCCCCATGAGCCCCATGGAGCGAGACAAAAACCTTTAGAGGTGCGGCGGTCTATGCTTGTACTGCGTCTTTGTCGCGAGGACAAACTAATCGTTGGATAGGAGATAATATAACAAGATGTGGAGAGCGGTTCACATCTAAGGCTGGAAAAGGGTATCTAGTATTAATATTTATATGCATGTGTACGGATTAACGCCTACTCCTGTAGACTGCCTGTCTACTCTACCTCGGGAAAGCCCCAATCAAGACCTTCTGGTTCCGGGCATCCTCGGGATGAATTCCCGACTCCAAGAGTTCCGGCACCGTGACTATGGGAAAGTTGTATTTGTAAGCAAAATCCCGTTCCTCCGCCGAGGACCGCGATTGTTGTTGCGGTGCTGTTGATGACTCGGGCGTACTAGTCGATCGCATCGTCGAATGGGATATCGCTTTGAGAACCGTGGAAGGTCCCACGTGATTCTGCTCTCGCGCTGCTCTGAAAGCTTCCAATGGAATATCCTGCGGGTCCCGTCCTTGTTCCCGAATCGCAAAGACCAGTTGCTGGAGCCGTCGGTCCTTTTTCCGCCTGTCGACTTCGATACACGCCCGTACGAAGAATATAAAGCGTAGGAGCCTAGGGTTTGGTTGATCGTTAGCCCACGGAGGAATGTCATTTGACCATCATTAGGCCTATAGTTAACATGCAACAATACTCATGGTAAGAGCGGGACGCACGAGTACGAGGCGGCTAGTTCAAGTGGAGATTGGGGGATAACTTACACTAAGAGGCTGAGGAAACTGAACTGAGTCAGTGCTATTCGAACCCAAACTAACAAGTCCCTTTCTTCCAATTCCGAGTCGGATGCACCCAACTCGCCCCAGGGCGCGCTAAGAGCTTGAGCCGCAACCGTAAAGGAGGCACCCAGCCACAAGATGAGTTCCACGCCGACGTGAGCTCCCGGGTGGATTCCCTTCGATGGGCTTCCCCGTATGATGATGACAATAAATTCGACTACGTCCCATAGTATGAAGATTGCTAGCTATATTACTCCTATAGTCAGCCTCGGAGAAGATTACAGAGACGCCAAGCAAGCCATCGTTCATATTGTATAGAGATTGAGAAAATACGGCGGGGACATATTGCGAGACTCACCGCAGGATAAGCAACCGCCGGCCAATAATCCAGGGCATTGCTAGCAGTTTGGATAGCAACAAGTTCGGCTATATCAATGATGCTTAGCAGCAAGCAAAGGGCCCGCAACACTATTTTGATGATATTCCATTTTCTCTGATTTCCCACAATCGGCAGGTCTGGTAATTTGTCTCGGTCTCGCTTTTTCTTGATCTTTGAATCACCCATAATGCATGCGGGTAGAGTTTGATTATGAGATTTAGGCGTCGAGGGTTCGGTGACTAAGCCAGTGGCCAGTGGTCTAGTGGCTTCGATGACTTTGACGCGAAACGATGGCCTGGCCTTTCCTCGTAGGTTGGCGAATTCGAGTGTTTAATTCGTTGGCCTCATTCGTCGTTATTGATTGCGCGCCGTCTTCGCGGCTCATCGGCTTGGGCCGTCTAGTGTGTTCGATATGCGACCAACTAGCGATTTTGTCGTCCCAACTTTCTCCACTCCAAATACAGTATTTGCCGTCGCTTTGTCTACTAGATCGACTTCATAGGCTTCATCGGATTTATATCAGAATGTCGCTACAAAGTCGCGGCTTGGCGAATTCGCGTTTTACAGAAGCCTTTTGAAGGTTGAGGAGGTGGAGCAAACGAAGGGCTTGGTCGCAGAGTAAGAAGTCAGACGTGAAAAGAGAGACACGATCTTACTCACAGTAGACCTCATGCGCCAGGGGTGGGTAGGATCACGGCTCAGGGGTACCTACGCTACACTCGCTTTGGCTAAGACGATAAGGCCACAATTTGCCGAGCAGCATTGAAGGTGGAGACAGCTATACTTGTTAACTTGATCGTGAAATTAATATTGGATTGTCTACAGTCCGTAGCAAGGTATTCATTTGTTGTCATTGAATGTGTTGCTCTGTCTTCGTTTGTAAATAGCGCGGCTATCCAAAAATCTGTATATATAGGTAGATTATATGGACCATCAATGGAACAAGCGCTGTCTGGATCGAAAATAGTGTGACAAACGGAGACAAGCTTTAGCTGAACTGCGGGACAAGAGGCGCAGGCGTTTGAAGCCGACACACTAGGCTGGTCTAGGCAGGTAGTTTGATATGACTGCTGCATGGCTGCCGGTCTACCGGTTGATCGGTTCGAGGAATAGTCGTATAGGTACTATTTCATAACGTCATGTCTACTACGTTGTCTACTATATATATCTCCTTGTGACATCGTTTTGATGATTGGTGCAGAGGGCAGAGCATATCCCAAATAATTAGGCACGGAGAAAGAATACTATTTGCTCACACCACATCGATGCAGGCTTCAACATATAGCTGTGAATGCAGCATTTAAGATGGATGGCTGCGATCTATCGAACGTTTGCCTAATCTAATCTAGAGAATAGAATATACAAGGGAATGAGGCCAAAGGGAAAATACTATCTAAGCAATTAAGAGGGTATCGAATGCTTTCGAGAGCCACATTATACAAGACTCAAATCAATACCGAAACGCCGAATCATGCGAAGCCACGCGAGCTTCAAGTCAAACAATCCTCAACATCTATACCACCTCCCAGTCCATAGCATCAACCATAAACTCCCAGTCGTCTGAATCAGTAGTCCAATCCGCTGTGCTCACTGGTTGGTTATGGCTTACACCTGGATTTTGTTGGCGAACAAATTGCTCGGTAAAGAAGTATGCTTGCTCAAGCGCCAGCAGGATGACTTGCAAGATCTCCTTAAGGTTGTAAGCCTCTAGCGGCGCCGGCATGAAGCGGCCAGGGTTGTCGTCGTCGGCATTCTTCCACCGATTTCTCAGCTCCTTGGCGCGTGCGAGCTGTTTTCGCACTTCTGGTAACCCTAGTGTCTCGTGAAGGGGATTGGCAGGATTGTCGAGCGCCAACAGCACATTCTCATGATATCGATGTTGCTGAGAACGATCACGAAATGTGTCAGGATCATTCTGGAGGCCGTTACTGATTGAAATGCCGTAAACACCCATGAGATGAACAAGGGCTCGTTCAATCAACATGTAGAACTCGTGGAAATCGAGTTTAAAGTGAATCTCGTTTGCGGCGCTTTCTTGTTCAGGCTTGCCGGCTCGATCCAGGGCTATTCCATAGCCAACTTCCAAAAAGGGTATCTTCCATTTTAAGCGGGCAACTATTTTGAGGAATCGTGACAGCTGTTGCGCAGGTGATGCAGGTTGCTCGCTGCGAGACGTTGTGCTGGAAGGTGTACTGGCCAGGTGTCGTAAGGATGAACTCTCAGTAATGCCATTTTGAAATGGCGTTGGTGGAGGCCGCGGCCAAGACGTCACTTGGGGTAGATCCGAGGCCCAGCGCGACGCTGCCAGGCCTTTAGGCATGTTGGATGAGAATTGTGAAGGAAAGCGACGGAAACGTGATAGTTAACAATATGGCTGAATTGAATGGATACATGCCAGGTGTTCTCCTGCAATGAGCAGACTGAAAGATAGTGTTTTCTTGAGGAGGCGCATTCGAGACACAACAAGAGAATATAGGTCAATGTAGATAGCGAGACGGTTGAAGTCTCACAACATTATTCGTGTGTAGGCGCGGATGATCGACGCAGTTTACCGCGCAGTTAACATGAATGTATTGTCGTGCATTAGTGAAGCCAACCTGCAGCCGCTAGGGCCTCGGGAAGTGGCGCCCGAGCCCGAGTGCATTAGTCTTATACCGGGTTGCTCGATATTCATTTTGCCGTGGCCAGTTCGGGATGAGTAAATTAAGGGTAAATTAGGTAAGGAACGCCATTGGGAATGGATAACATGAGTGACTTCTACTGTCAGTGATGGTCTTGATATACAGTGGTTGCTCTTGCTTCATAAAATAGGTCAGCGTCATGAATTGTTGATATTAGGCCCGTCTCAAGTGAAGACACCAATTCACCCCTGACAATCTAGTATCTGTAGGGCTGACATTGCTACAAACCAGCATACGAACGGTGAATAGAAGCATTTCCTGAATTAACATTTGGCCGCTCACGTCAATTCTGAAATTTACACTTCCCTAGTGTAAGGTAGTGAAAAATATCTTGAAAACCAAAAACGTAAGGCAACGTGTTGATATACTAGATGACCCCATGTATTGCAGAACTTGTCATCCGTATACAAACCCCGGCAGGTTATTTTGTATCATTTCCCTGACAGCCTCTCCCCCAAACAGTTCTTCGACGTTTCTGATATGATCGCGAGCCAACTTGTGCGGTTTCAGATTCTCAAATGCCATGCTCCAGATCCGACTTGCCTCGACAGAAGTTGTGCCCGTCGCACTAATCCTCCCTAGATGTTGCGCGAGCATTGGATATGCGCTTACCCTCGCAAGGCCGTGTTCCCACGCAAAATCCTTGGGGAGCATATCACCTCTCCCAACCCTACCTGGTTTAATTGTAGCTGCCATGAAAAAGTCAGATAGCTCTTGCGCATGCCTTCTATTGAACACCAGTGCTTGGCTGCAACATCCAAAGAACTCCTCGCGGACGCCTGGTGGCGAGGGGACGAGTGAGGCTTTGCCAGATGCGAAGAACAGCCATACGAAGAGCGGCACTGCAACACCACAAGTAATCAGGATGACCCAACCATCAATATGTCGCACTAAGTAACGGGGGAGCAGGAATTTGCGAGCAAATAGGATGATTCCCAGCAATGGAACACTGACAGCAAGCGATATGATGTGAGCATTGTTGCTTCTGAAACCATAGCCGCCACCCCAGCCAGAGCTCCTCTCCTGGTTGAACATGCGCAAGTAAAGCCAACTATTGGGGCCGCCTGGCTCAACTCGGCCGGGTGCCGGGTCGTGACGCCTGGGGTCCTTCATCATCTGTTCGAGGGAATGCAGATTCTTCAACGTCCACGCCGCCCAGCCATCTGCGAGAAGGATGTCATCTTCAAACAATGCGATATAAGGCGCTTTGGTAGTCTGAATACATCGGCGAAGCGAGTAGGCATAGTCATACAACGTTTTCCTCTCAATCATGCTTTTGTGATGGCGGTCCTTGAACCACGATTCGAGTAAGGCCATTTGTTTTTCCTGGTCATTGTCCGGGAGACTCCCGCGATACGTCACGATCTCGTCGGCGATATCGGCTGCGGCGAGCCTAACGTAGCTCTTATGCTGTGTTTCGGGCGTCGGCACGTCGGCAAAGAACAATTTCAAGTGGATGGCTTCTCGCTCGGCGCGCGACATATTGGCGAGAAACGAGCCCACTGCCGTCTCGACATACTGCCTCCCTTCCATCTCACGGCCGATCGTCATGAAAACTGCGCATATCTCCGGCGTTGGTCCGGCTTTAGCCAGTCGCGAAAGGACCGCGTCGGGGTTAGCTTCTAGGGCATCGAGAAATGCGTCGGCTTCGGCCTGTCGCGTTGCCGAGTAGAATCGGTCGAAGCCATGCTCCTCGGAGAAGAAGATGGAGAGCGGGTCGCGATAGAAGTTGAAATATCCGAACGTCACGTAAGAAATCACGATGGCCAGGAGCAGGACGAGGGTTCGGAAACCGGGTTGGCTGAAGTTCATGATGGATGAAAGCTGATAGGCAATTGTTTATAAAAGAACATCATGCTCTCATCATTGTTAATGTCCCTCTTTCGACGATGTATCATGGTCGACTATCATAGTACAAGGAGGCGTAGAACGAATGGCCGCGCGCAAGCAAGTATGAAGCTTAAAATGCTAGAAACAATCAGGGTCCCCAAGTTTGTTGACCCCAGGAACCCCAACGTGCAGGTACAGGGTTATGATGCATCGAATAATACATATTGTGGGTCAATGTACTTTAGGTACTTGCCTATTGCATCTTTAAGCTCAGGCTAAGGACTCCTCAGCGCCTGCAGGCCTCACTCCTTCATGAGATATCACATGGAAGGCTCTCTCGAATCACAATACGTGGCACCTCAGCCCTCCTATTTCTCGAGAAAAGTCGCCTGAACGAACATGGTCATTAATTACTGAATAGGCTTCTGCGCTCGCTGTTTACTACTTCAATACTACAATGCTACATTTCCATCAGCATGGTGTGACCATCTTCGTAACAGGCCTACACAAGATGTTGGCGCAACGGGCCGTAATCAGCAATGGTTATTTCTTTTGCAAAGTAACCCCTCACGTATAGATTCGGTACCACGGAGCTGTCGATCAAACGCGTCGGTTCAACTCCGAGAATAATCGGACCGCACAGTTTGGCCTCAAAATTCTAGTGCTACGCCTAACTCAAAGCTAAATAGGGCTGTCGAACGACTTTAAGAGCCACGAGGAAAAATTCCCCACAAGACGATCAGGCGCCAATTAATAGAATCATATCTGATCATGTTCAAGTAGGATCTCTAGTACCGATAAGGGCAGCAAAGGTTTCTCCAAACCTCTTTTTCGAACGCCTCGACTCGAGCCTCGTTCCAACGGCAAAACTATCGTAAAACAATATCGCTACTGTTGTTTTGACTTTTATGGAGTGAATCTTTCCCGAGAAGCCCCTCCAATTTCTTTCAATGTTCAAGAGTTTGGACGGTTGATGCATCATTTCCCAGACGTGCTCGATTACAGCCAGTTTGAGGCTCCTAGGCGTCTGGTTGCGCTACAGTGGTGTAGCAGCTTGCGTAGATGGCCTACATTTATGACCGCGGCATATCACGTAGTGTCCCGTCTAAGGCCGCCAGTGGTTGAGGCCATGTCTGCCTCGGGAATATTATCTGACTGACAGAATTTAACAAGGCTGAATCCCGTCTACACTGGATACTTATTTAAATGTTCGATGTGTGCGTGAAGTATGAGATGGACTCGACAATAGCTATCCCTCATCCCTCGCAGTCGACTCTTGGCATCTATGGTATACGCAAAACTCTCCCATCGTCAATTTCATGGGCATCTCACTCGAGGCCACGATAGCTTTAATAGGCGTGATCATGACACTACCTACCAGTCTGGCTATCGTTTGGAAATGGATGAGGTGCCGAAAACGGCCTGTCCATCAGAGTTGGTTAACTCTATCATTGCTTTACATTATAATCAATCTTCAGAGCCTAGGCTGACTAACCAACCTTTGAAGACACCCGCGACTTAGAACGTAATACAACAAGCACAGAACAGCTACCCATTTCGACGCCTGTATACGTCATATTTGATCGCGCACCGAGGCCCTTCATTTCTATCGACACAAGTCTTGGAATGTCCAAGAATGCTATGAGCCGTAAGCGATCGGTCACCAGCCCATGACTCTTCAATTATACAATTATAGCCAAGGAGACGACGTTACGATTTCCAACCACAACTACTCCAAGATACCAATTCCACCGAAGGTCTCTTGTACAGTAGAATAGCTCAAATATTGCAACATTATTGTCACAAGTACCTAAGACCTAGACATGCATAGATGGATTCAAGTTACCTATATGACTAGGGTATGGATACAATTCAAGTTATATGACTAGGGTATGGACACAATCGGCGGGACCGGTAAGGTCATACAGACTACGCAGTTGGAGTTCAACCTTGTAAATCAGCCAATGCTTGAGGCGCTTCAGGTTATCAATAATAACACGGTATCTTCCGTCACGCTATACAGATAAACCAAAACTCGTCCTCAATTCACCTAGATGTATTCGTATCTAAGCTACAACTACAATAACGAGTGACAGAAACAAGTCTCCGCCATTCTGCGGTAATTTGCCTTATCTATCATTTGTTCCCAGAAGGAAGGAAGATCTAATAAGCCTCGACGGCAGCAGCCTTCTCCGCCGCGACTGGCGCAGCGAGCTCCTCCTCCTCCTCGACCATGCCGCCGAGGATCATGGAAGGCGGGGCGAGGGCCTGGAGCTCGGGGGGGCTGGTGAAGGCGAAGAACTTCTCGTCGTGCCACTGGCCGGCGGTGATGTGGCGGCCCTCGGAGTCGGTGAACATGACGTCGTTCTCGGCGCGCAGGAAGTAGGCGATGGAGTAGCGGTGCTGCGAGTAGTCGTAGGGGACGACGCGGTGGATGCACGACTGCATGGTGTGGCCCGAGGCGAAGCGCAGCGAGTCGCCCACGTTGACGACGGCCGTGCCGGGACGGGGCTCGACGAAGCCGAACTCGCGCGCTCCCGGAGGTCGGATCTGCATCCCCCACTCCTCGCTGAAGAGAAGCGTCAGCGAGCTGATGTCCGTGTGCTTCTGGTGCCCGATGTTGCTGTCCGTGCGCGGGTCCGACGGGATGTAGTGCATCATGGCCAGCGTGCTGGTCGAGGGCCGCTCGTTGCGGTGCGTGTTCTCGAAGCGCGATGCGCCCTGGAGTCCGCAACCTGTCGAGAGCGCAGACAGGATCGCCTTAGTCACGATGTTGGAGCCCGCGATCGCGTTCTCCAGCACCTTCATGTCGGGGCTGTTCTTGATGACGTCCGGGATGTGAGGGCTGTCCTTCTGGATCTCATCACGAGAGACCTAATAAGGTGAATGGGTCAGCGCAAGTTATTCTGATATAAGTTGAAGTCGATTCCTATATGATAACACTCACCTTAATCATCTCGTAGCCATCCTTGGTGTTCGCTAGGACACCAGTGCGGGAGCCAATTGGCTCGTAGCTTTCCGTCTCGTTAGTTACGAGTCTATCTTGGCGCCCAGGTAGATGGTAGCTTACCCTAGATGCGGCGCAACAAGGCCGTACTGGTTCTTGGCCTCAAGAGGAGACTCGAAGAAGCGGTGCATAAGCTTCAGGGTCTCTTGCTGGTCGTCGAGGAATCGGCGACCGTCGATGCCCTTCAGATCGATGTAGAAGTACCCTTCATCTTGGCAGCAGCGGACAAGCCTCTCAAGCTCATCGGGCTCATGTGAAAGCAGTTTGCTGAAGTCGAAGGTTTGCATAGGATAGACTGGAACCTGCTTCCCATTCCACTCGACTGTCCGTAGGGGTTCGCTTGAGATAGCCATAATGTCTAGAGATACAGAGACTCTATGTTAGAAGTAAATTGTTATTGTCAGAAGGTCAATTGATGCTCAGGAGAATGTCTTAGCTACTATCCCCTTAGGGGGCTTGGGTTGTATCTATTATATAGGTATCTACACGGAATAACCAGGTGCATGAAACCATATAGACATCGGAAGATTGCCCTCCACCAACTTTAAGAGACTGTCGATATACGGTATATTTCCCCTTTTACCCTACGCTGCCGCGTATTTATCCACGCGTACCTCTCACAGTGTCACCTTGCGCGACGCCACTGACTTACCTCTTCACCTGCCATCTCCGCCGACCTGTGTAATTTATAATCTGGCTGAACTGGCACGGACGATGCTCAAACTGGGGCAAACACCACCTCTTGGCAAGTCATTGTGTCATTGGTGTTATCAATTGAATACAGTACCAAGGCCGGCAGATGTGTTCTTAGCACCTAAGACTTACGAAAGTCTATTCCTCGAATAGTATGAAGCGACTGTCTATCGCATTGCCTCCGTACCCAACGGGTGGTTTCCGAAATAGTGCAATGGTAAGACCCTCGTGCAAATCAATACCGCAATGCGCATATTCATATATGTGTCAAAATCCCCCTCACTTGGCTGGCACTTACGAGACGTCCTAACCCAAATGTTATGGTACATCATCACGTACGATGAAAGCAGCAACCCGAGACATCCGATGATCAAGTCTCCATTGATAGCTTCTGATCTGGGATTCCGGGGTTTTGGTGCTACTGTGTACTCGTTCAACCTCGGCATAGGACACAGATTATTACATGAGAAAGAGGTAATGTGAACCAGATACAGAGTGGATGCAAAGCCTGGCCCCATCGGAACCCGATAATTGGGCATCTTATTCATGGGCGTTTGAAAGAACATTCACACATTTGCACACTAGTATCTGGAATTTTCTTGAATTCACGAACATTCCAGCCACTTACAGATCACGTTAACGGAACATAACTCATCAAAGATGTGGGTGCCGCACTGTTGCAGCTCGCAGATGTTATTGCTGGTTTCGAGCCAAGAAAACAGTTACAAGTACATTACTTGAACGCCTAACACTTAACCGCGACAGAGACACAACGCGCGAAAGATCAAACAAGAAATAAAGCTCTCCGACTCCTCACGCACAAACACCGTGCCAGATGTCCAACCCAGGTGCCCTAAGAAAACCCTTCTCGGAGTATGAGAAAAGATTCGTTGTATCCGTTCATTCCTTTCATATACATGGCCACGGTATCGTAGGCCAGGGTTGATCCGAGGAACCGTGAAGTGGTATCCTCGCTGCAAGCAGCCAGCAGGCGTCCTTCTCGCATCTTATACGACGATATTGGGATTGAGCCTCGAGACTACGAGCAGTTATCTGGCTTCCTGAACATTTCAACCTTTCTGGTCCCCTGGTGCCTTCTTTTCCTTCTTGGACTTGAATACGAATTCTCCCATTATTTGGATGTGGTCAGCAGGGAAGTGGTAATTGGGAAACCCGGGCACGCGCTTGAGGTATTCTGCATCTGGGGGCCCGAGAAGTTCGACCAGATCCAAAGTATTGGATGTGTACCAAATGTAATCCAGGACGCCTGAGAATGTTGGGGTGTAGTTGGTGAATGTTAATTCGTCTGGCGTCCCGAAGAGATGTGCGTAGGAGTTCCTTAAACTGAACGGGTGCTCAATACCATCTCGCGTGAAATTCCCGTACGAATGTCCCTTTAAGTCAGGGTGGTCTGGTGGTATCCTACCCTTCTCCAGAAGTTCATAAACCGAGCTGTCGGACATCGAATTGTAATCACCACACACGAGCAACGGAATGTCCGTATTGCTACGGTATTCTAGACTCGGTAGGGGGTCAGGAAAATCTTCGACTTGGTTATCTTCCACGGCCGACTTGGTCAATTGCTTCTCTTCAACTGGTATCGGCGGACGTCGAGTATAACGCTCAGATTGCTTAGTCACCAGCTCCATCAAAATACCCGTCTGCACCGCCTTAACATCCGGTAAGTATGATTCCCAGCAGAGATGAGCATTGACAACAATGAAACGGTTCCCCGTAAACCGCGACTCGAAAAAGCAGTAAACGGCGATTGTGTCTTTAGGCATTACTCTGTTGAAAACGTCATCCGCTGATTTCATATCTGGCCTATTGATTGCTGTCTGCCGGAAGTCGACTAGTTGTTTGTCCAGCAGGATGTACTTGTCGCTCTTGTAGAATATTGAGCACCCATCTACAGTCTGCTGATCCTTGCCTGTCATGTGCTTGACACGAGTCTTCGGGTAGAATACACCCCTAAAACCCTTCTTCATGAGTTCAGGATTAAAGAAATTGTCAAATGCGTCCATAGCAGTTTCTTGCAAGCAAAGGATATCGGGGTCTCTGTCGTGAAATTCCTGCATTATACTATCCCTGCGATATTCCCACGAGAGAGCACTGGCTGGCGTGTACCCATATAGAGTGCTCGAGGCGTACTTGTCGCAAAGGGTGTTCCAGGACATCACTCGGATGCGTTCTTTGTCAGAACCTACGTCTTCTTGAATTGTAATGGGTACGCGTGGAGCGGGGGGCATGGGCACTGATGTATGTTAGCTTATGTTAATAATTCTTGTTGCGGAATAAGTCTTATTTTTGCTGTGCCTACCGGGAGCGTTTTCTTTGAGATAATTGATGAACTCTTTGGTGCCTTCTTCCATAATTTTCGCCTTAACGTCGGGATCCAATGGGTTGCCCTGTATGCCAAGCAATTCTAGGAAATGTAGCGCGCCAAGCTCATATGGTATATCTCGGATCAAGTTGTTAAAGAGCAGTAACTGGCGCAGAGGTGTACACATGCCTAACTCGGCTGGCAAATGAGTAAGCTGGTTATGAGATACATCAAGCAAACGCAGAGAGCGGAGCTGCCCTATGGCTGGAGGCAGTGCGGTCAATTGATTGGACGAAAGGTAAACCTCAGTGAGAAACTGGTATTCATTAAAGAGTGGAGGCGATACGTTCTTAAGCCCTTGGCCACTCATATCAAGCATCAGCCAATCTTGTCTGTCAAGAGCCTTGTCGAAATTCACAGGTCTCCCCCTATCCTCTAGTTCGCCGTCGACCGATTCATTAGCATTCGTGTTGGCAAGTGGGCCGATGCCCTTATTCTCTGCTGCTTTGGTCCTTGCATAGTAGTGCTGCTGGTGTTGTTCGGCCATGGTCTGGTGGGCCTGTTCAGCTGCTTTGAAAGCCTTCAACTGCTCACCCCAGTGTTCGTTATACTGCTGTTGGCTCTGCGCGGTACGGGAAGCAGTCCCCGCGCCATTCTGGTGGTTACTAGGTGTGAATGGGCTCACGTTTGGTCCAAGGCCAGCAGAAAAGCCGGAATGATTGATTGCTCCAGGCGTTGCATTGTGACTCGTATGATCTTGCTGTAAGCTCTGGTGGTGTTGGGGGTGGGTATGATGCTGATGTGCCCCTTGCGGCTGGACGTAGGTATTATACATCATCTGAGGCATTCCACGCCCGCCCGCAACGCCATTGAGGCGTGTGTTATGTCCCTGCTGATGGTTCGGTCCGTACATAACGCCAGATGGAGAGGGGGTTACTTGTCGGGTTTCGGGGCGGTGGCAAATAGCTCAGAAATGCTTAAGATTGAGACGGATACCGACGTCTTTTCGGTCCTGTTGGATTGGGATGTGCCTATAGATACGGATAGAGGTTCGTGATATAAGTGTAAGTCCATCTATGTTGATAGCAGTACCTAAAATGCCACCTAAGGGAGCCTCTCGGACGCGACAAATAACGGTAAGATTGGCTGGACAGGGGACGACTCAGTAAGGGAACAGAATTGGGCGGAAGTGAAGTAGGACGAGTCGTCGAGAGGGATCCATGCATTCAGATATTGAACGTCACTGGATTCCTGCATGGGTATTCCGTGAAGAGCGGCTATTGTCGATCGGCGCGCAACTTCATAACATATGTGGCGGGGAACAATAGATGCGCCAGTACGAGTGCGAATGTAAGGGACGCTTTGTTCAATCACGTTCGTGGTGAAGCTCGTTGAATGCGCGAGTTGTATGCCGGTTCCATAAACGTGTAATTTGACTAGTCTCGATCGCGAGACAGGGTTCAACAAGAGTATTTATTGAAGCAGTATATGTCGAGTTTCGACGACCGGTTCGAGAGATAGTAATGTATGTGGCTTGGAGCTTCTGATGCGGACGATGCTATCCCGTTTGATCGCGAGTCGCCCTGCCTGATAAGTCAATCGAGCTATCCAAAAATCCAATCTATGCTAGGTGGAAGAATATGCATAAATGAAAGTACTATGTGATCAACAGCATTGGGTTAACAGGGTGGAGATGCTACAAGACGGTGCCATTGCAACGGTTGAGACTCACAGGCTGGGCTGGTATGGTATGATATGATTATGATTCGAAGAGGGAGTGCGGGTGCGGGTGGGTAGACTGCAAGTAAGGTGCGCGGCTCGATGGTGATGATGGTATGCGATGCGCGATATCGATATCGATACGTCGAAAAGAGCTTGTAGCTGTGACCACGACGGACCGCAGGTGGCGGCTTCGCTGAAGGATGGTTACAGGGGCACTGGTCAAGATGGCCCGAAACCCGGTCTGGCTCCGGTATGGTTCTTGGCTCAAAGGCTAACTGTGAAACAGGTGGTCATGGCTTCTCTTGCGTCTTCTCAAACCTGTCCAGATACGTGTTCGATTCCGGTTGATGTTTAGTCTAGCTGGCAGCTCTCCATACCCATCGTCGTGCCTCCAAGCTCCGATTCAGTGAATGGATAACTGGGTGGTGCCCGCCAGCCTCGCTATCACGTGATCCTCCATATCCATACCCACTATCCAGATACCTACCGATCCCTTCAAGGTTCTGTTGTGCCACCGGCTATTACGCCATTGTGGCACGTTCAAAGTATCTGGCCTCCAGACAATGAAACCTGGACCTTTAGTAACACTGCGTTCGGTCTCCATAGGTAGCAGCTCAGCACATGATCTCATTACCTACCTGGTAGGTACACGTAATAAACAGTAAGGTAGATAAATCGGTACTTACGTAATGCTGCACGCACGTATCGACGTTCCTATGTGGCTTAGCAAACAAGTCACCGAGGTTAGAGATGTCCATTAACCACCTTCAGCTGCTCGCTCACCTACATTACCTAAGGTAGCATCTCGGCAATCTAACAGATATGTAGGTATGTGCCTACCTTAAGTAGGTAGGTAACACAGATCACAGATTGCCTGCCTACGTGTGCAATCATTGAAACAGTAGGCAGGTTGGCAGGTAGGTAGTCTTTACCCGAAACCATACACTCCTATCCCCGGGTTTTACCAAAAAAGGTAATTCCAATCCATTCTATTGGATCTACCCAAAGCATCATCCAATGTGGGCTTTTTTTTCCTATGTCTACAGCACAAGTCGAAACTGAAACAT
Organism: Xylaria curta; assembly: GCA_022495235.1. Classification (NCBI taxonomy): domain Eukaryota; kingdom Fungi; phylum Ascomycota; class Sordariomycetes; order Xylariales; family Xylariaceae; genus Xylaria; species Xylaria curta. The sequence continues at coordinate 450,433 of MU375904.1, read as the reverse complement.
TGAACGCCTTACAGTAGTCTTATTCCTATTTCTGGCAAGAATGAGCTCAAGCTACTTAGATATCACCAAGCATCTAAGCATCTGCGTTCAGCTACGCCATCTAAACTAGTTATCCTTATGGTTCTCCCGACCCCTGTAAGATTACGCTTTGAAGCTGGGTTATCAACTATGACCCCGGCTGAGAAATTCGTCCTGACCTGCCTAGCTGGGTACGCGATTAACGTGATGCTGCTACTACTAACCGACTAACTACTCAGACATGGGTGTGTTACCCTGGGACTTTGTGCTGTTTCGCATCAAAGTGGAGAGAGTACTACTCATGGTTGCAACCCCATCACAAAACCAGATGATTGTATATTTCTTTTGGGTCAGACAGCTGGTCATTTGGTAGTACTCGCCAACACATGAGGGCACAATGACACAAATAAAGTAAGAGGATGTTGCCAGGTGAATTCGGTGACGATGTTGCTCTCTGGGCTATTTTCGGCACAACGGCTAATGTTCACATTTAAGTGGTCGTATATACAATTCAATCGGAGCTGGGTATACGCTCTCTTCTTGCAAGCGGAATCAGAGCCTTGGCAATTCAGAAGCTTGTGAACTGAGTGTCGCAATTCATGGTTCGGCAGTTTCATTCCCTTTATGACATACTGTGTCTATGTAAATGTTGAATCGGGCCGCTATGACCGGATAATGTCTTGAACGGGCAAAGGCATGATGGTCTCCCATTAGGCTTCACGGCGAGAATTCACCTAAGAGAAGGTCAGCAGACAGTAGGTATGGTATTTAATACCGTAACGCGCAATTAATCGCGGGGTACCAGCCATCCGTAACCAGCAAGTCAATATTGTTGAGGGTGGGAAACACAAAATATTAGCCATGCCATGTCTTAGATGGAACGTCTGTGTACACTATATGATGAATATTGGTGGTGGCACCGTTATGGATCACCTTAGTAGAACTGGTGTCACTCTAATGATACTTAAATAGCTGATAAATCCCCGCCTGCATTGAAAAGATTCGCGTATTCCACGCAATGGTGCATACTCGTGGCCCTATTCGTCCAGCGTCTATCCATTCTCGATACATATGACGATATCTAGGGTAGACCACATATCATAGTACATTGCGCGAGGAAAAGCATTATAAAGCTAGCGAAGGGAAGGCCCGCACATTCGGATAAGTATAACAATTACTGACGGACAAAACAAGGGAGTCGTGTGGGTGATCAACAGAAATTCACTTGCTATCACGATCAAATTCATCTGCCTACCCATATTGAAGAATACAGGACTTTCACGTCGGGTGATTGAGCAACAACTGAAAGATTCTCGACACTATCCTCGGAACTGCCAAAACGTCACGCTATCGAAGAAGCTTTCAAATCGAAGAATAACCGAGCTTTCTATCAGTCGAAGTAACAGGGAATTGGAACTCATACGCGCCGTGTCGGAAATGACACGGAAATTTGGGATAGACAGAATATATCAGATATTATATTTATGGGGTGCGTCGGACTAGTTCTGCACTTTCTGCACTTTCTGCATTTTATAAGTTGTGGAATGCATGCGTCGCTAATTAAGATGCTTACAGCCGATGGAACGTCTCCAGTTACTCGATAGCATACTACTACTTGTACTACCTTGAAAATCAACAGCCGCTGACACAACGGCGACGGCAACGGCAAGGCAGCGTTCAAGATGGACGGGGACTTGGGATATCACCTCATGTCAACAAATGTGCCCCGTGAGCTGCTGATCCATCGGAACCAACAACCGCCGCACCGAAAACAAGCTAGGACCTGGCGGATATCCACTTGGACGACCGCTGCTGCCTCCGCCTCTCCCAGGACTACTCCTACTACCTCCACTCTCGTTTCGCCCCCTATTGCCACTACTGCTACAGCTACACCTGCTATTGCTGCTAGCATTCCTCCTGCATACGACAACGACCTCACCACCGCCATCTCCACCGATACCGACGCCGAAGCCGATGCCAGCGTGCTAGACACCCTTGGAGACATCATCGCAGTCCCCACACCTGCTGCTACCGGTCTCGACTGCGCGCGCGAGGCGCTCAACCATCGCGGCCGCTACGACGGCCATCTCCACGTCAGCGAATGCGGATGCGGATGCCCAACGCCGACTAGTCCCGAGGAGCAGAGCACAGCCGCCGGCCGGCCCAGCTTTGGCGACCACCGCCCACGGCTTTTTGGGAGGTCGGCTCGGCGACGCACCACTTCGCTGACCAGATCGCCTGTCTCGGACCCGTCCCACGCACGATCCTCGTCGAGCTCCTGTGGCTCATATTCCGGGCCGTCGTCCTCGGACAAAGCTCCGCCAGTGGCACGAAGGGCAACTGCTGCTACCGTCCCATTGGTTGCATCGACCTCGCCGCCAGATTCTGCTCTGCGCTTGCAATCCAACCGTGATGATACCGTCCCTCATCAGAATCACGCATCCTTGACCCGGCAGTACTGGCGAGACCCTTTCCACAGGAGATCCACACACCAGTCCTTATCACCTTCAATTAGGCCACGCTCAAAATCAACTAAGGGCTCTGGAATACATGGTTATCACGGCGGCACATCCAGCCCTCCCATTTCAGATCAAGCACCGTATCTTACTCAGCATCCTATTTCAGGCATCATGCCGTCCCCTAGGAGAAACAGTTCTGTCGGCCACCAATCCGGAGTGATGGCCTCAAACGAAACCTTACTGTCGTCTTCGGCAGAGAGGAGTGGCGCCCTCTCAACTGCTTCGAATGCCACTTCGACAACTTCAAAGCCCGCGATAACTCAGCTCCGAGACTCAAAGGCCTTTGTCGTTCGCAATGGTCGCACCTACATCAACGATCCCACATTGCCATATCCTCTCCCAGTAGATCTTCCGGAACTGCATCGCCAATCTCTTCGTACGCTACTCATGTTTCAGCTATTTGGCGGCCCTATCCTTTCCTCCGTGTTTGCAAGTAGGCCTCCAACTCGTGTTCTCGATGTCGGCTGCGGCGCGGGCTTCTGGAGCATGATGTGTCATCGGTACTTCGCGCAGCATGGCCATTCGGCTATATCATTCACTGGTCTTGATATCGTCCCGCTGGGCGGGGCGGGGGCAAGCGCGAATGCGAAGCCTGATAAGGAGATGCGGTGGCAATTTGTTCAGCACGATATACGACAGCTACCGTGGCCTTTCGCCGATGGTGAGTTTGACTTGGTCATGGTAAAAGACATGTCATTTGCCGCCTCTGCCCGCGACGCGCAATCAATTATGGACGAGTATCTGCGGGTATTGAAGCCCGGCGGCGTTTTAGAGTACTGGGAAACCGACTCCATCATTCGCATGCTCCGTCCTCATGCGCCAAAGAATACGGAAGTAACTGATGACGACGCCTCGAGTGACGGTGGTGATGACGAGGACAACGCAGAGAGGATGGGCGCTTATGTTATGACGAACAATACACCGATAAGCCAGCCGCTCAACCCGTATCTGGTTGAGTACAATGGCTGGTCGAGCAAGGCGTTGGAAGCACGTGGGTTGTCTGCCGCACCATGTACCTCCATTGGGCCTAGTCTACTACAGGAAGCCGAGTCATTGATGGATGTGCAATCAAAACGATTAGCGGTCCCGCTTAGTGAGATCAGATGGGAACGTGAGGGTGTCGGCGGTGTCGTGACAAAGGACGGGAAGAGTTATATCGACTCACAAAAGGGGAAATTCAAGGATCAGGATTGGAAAACGGGAAGTACGGTGACACCAGCACAATCAGCTTTACGGAGGACGGCTCTCGAGACGACGGTCAGCTTCATTCTCGCCCTCGAGCCGCTACTACGAGAGGTGAGCCTCAAGAGTCAAGAAGAATGGGACACATGGGCAGGCAAAATGACAAACGATCTCTTGCGAGAGGGTGGCACGAGCTGGGGTGAATGCCTAGAAGTGGGAGTCTGGACTTCCCGAAAGAGGCATAGCAAAACGTGACAGTGACGAAGACAACGATTTTGATGAAGAACAATGCCTCTACTTATGCAAGTCGAACTTATTAACGAGGCCTTCAACATAATATCCCGGCATCCCTATACGTTCCAAGTATATATGACTATAATCGTTGCGACCAGCACCTACATCCTCGGCCATTTTGATCAGCATCGCCTTCCACATTTGTTGTGGCTAGGCGCCATCGTATCTTTTTCTCAGCGTCCGATACCTCTTCAGATAATACCTGCATACCATTCATTGTCAGCACATTTCTTCACTACAAAAATCAACATATTTTAATCAGGGGGTGGGTAAACTGGAGAAAGCAGAGCAATTCCCAAGCATGTAGTCGGATAGAGGTGTTGTATGTTTTTTCATGGTGCCCCGAGGCATCGAGAGTTAAGGCTCATTTCATCTGGGTGTTTGAGTGTTGGGGGCATAGATGTAGATATGCATATCCGTTTTTATTTCTTGGTACAGATTTCGGTTTTAAGTTACCAAATGCTTATTAGAAAACAGAAATGGAGGATTAAGGGAATAGATGTCTATTGAAGAGTCGACATGGATTGTGCAAGTCTCATGAAGTGAGCATGAGTGATATCGCAAAAACAGTGCCTGCAAGCCCACCCGAAAGCATTTTAAAACTTACAGTGCCTCGATTTCTATAGATACCCTAGGTAAGCTGCGAGAAGAGTAGCTTAGGGAAGGTACATACTTACCTTTCTTCACGAACTCGGCCCGCTCTATTCCTTTCCGGATGTCTTCTTCACTCCGTATCTGCGCGTTCGCCATGAAGGCACGGTGCAGTCGTGGTCGGAAATAGGAGAATCCTAGCGGATACTCTTTTCCCATATGTAGGAGTTCTACGTTTTCATGAGTATGAGAAACTTTGAGTGAAGCAAATATGCATAGATGCTTGAGAATGAGTACTTAAGAGACCACATGAAAAGATGGCAGCGCACCTTTGTAAATGGCTATTACTTGGCGTCTCAATTCCGGATTTGGAGCCGACATCGTAGTCTGTCACATTTATTTCAGAATAAAAGTAAACGTGAAGTTTGAAAGGCTCACAGAATAGGAAGTTCGAAGTGTCGAATGTGTGTATGATGCCGTTGACATACATGCCCCACGGCGGTTCCCTGCAAGAGCTAGGGGGCTTCCCGATTTCCGGGGCGGGCTTATATAATCCTCCCGCTCCTATGCGCCCTTCCGCCGACAATTTATTATCAGGAGAGTATTTATGATTCTGGATGGCATGAAAAGACGCCTCAAAAATATCTAATTGAATAATTGAATGTACATATAAGTGGGTCTTTTATTTGAAACATGATGCGCCCCCGACTCCGCGTAAAGAGCTTCTATGCGGCCCGGACGCCACCCGTGACGCCCGCTTTGTACCGCCTCGCACAGCCTCTGCGAGCCCCTTTTTCTACCAATGCAGCCCCCTCTGCTGTTCCTACGCGCGAGTCGCACAGTTCTCAACCTCTGCCACCTACTCGATGGGTGTCGGATGTACGCGCGAGGATCGGGAAGTGTATAAGCTTCGGCTGCGACGCAGCGCAAATCCAGCGAGCGGCTGGGATCCTCGGGATATTGGCCAGGGAATGGCGTGTCTTAAGCGCTGGCAGCGAAGGATTCCTCACAGGAGGCCGGAGAGGGCTGGAGAATCAGCAGGTTGTGTGGGGAGAGATGGATAGTTTTGTAGGTGATTCCCTGCTTCCTGGAAGTGTGGTTTGTGAAAAGGCGGACAGGGAGAGGTGTCGGCCCGGGCTGATGGTCTCACAGACTACGGCGGAAATGGCCAGTCCTAGCTAGTCTGTGAGACGATATGATGCTGGGTGAATATGTTCTGCTTAACGGCCCTACCAAAGTAAGGGCAGTGAGACCAGACATGGCAGACCTCGAAAAGCCTCGAGTGGGTGTAAAAAATCCGCTGAATGCCATCAATTCTATATGGTGATGAGATACACGCCTAGTTAGTACCAGCTAACGAGCGGGCACATATATCAGGGCCACGTCAACAACACTGTTTATTTCAAATATGCCGAGTCCGCCCGAGTAAATTGGATTCTACGCTTTGCTTCCCTAGACCCGAAGCACCGGGAAGTATGGAACGAGCTCATGAAGCCGAAGAATATCGGCTTGATTATGAAATCGATCAAGGCCGATTTCAAGTTTGTAGGTATCCCCCGACGGACACACTCTCTCTATATATATATCTAGACCGCAACACAAGTATCACAGCTAACGTCGTACGCGATCCGCCATCAGCCAATGACGGCCCCAGATACCATATCGGTATATCATAGGCTACGGATATGTCCAGAGGCAAGTCACACATCACTAGTCCTCGACTGTGTGATCCTCTCACACAGACACCGCCGTGTTGCCGCGCGCACTTTTGAGGACGTCACCATCTACGACTATCGAGATGCGAAGAAGACGGTGCTTCCTAAATTTATGCTCGACATGCTCCGTGATACGTGGCGACAGCAGGAGGAGCAGATAGGTTGGGCTAGGGGAAGGATCTGGGACCTACTGAGAGAGGTGGAACTCTTGGAAAAGGAGACTTGGGATCGCGAGGACGCTGTTGAGGATATGGGTGCTGCGGCGAAATGAGTACGAGAAAGAAGGGGTGTACCATTTCTATAAGCATCGTATATATGTAGAGATCAGTACATAGCGAGCATTGTAGATGGTAGAACGATAGATAAATTTGATATAGAGACATGGCATTATCGTTACTGGGCCTGCATGATCAGTCACGAATATTACTGATATCTAGGTATCAATAGTTCTATGCGAATAGCAGACTCCTCAAGAATTAACTAAACATGTAGTGTACCTACCTATCACAATACAACTTTCGTTAAACCAGAGGCCTTCAAGCTCACCCGAGGCCATACTTCCCCTCATTCCGTCATTACTTAGTGTCGGGCACCTATCTCCTGTCAAAAAGGCTTAGAGCGAATAGTGCTTGCACTTGTAATCGTTGCTACCCACCTATCTATGCAAACATGAGAGATCCTCGCGTGTAGTTGGATTCGCTTGAAGCGGCTATTATTCAATTACCGATCCTAAGTGTGCCGCATTCGCGACTCGTCCTCTTCGTTGATACGTGGTAGATCATAGATATCCATTCGCATTCGACTTCCCCCTCACGAGTCACGCTTATATAAAATTAGAGGACGACAGCACTTTTTCCGAGGCGAATCAAATACATGGTAGTTACTGGCGAGAAAGGAGGGCGCGGGGTTGTGTGCACACACGTATAGTAGGGTATAATCAAGTCTTGAAGACGCAATTCTTTGTACATAAATCATACCATATGGGATAATATTGCGCTCGTGACCTTGTCTTAGAGGCATATAGCGCAAGTATAGGTTGACTGAAATATCCCGCGCCTGTTGTTTGGTAAGCCATTACGTTCGCGCAGAACAATAACTATGAAACTTCAACATAGCAGATCGTCGTCCCATTCTAATAAGTAATCGCGCGGCTTCATTTGACAGATACAGTATCCCGAGGTTCGGCATCGGACAGGAGCTAGTTAAAGAGGGAAAGGAGAAGTAGGGTAGCACCACGGCTCTAGGTATGCATGCATGTGTTGTCTTGTGTGTGTATCTGCGCGCTTCCCCGCATGCGTCAAAGTTCCCAAGCAGATTTCGCTGCATGACGGAGAAGCGCACGCACGCACGCAAGTCCCTTTACGTTGGGTACCGCAAATACCTGGGGAAAGCCGGACCCATCTATCATCGAGGGGCACGGCCGTCTCTTGCTGACGGACTTATCATCACGGACCTATCTTCACGGACTTGAGAATACCTAGGCCTGCTACTTGGTTCGAATTGCTGTTATGACGTCTCTTACCTGATGCCTGGTTACAGAGGATGTATAATTATTCCGGGCCTCGTATCGTATGATGTGGCTTAGAAGGGTAAACGACATTCTCATATGTTATTGGTCCTTTGCCATCCTTCGTGATATTCTTGTCTTCCCGTTGTATCACACAAACTGAAGAGCTGTATTGCGCAAACACTCAAGCGGCCGATGGGAGTAGCATCAAATGTGTTTGTTGCATGGGTCTAGGTCGCAGTCAAGCTGACTGGCTTGAGCTGGTACTGTTGAGTTCTAATATGACCTGTAACATACCTACGTATGTACGTCTAATGTTGTTAGCATCACTTGCAGCACACCTACCGGAAAACGCAACTCTCTGGTTGAGGTCAACGGTAAATGCCGCAATACAAACGAATTGCATGGACATCAGCACTCGCACCAAAACAACGCCACCATCCTTACAGGATGAGCGGTGGTTTGGGGGTCTCTTAAAGCGGTGAGAGGGAAGACGGCCTCATTCTTGATTTACTACATATCAACCTAGGCTATGATGTGCATCGCCGTGTAACTACCTGATTTAACAGGTACAAGTTTTACGACCGCTGCTCACGTGCCCATCGCTGTGCACGTGTAGGATCGTCGTAGGTAAACTGGCGTACCTTCATAGTCTTTTCATATGACGCCGATACTTTACTGGTACCTACCTATTTTGAAAGGAAGAAAGAGACCGGGGTCGGTTAGTCGTTTGGCTAGACCACATGAGATTGCCGTCATCGAACGATTTACCTGGGGCATTTTTTTTTTTTCTTCTCTCATTTTTTCTCTTCCTTGTCTAAGAGGGGAATAAAAATTTCCTTTCACAGATCAAATCGTGAAAAGCTTGAACTACAACCGCCCAAATGCCGAAATCCACAGGGCCATAAAATGCACTTTGCCCTTTACCGCCTAGTCCTGTGGACCGATATGGAAGCGGCCTGACAGATGGTGTGTTGATGTTGCATTATAACAACTGCTTTTGCTGGTGATAGGTAAGATGGGTGAGGGTCGTTAGGTCATGAAACATTCATTGGATCCCTGCTGAATTAGGGCCCTGCGTTGGATTGGTCGTTTGTTTTTGGGGTTCTGCATACATCAAGCCATGATCAGTCATCAACATCTTTCGCAGTTGAGATACAAAAAGTAAAAAATCAAAAGAAAAGCCTCGTCAGTAAACGCCGAATCGCGACATAACGGCGACAACGGCACACCCTACGGCAACCGGACCGAACAAATCGATCTGCCAATAATTGACCCGCCTACCGGTATATCTAGTACCAGCGGCCTGGCTTTAGCTTATGCAATACGCCGACCAAATGATCGGCAATGCAGATGGTTTCTGCTATCCATTTGTGACTGGTTCTGAGGTGCTGCATGACTCTGCTGACTCCATATCATGTCAATGCTAGAAGCGATTTCGTGAAAAGGTCCTAAATTGCGGCCAATCACACACAGTGTTTACGACCAAGCATACAGTATACGACATGTTACTAGCCTACTGTACTCCGTACCTCAAGATAATTGATGTGGTTTAGGGGGCGGTTGAGCGTTCTGGGCCGCAGGAAGGCTCTGTTTATATAAGCTACGAAGAAGGGAAATGGATGTAATTCTGCAGCCTTGGGGTGGTTGAGCTCAGGCCCCAGAGTAACAACGGCTTGCATAAAGCCTGACAGATGTCGTACGTTTGAGTTAGGAACTCTCTGGCATGGATGAGTTCGGGAGGATCATGCCTATTTGGGGTCGATAGTGAGGGGGTAATGCCCGCCCGCTTGGCCGTCACAAGACAGTCACAATTCGTGTTCACCCTGGTAAGAGGGCGATAACTGAATTTATCATGTGCTATTTCTGCGACGATATTGAGAGTGACATAGTGCGTCTCCTGCCTGTTAGCGACCTGCGGGCCAGAACAGTGTCTGGTTATGGTGATTATTACATGAGGGTTTCCACGATGTGGATTAAGCGCATTTTACCTTCCTCTAATCACACTTTAAATTATTAAAGAGAGGACCCATAACGGCGCCGTGTCCTCGACTCGTGACAGAGCAGATCAGATCCCTTTGTATTACCGATGAGATATCAAAGATGTCACTGGGCATGAAGCTTGCGCCTTGACTTTCAAACCGTCGGTCGCTAGAGCTATATAAGCATCTTGATATTGAGCTTCGGTTTAGTAGTGCGCCTAAGGGCATTTCCGTTCGACAAGAGACATAGCAAGTGGTTGGGCTGACAGGGGATTATAGGTGGGGGAACAAGGGCAATGCTTGTTTGAGTTGGTCGAACTTTTAAATGGCGAAAGCCAAGGTGAAGCTGAAGCAGGGATTTTAGTCAAGCAACATTGCGATAACAAGATGGCTGTCTACTATAATTTCTCCTACACTGTATACTTGGTATTCCTCGGTTACTCTTTGGGCAGTTTTCACAGGCCGAGCACTGCCGAAAGGACATATAATTCTGTTTTGGATCAGGAGTAAATTCTCAAGTAGGGAGTATGCGCAGAGATGCATTAGTAGGTAGTTGGGGGCTGCTGACATTTCATCATATGCGGACTTATATTTAGAATGGAACGCAGACCGCGGAATTCTCCTAACACACCTATTTTATTTGGCTACCTAATCGTGGCTGGCAGGCATCGGATATAAACGTAAGAATGTTGTTATAGCAGAACTTCCTTTCCCTCTGACTGAATTTGCCCGGACTAGTTGTCTATAAACTATACATACCGTTACCGGGCGTCTACATACCTACAGGTATGACGGGAATATACCTAATAAGGTATTCCACTGATTGGCCCGCGGCAGTCAGCCTCAATCTTGTACAGTAGAGGGCCAGTCGGTGACTAATGACTAGATACCTGGCACTCTTATAGGGGTTACGATGACTGGCTGACGCTCTTCTATGCCTAAACAAGTAGTACCAGTAGCGCTTACAAGTACCTACCCCGGGCTAGCAGACGCCCACGTACAGTATAAAGATTGATCTATCACGGCTTTGACTCAATAGTACGGCTGTATACGCCAGTTGAGCGCCCAGTGCGCCGTTTGCCCCTGCAGTCTCTTCCCTTCACGCGGCCCACCCACCTTCTCCGTACTATCTCTACCTCTTCCGTCAAGATCCAAGCCTTTTTGTCTTGATTTCATCCCACACAACACACATCCTCGTGTCCGCCATATTCGTTACTTGCAGAGCCTTAGTTCGGGTGCTTACGAAAGCAGAACTGACTGCCGAACTATCAACGCTTTCTTGCGAATGCGAAGCGCAGGACACAGGGGCTGTCTATTCATGCGTCGAGCTTATTAAAAAAGGGCTTGCTGCACGAGTTGCCTCCCGCTGCCTGACCGTGCGAAAGGTGTACCGCTTGAACGCCGCCACCACCCACCAGCCGGGTAGCCTCCATATCGACATCCTCCTGCTCTTCGCTGTCCTTGTCGTCGGTTGCGCGGCTGACTGGCTCGGAACAAGCTTCTGGGTCGGCATCAGCAACACGCGAGCGTATGCCTCGCGCTTCAGCATCGGCAAAGCGACAGTCTGGTGCCTCGAACAATCGCGATACTAAGCATGAGAGTGGCCTCGTAGGTCCTGGGAAACGCATCCCCCGGCAGACGCAACAGCAACAGCAGAAAGTCCAGGGTCAACCCAATGCCAGCGCCCCCTGCAGGCACTCGACACCTCAGCAACAAGCGCAGTTTGTTGCCGAAGATGCGCTCATCCCGTCTGCTCCTTCGACGCCGCCTGTTACTGCGAACGGCTTTTCCGACGAAATGCATCCCGATCCCCGATCGCCCGAGTCTTTGAGGCGTTCCTCGCTGGGCGCGTACTCGGAGACCTCATCAGCCGAATCATACAACTCACATGCTCTAAACGTCGCGTCCGAAGAGAATCACCGCCGAATTGATGTGAATGCCACTAAGAACTCCAACGTCCACCGCGACCCAGGCCCGCTTGATTTCGCCTACACGGTTCTGCGACTGTGTCCGCTGCAAGACACTATCGCTATCCTCATTATCTTAATGCAGATCCCCCCTCTAGCTCTCTCTGGCATCTACGTGCTCTTCACCTTGCTTACTTTTGTGACGAGCAATGGTCTGACTTTCAGTGACGTCTTCGAATGGAACCTCGGCGCCCCTTCTCTGGCAACGGTCATCTGCGTAGATGGTATTGTTCTTCTGATCTGGCTCTTTCTGTGGGGCCCCGTGCAGCGTGTTATACTCGATTTGGCACAAATGGTCATTGCATTAGGATTGGGAGGTGGCTCTAGTTCTAGAGATGGAGGTTCCATGAAAAACACCCTCATATGTCTCAGCATGATCTTGTTATCTCACATTTTGCGCCATACCAAGATGAGATACTCGCCTATCGGTTACCTACTTGGATCAAGCCGCTTCATGACCCCTGACCTAGACGACCCTCTCGAAAGTCTAGATCTTTTAAGGGGTTATGACAAGGTACAATCAGGCTGGTTTGCGTGGGTTAAGAGCATACTGGCTATCCACATACTGACACAAGGCTTGGTAAAATACATACGTGACTGGTATCTACGGCGAGAGAGACGGGACAGCTTAGCCCAGAATGCTGCCGATCCTGAGGCGGGGAAATCGTACACCCCAGATGCTGACGGTGGCTTCTCAACACCGGATACCGATGCAACAGCTTTACAAAACTCGAATGCTTTAACTACAAAAAAGAAAAGAAAACAAAGTGCACAGGTTCGGAACCGCCAACCTCTGTGGGCGGCCCTGGCCAGTACCAAAATCGTTGTCGTCAAAGAATATGAACTTACTCATGCCACAGCGGAATCTGCTGGTTCGAATGCTACCGACATTCATAATCTAGGAAATGCGCCGTTTAACACTCAGCCCGGACAGATTTGGATTTCGTACGTGGGTTGCGACGAAGTGTGTTTTAATACTAGTCAGTTCCCTACTCGTCAATCGAATGAAACCCATCGAGACGACTCCGGAGATGAATTCGCGAAACCGTTCTATGTTAGAGTCAATAATGCCATATGGCAGCCGACCCGGATGCGACCTGTGGAGAGCTGCGAGGAGGGTTCTGGTCCCGGAATTCGTTGGAGTGGAGATATATATGGTTTGACTCCCATGTCCAACTACGAATGTGAATTTGTCTGCTCGATCACCCATGGAGTCTTATTTTCAACGAGTGTTAGGACCACTCAGCCGAAGTCCACGGATGCAGATGCTGCAGGTTCGAAAACTCCTGCTCAGCGTTCACTTCGACCAGACTCTCCAATCACCACCCTAAAGACATCTATTGCTGCAAACGAGAGCAAGTTGGCAGAAGAGAGGGCTCGGCAGAAAGCACTACGCAAGGAATTTCACCGCAAAGTGAACGCCATAAAGAAGGAGAACGAGAAGCTCTCTGCGGCCGTGCAGTCGGCAGGGACAGGTGATGACAAGCTCCGGCAGAAAGTCCAGCAGAATGCCACACAACAGAAGCAGGCAGAGCAGGCGATGACCAATCTAGAACTGGAGCTGAAAGAGTGCGAAAAAATCCCCGAGTCCTTGAAGTCTTCATGGAAAAGCAAACAATCTGCCTGGACGAACGAAAAAGCCAAATTCGATGGAGCAGTTGCAACCTTCAAGAATTTCAAGGCTTCTGTTGAAGGAGGGATCAAGGGTCTGGAAGATGAGAGAGCGAGTCTTCAAGCTAAGCGAAACAAGATTAGTAACCGCATTGCCAAGGTCGATGGCGAACATGCTCGGATTACTGATGCGAATGCTCGCGGCCTTGACGAAGCAGAACGTCGCCGCCAAGCAAGGGAGGCCTTTGAAAAGGATATCTCAAGGACCGAGCGGGAATTCGTTTCACGAATTAACGATCACGAGACGATCATCTTCAACAGGGAGCAAGAGAACATGATGCTGAAGGCTCAGCTTGACTCTTTCCACACGCAGGTGGCCTACCCATTCACAGGATCTTACGAAAATTTCGGTGAAGCTGCCAGCCAATTTGCACAAGCTGGTCCCTCTGCTCACGCACAATCGAACATAACTAGTACAGTGCCGTACGATGCCCCTGCTGCCTGGAATAATAGCCTTTACCAGAACTCACTATGGGGGCCATCTCCCCTGGCTTCTGCTTTTATCCCGCATGCCACCGTAACCTCGCCACCTCATCACCAGGCGACCAAGTCCAGAGGTCGTTCATCCAGTATGCTGAGCAATGTCTCCGGTTTCACTCAAAGCAGTGGGGATGACGATGAGTGGGGCACTGTCGCTCAGGGTACAACGCAGAGTCACTGGAGTCTCGGACCGCCGCCAGGTCTAGGCTTTCAACGCAACGCCAAACACGCTATCAACGGTGAGGCCATTAGTGATGGTAGTCACAGCCCCAGCGGCGGCAGTAGTGGAAGTGGAAGCGCTCGTGATCCGACCAGCCCTCCGCCTTCATGACGAGAAGCGAGTGACAGCCTGATTGTGAGGCTCTGACTAGGTGCCACTTTCGTGAGGCTATGAGTAGATTTATTCAGCGCAATGAAAAGCTTTGTTGTTCATTCAACTCCGTGTGCGTTGTTCTATATATGTGATATTTATGTGTGACGTGACGCGATGCTCCATTCTCTTGAAGCGTTAGATACATACTTTTTGACATGATCTCCCTTCGTGCTCTCCCCTACAACTTCTACATCAACTTCTAAAGATATTCTACGACACTAGCTTAAGAATGACAGTAGATAATGGCGTTCTGTAGTCTTCCATGTATCCACAAGCGGTGTACGTAATCAAGTTGTTGAATTTGTGGACAAACGAAGGAGAGCGGGTTTCGGGAACCACGTTTTCCAATCCCGTTCCCCAATCCCAACTCCGCCCCTAGTCTGGGCCGGGTACGTCAACATGACTTTGCCTACCAACAATTTTCTTTGTTGGTAAATCAGGTATTTCGTTATCGCATGCATAGAAATCGAATTCTCAGTCGATGTGACTAATAAGGCTTGTCCTACTTGTTTTTGTCGGAGTCACATAAGCTGCTAGTGTGTTGGTGATTTCAATCCCGACAACTTCACACCCTCGTCAATCCCGTACTATACATCCTTCAGGCTTCTACTATTTTGCAAGTATTGCAATTCAGTTCAAAGCCGGTCGCAACTGTCTGGCTCGAAGACGGCGCTTAGTTGCGCGATGGGAGCCAATCCCGTTCCCATCGCCTCATCGCAAATCCGGGTCTACCTGATTTAATTGACAATACTCGTGCTTGGCGGCGTCCGCTCCCGTCATGGCATCACAACCATCGACATCGGCGTCGGCATCATCACTTGAACAGTCAGACACATTAACTCGCACATCAGCGCCCTACGGTCAAGCCTGTCTCAACTGTGCCAAAGCCAAATGCAAATGCATTCTCGTCAGTCCGCCTGCTTCTGGGTCGGGCCGCGGGGCCAGACCTACATGTGAACGATGCGCTCGTCTAGGTCGAGAGTGTAAACCATCGAGCAGCATCAGAAAACGCGGCGCTGCTGTTTCTAGACGTGCCGCTGGCGGTTCTTCTTCAGCCGGACTCACGAATGGCATGTCTGCTGCGAGTAGGGCCGCCAACCTTGAACAAAAACTAGAGGATTTAGTGGCGATACTGCAGGCTCAGGCTTCTTCCAAGCCTCATGGCGATGAGAGCGCAAGAACAGAGATTGGGTCGACTGCGCCGTCAGTCGCTGATCGGCGCTCAAATACTGTGGCCAGTGGCATCGTTGCTGGCGGCCCAACTGTAGTCACACCTGCTTCGACCGCCTATGCGACTTGCTCGACGGTCAACTCAACGCCTAGCCCGGCACCGGCTCTGGATGTTCTCACTTCGGCAGCTGAAGCTGAAGAGACGCTCGCGTTCTTCCGCATACATCACCTTCAATTTTTCCCTTTTGTATACATCCCACCAGAAATGACGTACGTGAACCAAATTCCCGAACTATTTCTTGTGCTCTCTACATTAGACTTTTTTTCCTCTAAACACAGAGGAGGTAAAGCCGTGTAGCTAATACTTACTTCTAGTGCTGCACAGCTATCGCGCGATAGACCATATTTATGGCTCGTTATCAGGGCAGTATGCTGCAGGTCACCAGTTAAACAAGCAGCTTTAAGCCGCCAAATTCGAGAAGAGCTGGCACATAGAATTCTCGTGTCCTGTGAGCGGACTATTGACATGCTGTTGGGTGCTCTCTGCCTTCTCGGATGGTACGTTATTGACTGCCGCTTTGTACAGTAAACTCACTAACATGCAATAATTATCTAGGACTATGCATTTGTGTTTCAAGCCAGCTATGAGCGCTGTAATGAGTATAGCCACGTCAATCGTGACTGATCTTCGCTTCGATAAACCGGTATGGCTTTCTGGGATTTTGGTTTTCCCTTGCGGCCTTCGACTCGTCGGTCCTCAACCCTGCCAAAATCGCGCTTATTCTTGGCTATTTATCAATGGTACTGACTCCATACTTTGGATAGGCTCAAGAAGATGACCCCCGTATGATAAACTGTTTCAAGACAGCCGACTTTGTCAGGGTTCCCTATTCAACCGTTCGAACCACGGAGGAAAGAAGAGCGACGCTGGCGTGCTATGTTTTCTGCTCAACGTAATTATATGATTTTCCTTTTTTCTTCTATCTTTGGGCCCAATTCAACAGCCAGACCAATTAAATATTCAGCGCTAATGTATTTCTTCTTCAGCGGCGGTGCATTTCTGAAAGGTCCCTCGATGCGCTGGACGCCTCACATGGAGGCTAGTTTAAAGGTCCTAGCTTCGGATCCCGAATGGGAGGGGGATCAGATCCTAGTTTTGATGGTTCGTATACAGAGACTCGCAGATAGCATCATTCAGGCCCAGGCGACATGGGCTTCGGACTGTGATAGTTACGCCACTTTAAAACCTCCGGCCGGTATCTACGTCAAATACTTCAATCAGTGTCTACAAACGATCAAGGACCAAGTGCCAGAGTCGTTGAAAGACAACAGTGAGACCAGCCCTTTCCGTCTACCTTGCTATAACGGTTTCGATAAGACTGACTAATTCTCTGGTCTCTAGAATTAGCAACATCTTTGATCATGTACGCGGAAATGGTTATTTCGGAGATTCCATTTATCAACTCTACGTGCTGGGGTCATTTGCCGGAATCGCACATCGACGCGCAGACGCGACAACTCAGGGTGCAACCTCCCTCTCAGTATATAGACATTGCGCGTGTCGAGGCGAACTACGCGACCCTACAAACAAGCAAAGCGTTCTTCGAGCATTTCCTCACCTTCGAGCTTCCCGATTTCGTGGGCTTCTCCTTCCCCGTCCTGCTGAACTTCTTCCGCGCCGCGCAGATCCTATACCGACTACGGGTGGCAGATGGCGTAGGCTCAGACAACAACTCAGCCACGACCACAAACGGCGGCATCAATCTGTTGGAGGGCATCCAGCTTGCTGCCAGCCGTTACGAGCAGTTGCCGCGCCTCTATGGCTTCCTGACCGAGGTAGACGCCGAGGGCAACGAGGCCTCGAATTTCTATGATAAATGCGCCAAGACGTTTAATGGCACGTTGCCGATGTGGCGAGGGCATTTTGCGCAGGCCGAGGCGGCGAGAATGGGCACAAACACAAATACAGGCACAGGCACAGGTCTCAATGCTAATGCCAATGCTGGTAGCGGGGTGAGCGGACCACAGGTTTCACCGGCTATGCCTATGAATGCTGGCTTCAATTCCAATATGGGGGGCAGGGTGAATTATCCGGGCATGAACAACTTCATGTTGCCGGATCTGTTTCCGATGGACTTCTCTATGGATGATGCGTGGTGCAACGAGCTCATGTTCTCGTTCGACCCGTCTATTCTAGGTCCTGTCCAGTAATTCTACTCACTTCGTGTGTCGCATTGGGCTTTTTAGATCGGAGGGAATGGTGTGACGGCGTTGGGGGGGTCAAATGTCTACAAAAAATCAGTGGCAACTGTGCTCTATCGTATATCGCTTAATAATATAGAATTGTAAGGATTAGGAGGCTAGGGAGGAAGTCGGATTGCTATCGCATTTTATTGCCTATATACCGGGTGCTTGACTCGACTCAAAGTCACACAAACTCAGAATCACTCTTCATGTACACTAAGATATGAGTTCATAATAAGCTGACTTACCGCGGCCTAGCCGTGCTGATTGGCACTCTACTCATACTTATAATGAATATGCCCCCATTTACAGAAGCGTGACTCATCTACGTGAAGAATTGACACAAGTCAATACCCCTTTGGAGTGTATCGAATGACTGCGGGACTGGACGCAGGGGAAGCGGATTTCCGTCTAGAGGGCTTGGCTCGGACAAGCATTTCTTGCATTGCATGTTCATGGGTCAGAGACGAAACGTTGCGAGATCCTCCCACAGGGTTCACCCGAGATCGCGCGGCCCCAATCTCTTCCCGCGAGCGGTGATTGCGGGCACGTCCTGAGATTTAAATCCGGCCGCATGGTCGCATGATATGTAGTGTAGATAAGCTTTGTTTAATACCACCTAAGCCGTACCGACTACGGGAGCTCAGCTGAAAACGAATAAGCGCTGGTTTTGGCTATTTTTATATGTATTAATACGATTGTTAATTATTTGAAGACCTTACGTCTACCCTAGTAGATAAAGGTGAGCGGCGGAATTCACACAACCCCGTTCATTATATCCTTCGTGGGTAAGGTGTACTGCAGACAGAGCCGCACCGGGCATCATGACATCTGAGTTAGGCATCAGAAAGCGAGGTAAGCGAAACCATTTTGAAATCCACGCTGTGCCCTCTTTCTTGAACCAACAACAAAGGACTATGGGGCTATTTTACGAGTCGCAACGGATTTCGGAATTCGGAATCGCCCGCCCCTATTTACGGGGTGACCGGGGGGGCTTGATTAAATAAAAACACGTTGAACCAGAATGACACACATTAGAAAATAAATAAATAGAATAATCAATAGTAATACGAAGAAGCAGTTGATAAGTTTTGCGGAATATCAACCTGGCAGAGTCAAGTTGCAGAGTCAACTCTCGTAGTGCAAGGCAGAGATTTTCGACATAAACCGCCTATTCCCTAAATCGGATTGGTATACGGAAGTAGGGCGAAAAAAAGAGAGCAAGACATGGTATCGGAGCCGTCACCGCCCGCAATGGCAAACGAACCTTCGAAATTAGACGTGCGAGACGAGGTCAAAGAAACAGATTTATCATCAGGACTGTCGACGACAACTGAGGAAGCCGGAGAGAAACAACTCGAACCGCCAGCGAACGATACATCGCCGTCACCTGAACCTCAAGAAGGCGATGCCCTAAGTGATTACCTTACCGGCTACAAACTCCTCACTCTGCTCTGTAGCGTAGGGTTGATTTTCTTTGTGCTGCTGCTGGATAATTCTATTATAAGTACGGTGAGTAGGACACAAGCCTCCCTTTGCTGAACTTGTTGAAGTTTCATCTTCTCGACCGAAGCAGACGCTGATATGGTGATAATAGGCCGTTCCGAAGATCACGAGCGAGTTTCACAGCTTACCGGATGTGGGATGGTACGCGGGTGCATATCAACTTGCCAGGTAGGCTTTTTCCAATACTGGATCGTAACCAGGTAATTGACGTGTACTGCAGTTCGGTCCTCCAACCACTTACCGGCAAGCTTTACACGTACTTCCCCACGAAGTGGACATTCCTCTGCTTCTTTTTCGTCTTTGAGGTTGGCTCGCTGCTCTGTGCGGTTGCTACTTCGTCTCCCTTTTTCATCGTTGGCAGAGCCGTGGCCGGTTTGGGTGTCTCCGGCCTGCAGAATGGATCTTTGACTATTGTTGCGGGTGCGGTCCCTCTGGAGAAAAGAGCGTGTAAGTTTTATCTTCCAAGCGAAAAGAAAAAGCGTCGAATTTGTATCTGACATCGATGGTCTATAGTCTATCTCGGCCTTGTGATTGGAGCTGGTCAACTCGGTCTAGTTATTGGACCCTTGATCGGAGGGTTGTTCACACAATATGTCACTTGGCGTTGGTGTAAGTCAAGCCATAGATGCAATCCTCTTCGGTTCTTGTCCATGCTGATAGGTTATGACAATAGGCTTCTACATCAACCTTCCGATAGGTGCTGTTGCCGGAGTACTTTTGGCGTTGCTGCGATGTCCTGAGCAAGTCGTCAAGGCGCCCTTCTCGCTCGCCCTCGTTCGCCGCGTTATCCCACAGCTCGATATTTTCGGCTTCATCTTATTTGCGCCGGCAGCGATCCTACTGCTTCTAGCCCTTCAATTTGGCTCGGGTAACACATACGCGTGGGATTCATCCGTCATTATCGGCTTGTTCGTGGGTGCCGGAGTCTCCGCCATTCTCTTCCTGCTGTGGGAATGGAAAGCCGGCGACGTAGCCATCATACCGTTTTCAATGGTCAAAAATAGAATCGTCTGGGCAAGCTGTCTCCAATACGTGACACTAATATCGGCCGTCTTCGTCGGCACGCAGTATCTCCCCATTTATTTTCAGGCCGTGAAGGGTGTAGGGCCGGTGCTGAGCGGTGTTTACCTGCTCCCAAGTATCCTATCCCAAATCATATTTGTTCTGGGTTCCGGAGGTCTGAGTAAGTAAAACCATCTGCCCACAATGATGACTTTTGTGCGCTATTGTCATGAATGCCCAATATCTAACGGCCGGTAGTTACCAAAATTGGTTACTATCTCCCTTTCGCTGTCTTAGCTGGCATCGGAGCTACTGTCGGATCAGCACTGATAGCAACGTGGGGGCCACATACCTCTACAGGCATGTGGATTGGTTATCAAGTCATTTACGGTATCAGAGGATGCGGTATCCAGCTTGTGAGTCCAGCGATGTTTTCTCTCGAGGACTTATTCGATGAACTAACACGTGTAATACACAGGCCGTCGTTGCAATTCAAAATGCGCTACCAGCGAAGCAGAGTCAACTCGGCGTTTCCTTCCTGGTCTTCTGCCAGACTTTCTCGGCGGCAGTTTTCGTCGTGGTTGGAAATACCATCTTTACGCAGTCGTTGATCAACGAAACCATAAAACAAGTTCCGTCTATCAGCCCCGCCGATGTTCTGCGGGCGGGCGGAAGCGCAGACGCGATACGCAGCTTAGTGCCACCGGGAAGCCCGGAGCTCGCGGCACTGCTCAGAGTCTTCTCAACCGCCTTTGACACCGTTTGTTACCTCATGATCGCTCTGGCCGCTATTAGCGTTCTCGCCTCGTTCGGAATGGGATGGGTCGACACACGGAAGAAGCCACAGGAAAAACCGGCGATATCCGAAGCATAAATATTCTGGAAAACTTGGTCTTTTTCGTGCTATTAGACGCGTTTTAAATTTAGAGTAAAGTGTAGACTGAACGGTGACCTTTGCAAAGACTTTAATTCAATTAGATGATCATTAGATATATATAATTACTTGAGAACTCCCTACCCAACCAGTTAGGTTTGAGGCAAAGCTAGTCTTTGGGGTACTTGCAGTGCAATGTATGCGGACGCCGTGAGGGGTAGCTATCCTGAATTCCCTTTTTCTCATATCTTACTTCCCATCAGTTAGTACCTATCTCGATCTCTACGGCACTACACGAACAAGGACAACCTTTCTTCCTTGTCTTTCTTATCTTCCCTACGCCATGGTCATCACACTGCCAAATAATTTCGTCGACTACATCGGAGATGGAACTGTCCAGTCGGAGGACTGGAACGCCAGCCCGACGACGGGGCTTCATCTGGCACAGCCACCATGTTAGGCAGCTACGAGTAAGGCCCTTGTTCGCGGTCAAGTGCTGTCGTTATCCTTGAGCACTTTTCCATTCCATGTTTATGCCGATCCATAACCATGGCGAACAAGACACAAAACTCATCTGTGGAAACATCGGGTCCTTCTACGAGCTTGAGTCTGTTGCCCGCCGTGGATGAGAGTGCGAGGCTGGGAGAGGAAATAATAAAAGTGCTGGGACAGTTCAAAGAACTCTACCTCCAAGAACACCAGGAAAACACATACTGGCGCGAGCATTATAGAAATAGCACGTCAAGCTGGCCTTTCGACGAGCCCAAGGCAGATCCAGGATGGGTGAACTTAGAAGATGACTCTGAAAACTGGCCTCCTAAAGAGTCTGAGAAGGATCCGAAATGGATCAATATCAATCTAGTGAAAGCCTGGATCTACGATTGCAGTACACGGCATGGAACTCATTGTAATCCAATCCACAAAGATAAGGTTACACCACCATACTGGCTCATCGACACCGGCGAGGCCCGTATCGTGCACCTCTCTACTCCTGTAACATACGTAGCCTTAAGCTACGTGTGGGGTTCGACAGCTTCCGGGCTGGCTTGCCAAGGCAATCTGAAGCAGCTGCAGAAGCCAGGATTTCTGCTTAGCCCCGCGATACCCAGGACTATTCGCGATGTCATCTCGGTCCTCCGTATCCTCGGCCAACGATATCTCTGGGTCGACAGGCTATGCATTGTCCAGGACGACGACAAAGATAAGGAGAAGCACATCAATAACATGGCATCCATATACTCTAACGCTTGCATGACCCTCGTGGTGGCCACTGGAGAGGATGCTGACCACGGGCTGCGCGGCATTTCGGGAATTACCCCAGCACTGGATCCCCAAAGGCGCAGCTCCATTTGGTCCTCCGGGGCGACAGAACACCGATTAACCCGTCTAATCGACGTACCGACCAGCAAGTGGTATTCCAGGGGCTGGACATTGCAAGAGATTTTCTTCTCGCACCGCACGCTGTACTTCACCGAAGCCGGGGTCTTCTGGGAGTGCCACTGCCACACGTGGTCCGAGAATACGTCAGAGCAGCGTCTGGTGTGGAGTAATAGCAAATGCAACGAGGAGCTAGCCGACATCTTCCGCGACTCGTACTTCCCGTCGTGGCCAAACCTCCACATGTACCTGCAGCTTGTGGCGGCATACAACAACCGGCAGCTTACCTTTGACGACGACATCTTGGCCGCCTTCGCAGGGATTACGACATCTTTGAATAGCTCCTTTCAAGGAGGATTTCTCTTCGGCCTCCCTGAGATATTCCTAGACGTTGCGCTTCTGTGGCGTCCGGTGGGGCCGTGCCGAAGAAGAATCTCGTGCGAAGGCGAGCAGAAGACGCGTAATAAGCCAGGCGCTGCCTTCCCAAGCTGGTCTTGGATCGGATGGCAGTCCAAAGTGGACCCCCGGAGCTGGAAGTGCGGATACGACTATATATCCTGGCCAGGGTCAAAATATGACGCACCCTTGAAGGCCGGGAGCTTCTGGAAGCTGAAACCAACGGTACAGTGGTATGTTGCCGACGGTCTGAGCTCGCCAACCAGACCCGTGATCAGCGACTATAAGCGGCATCAACGATCCAGAGACACCCCAGCAGGCTGGTCGCGATACTCGCTGCCATTTGAAGGCCCCGAGGAGGCGGAGTTTGTCCACTTGTCAGATATGAAGACACGTTTCCGCTTTCCGCTTCCTCTGCCGCCTGACAAGAAGACATTGTGGCCATCTATTCAGGAAGGTTCTTTCCTATTTTGCCGAACCACACGGGCATACTTTTTCATGGAACCCCTTCCTCCTAATCGCATAGTTACCTCCCTTTTTGACGAAAGAGGGATGTGGGCTGGAGTCATTCGAATGCAAGTTGAAGAAGAGGGGTTTGTGAGACCAAAAGTCGAGAAAGACATGATAGAGCTTCCAGAACCCCGCAGAGACGGCAGCAGCCTGCAGAAAGAGGAATTTATTGTGATATCCGAAGGAAGTGCCCGGAACCGCTGGAACGAGGCGGGATTCCTCGAGGAGTGGTTCTTCGCGGAACGACCTCGAAAAACACCACTCTACGAGTTCTTCAATGTTCTGTGTGTTGCGCGTCAAGACGGCATTTGCTACCGGAAAGGTGTTGGCCGCGTGTTGAAGGATGTTTGGTTGAGTCAGAAACCGGAAGAATTAGAAGTAACGCTTGGCTGATGCGGGCACGAAGGTCAATACGGCAAGATACGAGTCGTTCTGGAATACCCAACAAGGCCCGACTTGGTCAATGGTGCTACACGGCATTTGACGTCGTTCTTGGCAAGGCGCGTCCAGGCCATCACTCCCCAAGGCACGGTAGAATCAAGGTGATGGACAACATGATCACCACCGAGGAGAGGCTAGAAATGCTGAGTGAGGCAACGATCAGGGACGCTGATTAGAAAAAAGAATGCGGCCAAAATGAAAGATTCACCACAGAGACCTTAGGGGAGGGTTGAAGAAGGTACCTGAGGAGGTAGGGATGACAATTCTTGGGCGCGGGCGCGCGGAAGGCAAGCGTGGGAAGGAGCGTCAAATGATTAATCACGTGAAGAATATTGTTCCTTCTTTTCTAACACAGACCTGGGTGCAACGACGGATCCACAGCCATGGAGGCACCATAGATTTTATTGACGATTTCACCGCCTTCGTTGCGAGAACGACGAAGCATCGGACTGGAAAGGAGAAGCGGTGCGACCACATCCACAGTCGGTGGTAAATAAGAGAGACACGGGAGATTTCGCATTCTTATTCAGTCTCAAGCACCAACCACTTCATTCCACGTGATAGGCTCTACATGCGGAATGTGAGTCTCGACTTAGTCCCTTTTCCCTAGCGAAATTGAGGTTAGATAGAACCACCTGATAGAAAAGAGAAATCAATAGAATGGCAATGCTAGATTTCAGTGAACTCAAAACAAGTAAGACTAGATTGGATATCGGGACACATACTGCTATCAATTAGTAGGGAGGGGAGAGAACGGATCTTTCATAGGCTTGAATGCGGTCGTATTCTTGCGCCGTTACACCAAGTCCGAGTCCTGGTGCCACCAGTGCGATGGGATGATTTCCTACTCGGGGAATACAAAGTGAATTTTAGGAGCATTTTTTTCGGCTCTTCTCATTCTCTTCTAGGACTTTGTTGAGACGGCTAGTTCCAGGGGGAAGGCCTCACTTCGTTATTTGGATAACGAAGCTTCGGCCTACACCACTATGAATAGTATGGCAATATTCTCTACACCCTTTTTGAGGCCTTAGAAATCAGAAATGAATTCATGATTGGGGATTTGATAACTAGACCGTCAAGACGTTTGAAGATTTTTGCGTTTTTTTCCCCTCCCATTTTCTGTGCAAATTTCATGTCTGTCATCGATTTCCATCGCATATTTCGTCCTTTCCTTCACCAAGAAGATGATTGCAATAGCTTTCTCTTATAAACACAACGCACTCATTGAATAATCAAATTCCTTGCAAGTTTCTAGGTCAGGTAGACGCCAATGCCCAAGCCTTGACCATCAATCCACCATCCTCGCCGGCCCTTGGCAATGCACTCTTCTCGCAAGGGTGACGCCATGAACTTGGCCGCAAGCGCTCCCGCTATAGTGCTCTCACCTAGGCGTTGTGGGCACACAAGACCAGTGCAGTTGCCTGACACGATCTGGTAGCAGCCTTCGACGAGCTTGACGTTAATGTCGGTTGGGAGGGCAGCGAACTGTTCAATCACGTTGTCGCAGTCCTCAATTGGAGGTGATGGTCCCTAGTTGTAAGAGGTGGACTTGTTAGTCGACAATATGCATGTCATTGTTATCAATAACGTAACCGTATAAAAATAATCGCAGGCTTAGAAGGGAAGCAAGTGAAGGTTATGCATCATGAGATAGCAGGGAATCGATGAATAAGTGCCTTGCGCAAAAGCCCACTTACAAAGATTTCAGGGTGAGGGTCGTGGCAGCGATAGGTGGGACCATTGGGAGGCTGGGGAACCTTTCTTTCCTGAAGTTGAACATCATGCTTGATCAGTCCTGCGTGAGGGTGAACAAAGCTGCGACCATGATGGTGGCGAAGAGGCAAGACCACGTCGTCGATAACATCACCACTAGCTGCCAATGCCATGCTAAGGAGGCAGGCGAGATAGACAGCAATAACTCCGAGGACTTTAGCATGCATGACGATTCTTCCGTAAGTCAGGTTGATCTGAGTCTGACAATGGTGGATTGGCGAATTGAGTTCTGATGCACTTTCAACTCTAGAGTTTAAGCTGACTGGGGTCAGGAATTTGCGGTTGAGAGGTTAGGTGTGACAGAATGAAGAAGTGCTGTGCTAGGCAAGTCGCCGGTAGAACTGGTAGATCATGTGCTGCCCTTAATTGAGAAGGAAGGCCAAAAGTCTAGTGAAGAATCGCGTAGTTGGAACGTGTGTTGCCTAAGGCCGGAAGGAGCGGTTGCTCGGGTGTGCAGACATCCACGAAAACGAAGCCGGTACCTTCAAGTACTCTGCGCAGCTTGCCGGCAGCTACCTCACTGTCACCCTCACTAACTACGTCAAAGTAAGCAGTTAATGGTGCAAAGAATAACAGCTGACCCGACTACTTTTCATATCACTTTCTCATGTTGTATGGACATTTCATATTGTACATGCTTATCACCTAATAGAAAGGCACACGTCATGATCAAAATTCGTTCTACATTCTAAGTAACACTACTTCCTTGGTGGAACTCACGGTGGTCATTTCATACTGAGATCGATGTTTGCTGTCGTACTTGAAGATTTGGTCTTAGTACAATTGTCCTTTCATCCTCACACGTTGGAATCAACCGACTCTACATATTATAGGATTCTAAATGGAACATAGCTTCTAACTATTTCCTACGTAGTCCGGGTATAAGTAATGGTAGATTATTATCTAAGGCTTATTCTAAGTGTTATCTATGGGATAAGCACCGACGGTTTGATTTAGTAGGACAAGGTTTTTTTAATTTGGCCTGGTGATGTCTGGTGGCCAATTTGTGCGACTATACTGTGAATGCTCTGTGTAGGTACATTTGGGATAAGTAAAACTTCTACCATTGTCTAAGGGTGAGTTTTGGGCATCAACCACACCAACTGTCCACTAAGATAGAAATAAAGATCTCATCAGTGTCCCCTCCGTACGGCCGTAAATTCGTAAGCCAGTAAGTGAATACCTGAGAAAGTGCTCTCAGCTCTCTCTGACATCGGCCTTGCTAGCCTTCCTAGCTCAGGAGAGGTCGGGCTGCTGGAATTTTGAGCTAGTGTGTCCGGATCTTGCCAATGACCCAGCGCATTCACAATGAAATAGCAATCTTAACCATGTCTAGGCGTTGCATTCTCGAGATGTAGACGATAAGTACCCCCGTCGCCATTGAGATTAGTAGAGTCGCCCATGACAGAATATTGCCCTCCACGAACACAGTCCATGAGACTGTTGTTCGCCCAATTGTAGATCCACGAGGCGGTACGATTGACGGTCTTCGCAACGTAGGGCTGAGCACAGAACCGGACGTTGCAAGTATCCTGGGCCCAGTTGAGACAGATGCCCGAATAAACTTCGAAATTCTGATCTTTCAATGCCTGGAGCTGATCGAGAGCAGCCTGACAGTCGGTGACGTTTGCATCGCTCTGTTTACACATTAATGATACCATACATAGGAAGCAGCATGTCTAGAGAGTCAGGGTGCGTACGCCATAGCAAGTATAGGCATCTCTCTTGTCGAGGACACGAGGGAGCCTCGCAGCGGTGCCGGTGATGATACCACGGGGAACATGGCGTAGGTTGCCAGAGATTGCTGCAGAGACAAGTATCGCGACTTTCGTGAGTTCCGCTCCGAACAACAAGTTGACGAGCTTCATGATGACTGATATGGTGGTAATCAGTTGAGAAAGAGATGGCAGTTGTGCTGGTCTTTTCGAATATGTAAAATGAGATTTGGTGAGAGGACAAGTAAAAGTACGAAGTGTGACAGGTGCGAGCTTGAGATGTTGAACAGATAAATGGCAGTATTAGTACCTTAGGTAGTTGCTGATAACCTCGAGATAGGGGTGCAGTATTCTGCCCATGCAATTCTTTAAACACTTGAATATTAACATGGCAGTCGCGTCCGGGCGACAAAAGATGTCCTTCCTCCCCGCGGCTCTGATCATCTGGAGAACCAGATACAATCGCACTTCCATTCCCACTGCAGTAACCCCATCACAGGTATTCAATGAGCTGTTGTACGCATCTACATGTTCTCTGTCGGACTAATTTACGGACTTGTCATGTTCGAATAAAGCCGGCCACTCTTGTAACGCAACCCTGGTTTCTATTTTGGTCACCGGTAAGCGACGTTGTGGATGCCAACACTGCAGGACATGCGGCTTCTTGCATTCAAGTAGAAATGGGTAATCGTCTGCGTGAATAGGTGGTACATGTACTCATATTCTTTGGGAGAAGAGCTTCCAAGTGAATGTCACGTGTGCCACCGGGCACTGACGAATTCGTAAACCGCCATAGAGACGATGGTGCCTATAGAACAGGAATGATCTAAACTCCGTGTACAGCAGAATTCCTGTTCTGGGACATGAATTGTGGTGATACCAGACGAATGTACGAATGGATGCACGATTTCGCATCGAGATCGAGTAGGGCAAGCTATAGGTAGGCTCAGGTTCACCCGGCTCTACAGCATTACCAGATATCCGGGTCTCGCAATGGAGAAATATGAGAGAATGGGACCGACTACACCATTCCCTCACCTACCTGCTTAACTAACATGCTTTGAACCTTGACATCGCACATCGAAATGATGCATAGATCATTTCATTAGGAATTGGGTGTATAGTCAGTGCTTCATGTTACTTACCACGTGTACAAAATTATGAAGGCGACAGAGCGCTTTACCTACCATAGGTCAACCTATAGAATATCATAGCTTGGCCTTAGAGAGGATGTATGAAGTATACAGACTACGCAGTTTATTGAGGGATACCCTCGCGATGGATTTCGAGTCAATTGCTAGCAACACGCTTCGGTTCATTTCAATACCCCGTGGGCTGTTTAGCGCGGGTCTGGAACGACCGATCGCGCGTAAAATGATTGGTACCATGCCTGTTTGGTAATCTAATTAACTTAGTTGATTATCAACGCTATGCCACATTGTGACGTGCATTCCTAATTTGCTGAGATCTACAGATTATCAGTATACATTTTACGAACAATTCGCATGCGTGAAGTACAATAAATGCTATACGTATGGTTTTGTCGGAGAAGGCCAACATGCTGTAGAGAGGTTGGTAGTTTTTGAATCTGTGCAGGCGAAACAACCGGAAGAAGAAATGCTTGACCAGAGTTGACGACTTCGGGGAACCCAGCTGGCTTGGTCTTGTGATACTCTCTGTGATTGCTGATAAGTACTGCTGATTACCGCAAGCCTGCAGTAGATAACTTGCATAGATTGGCTCGATAGTAGTCAGTAGTAGGGATTCACGACATATACATATAAGGGATCGATGCAGTTCATCTACATCAGATAAAAGAAGTTTGAAAGTAGCCAAGCGTGAAACAAGGTAGTGTATGGCTTAGGACTGCTGCAGAAACATGTGACGGACGGCCTCCCACGTTATTCGCGGCAGGCAAACCTCCTATTCCAATTAAAGCTGCTTGCCTGTTCTAGCAACACCCTGGCTTCTGATTGCTCCATACAGTAATGGGAAGGGGAGCTCTCAACGCTAGGTATCCACCATGAACCCTCCCGGCATAGTTCACCTACGCCTACCACCTTGAGCTCCACTTCCTATACTACCTACTACGATGTACCTTATTACTTCGAAATTCTGGTATGCAGTTAAGAGGCTATATTAGCCAAGTGCGTCAATTGCTTACAGCTTGATACTAATGGCAATAGAATCGCAAGGAATGATCAAGACCGATATATATTGATGAAAGAAAGTGAGTGTATAACTATATATTGCCACGATATCGAAACAACTGACTCAATCTCTGTTAATACCATCTAACTGGAACATTAAACCTCCAACAGAACAAACCAAGTCGAGATTCGTCTGAATCTAAGTTTTCGAAATGAACGTTGTTTTTTATGGGAAACAAATGAGTATTGCGCACACAATAAAGTAGGCCTTAAGCGTAATCGGACTCAAGAATGAAGGGGAAAACGTCGAGAAATAGCACCTCCGGGATCGACCCTAAGTACGTAAAGAAAAGCATATCGTCAGCGGATTTGAAGTTTAGAAAAATATTGAAAATAGATTCAGGAAATCACACTTACCTATATCGAGAGATGTGTAGGTCGTCTGTCTCTGGCCTCGATCTCATGATCAAACAGGGCTGTTCTCGAGGATCCTGGAAAGAAGATGGTTGTTTCGCTCATGTACAAGCGTTTGAATGAGCTTTTCCCCCTCATCAACCACTTGTATAGTACGCACATACAAGTTCATGGTACGACGGACAAAATATAAGATGAAAAAGCACATAGTCAATAGGATCAAGAGTATAGCAATGACAGTCATCAACGCTAGAACAGGATCAACAGTGTCGGCCATTGTGAAAGGCAGAAGGTAGGCACAGATAATGTAGGAGGCAGAGAATGAGTAAGTTGAATCGCTCGAGAACACGATAAGAACAGCGGCGTGAAGTGTGTTTATATGTGCGTGTGAGAGACAATTCGAGGCAGTGTTCAAGAAATTGGTGAAGAGGATAGCTGAAGAGGTGGTGGCTGAGTATATGATCTATCACATGAACTTTTTACTACCTAAGTAAATATAGATACAGTTGTGCTCATAGATACATCTTCAAAGCTATGGTTGCCTGCTGGGCTATACAGGTATGAAAGCTGAGAAAAGGAATCAAGTAGATATGGTGCATTTCTGTAGCTCATTGTATACTTGTCGAGAATGACGTCGAAGGAGAGCCGTGATAGTAGATATCACACATATTTTGAGCCTCATTCGCTATTTCAGCCCGTGTGCTGCTTTTATCTATTATAACAATATCGCTATTTCGAAGCGACGATAGGTACATGGGAAGTGGAGTTGATTGTTCATGGGTGGTTTAATTGGTAGCATGCCTAGGGGGGAAAGGGTGGCAGGCGTAGGTTACTCCCGGCAGGTTGTCCCCGTAAGCTATTCGCCATCTAGCCGGAATCGTAGACTTGGCGACAGGGTCTTCCCGTTTCTAGTCTCTTGGCTAATGTTAAAAGACGTACGACATTGATTAGGACGAAGCTCCTCGCTCCCTTATCCCTTTCTACTGTGTGTTTTGCTCGAATATCTTGCTATTATTGTTAGTAGAGTGGTGAATAACTGTTTTGTGGTGAAACAGCGCATCCCGTTGTGTTTGCCCGTAATCGCATAGAGCGCCGTTTGTCCCACCGGATCGGTGGTTTCCTAGGCAGTGTGATGTGAGTTTCTTGTCGCATCTTGAGTATCCCGGGATTACGTATCAATATTTTAAGCTTGTCTCAATACCGTCATGCTGTCCTCAACCACCTTTCCCCCATTCACCACATTACCTCTTCCCCTTCTTCACTGACAACAACTTGCCGACTGTTCTAGGCCCTAAGATAAGAAGTCATCACATACATATTCTTACGCAGAATCGACACTACGTGCTGTGAAAGCTGCAAGCGTTGGATGGTAGTGTCACGGTCCCTGCTCTGGTCCGTTCGTCCTTGCGGGGCCTCCGTCAAGCGCCACTTTTCCTAAGGCCAAAGAAGATTAGGTAGATCACAGTGGCATTGTGCCTTCCACGGGTGTGGTAGCACAACATCCGACGCTCGTGGCTCCCCTGCTCAACACCCGCGCAGTGACTTCGACTTTATTTCCTGGTTAGCTAGCCTCTCTCTTTCTCTTCATCCCCATCGCTCCTTTAGCTCTACGCGCTCTACAGTATTTGGGTCTTCAGGTCGTCTCTCGACGCCCGCGCCACCGTGCGTAGTAGAGTAGTTCCTAGACTAATGCTCTTGGTTAGCAGCAAGCTTTGGCTTCTCTTGGCTCGTCGTGTCTAGATCTAGACCCCCCAACTTCAACCAACCATCTCTTACCCCACAGCTTGGAACGACAGCAGATTCTCGCTTGCATATCTCTTAACTTACTCATCAATTCCTCGAACCGCCAACAGCCTATCTTCCCGCTGACCACTTGAACTGCCCGCATTCAAATCGACCATGGGCTCTCCTATCAAAGACGAGGAGTCTAAGCGTTCCCAACTGACGGTATCCACGAAAGAACTCACAAGCCATGGAAACTCGACGCCATCGACGCCGAATTCCGCATATAGCAATGGGTTCGATACCGATTTAGAGGCTATGAAAACCGCACGGTCTTCGGATCATCTTAGGGGGCCGTCGATGAGTGCAACTCGGACCAGCCCAGATAGCAGCGTGTGGCCCGGCCAAGCGCACTGGAAGCAGAAGGCTCTCGCCGCTGAACGGAAAAACCGATCCTGCCAACCTTTAGCTCGACTTAGCAAGCGGAATCGAGTCATAGTACAAGTCGTCGCTGTACTCTTCGTTATTGGCGTGGCGGTGGGCGTGGGCTTTGGCATCAGCAAATCGTTAGGTGCACGCACATGGCAGCCCAATGACAGCCGATAATAATTGGCCGTTTCGGATGGATTATTTCAGCTTTTGCTTTCAGTGATATGGAAGGATCAAGACCACTTGATGCACGGGCTGCAGTCAAATCGGAGGTCTGCTGTGCTGCGAATCGATTAAAACCTGGTTGGCGCTTTTCGGCTGCAATCGTTCAGGCGTTCTTTTGAATTGGCCATTGTTCCGCTCGAGCTTCCTTTGTTGTTTCCAGTCGCTTGAACACTACGTCGATACCCTGTTGGAGCTACTTGGTGTATATAGTTGTTGATTATTCTTACCATGCACACGGCGTCGGCGCAATTGCACAGGATAACGTCCTTTCGTCACTCGATTGCTGGATTTGGCGTTGTTGATCACAAGTGGTAATATATGGTCTACTGGCTCGCTCACTTTCTGTTTTACAATCTTGGGTTTTAGACGTGTGCGGAAATATGAGGTTTGACTGATTTCAGATATATTGTTTATCTGAAACTAGGACTGCTTGCGCAATACCGGAATTCATGCGCCGTATAGAATTGTTTAGCTCAACTTGTTTCTCCTCGAGAACTTTGGTTGTGTTTAGCATGCATTGCTTGATTCGAATCTTTTAGCCTGTGTGTCCGCCGTTGATTTCATACAGATCCGATGACGACCCGCATCTCTTCACATCGGACTTGCTATTAAAAATGTTTATTTCCCAGACCGAGCGCGATTCTTTTCAAAGAACCGGTAGTGGTCTGAATGTTTATACACTCCCAACTTCCTCCATCATACGGGATCCAATTGCGAAACACGCTCTGAGACTGCAACGGGATATCCGGGATGGTTTAGTTTGGGCGAAAAGAATTCGGTTGTGGTGGTACAGTGAAGGTCTTCGTGAGACCGCTTTCCGTATTCATTGCGATTAAAAAGAGCTCTTTGGTGGCGGTATTGTGGCTGCAAGCAATCACGAACTCGGCTTAACTGGGTTCCCGTGATCCCAATCTACACCAGAAGAGCGTGCAGTGAATGGATGCTATTTCAGATTATCCAGGTGGCGCGCAGCTCTCTTCGCTCTCATCCGATCCCGCCATGTCGAAAATATAGCCACGATGATGAATATGACTGGTATCGCGCCTAGGATGATATACAATGGTGTCCAGTCGCTGTCATAGTGGACTTGGACTGCGGCTTCCGCGTCCTCTATTGTATTGTCCATTGTATTGTTTTGCCCTTTTCTTGTAATGGTGTATACGTTCGGTATTGTTGATATAGTATTGGGAGAGGAATGCTACTTATGATGAAAAGGGGTGTGATGTCAGCGAATAAAATACACGGGGTCAAGTGGAGTGTGAAAAGCGGGTAGGAGATCGTATTGTCGAGTTGATCCTTGCTTTCATTAGTCAGGGGATTTTTTGAGGGGGCACGGAAGTAGTTTGAGAAGAGACATACTCTAGTGAATGAGTATTGACCACGAGGATGTAAGTGTTTGTGTTATACTAAAGTTGTGGTTGGTTTCCATCGTGGATTGGGACGGACCGCCCCGGGATTCGGGATTGATGAGACAAATAAACAAATGTCTCGCCCCGTAACATTGCAGGGCATGCCTACCAGCACATACGTAAGCCTTTGAGAATAAATAGACGACTTCCTTAGTAAGAGTGAACACGAACACGCGTTGCTAAGAGCTTGCAACTCATCTGGTTAGCTCGTGGTGGCTGGATAGATACTTCATATACCTACGCGTTATCATATTCCCCGCCGCCGCGGGGTTCTGTGCAAGTATGGAGAAGAAGCTAATGGTAATGTTTACTCATTAAATTTGATATATTATATACATGATACCTACTTCAACTCGACTCGTAGGTAGCTGAGGGGAGTCTATAATTCCTATTATCATCAAATGCCTGGGTATAAACTGATGCTAACAACTCAAACGCCGATCTATGCATATATGCCCAACATCACTGAAACTAAATGTCGTTACCGCTGTCTTCAAGAAGCTGATTACTTCTCGAGCGACGGCTTGCCAGGACCGTCTGAGCTCTCGGCGATATCGCTTGCGCGGGACGCCGGCTTCTCGTCCGCAAGATGCGTAGATCCATGTGCCGGCGTTTCACTATCGGACTTGTTCTCAGTTTCCGTGGTAGTATCGGCGGCGCCCGTCTCGACATCCTTAGGCTTGGCGTCGGTCGCCTCCTTCTTCACACTCCTCCACTCCATGCCGAGGGCGCCGAGGACAGTCAGGGCGGCCAGGATGAGGCCTACCCTGAAGACGGTTCGCAGAGACTCGTTGTAGGCAACCAGGGCATCATGACGGTCCTCCCCTGAGAATGAATCGATCAAGCTCGTCGCACCACCCGATTGGATCAGGGCGGGCGAAAATCCGGGTATGTGGCTCAGCCTCTGCACCAGCTGGTTGTTGAGCACGTTCTGCCCGACGGAGACGAAGATGGCGCCGCCGAGAATCTGGCTGAAGAACATGAGTGATGCGCCCACGGGCACGTCCTTCTTGGGAAGAACTGTTTGCGCGGCTAGATTCGGTGCTTGGAAGCAGAGACCTTGGCCGAACTATATTGATAATTGTTAGTTGATGCTATGATCTCGCAAAGGTCCCCTTAAAGCTCGGTCACTTACCCCGTAAATCACCTGGTAGCCAATCCATTTGCCCGACCCGGTGTCGAGTTGCAGTGTTGTGAGCAGACCAGCACCAACTGTAAGTATAGCCGTACCGACAATCATACTACGCGCCCAACTCGTTAGACATTATTGCTTGCGCGGACAGAGGAATACACTTACGATGGAGTATAGTAGCCGATCTTGGTGACGAAGATACCGTTGGCGATAGAGGAAACAACAACGGAAAGGGTGGTGGGAAGCAGGCGGATACCAGAATTTACAGCGGACACGCCCTGAATTGCTTGGAACCAGATGGGGAGGAAATAAACTAGACGATCAGATTAGTATCCGGCAGCAGATATGAATTTTAGATTGGTGACGAACTGAAGATGATCATCTGGGATCCGAGCACTATAGTGGTCCAGAAACCGGCCAAGATAGATCGCTGCTTGAAAATTCGTGGGGCAATAGTAGCTGTCGTCGGCAAGAAGACTTGAACCAGAACGAATACAATGGCCAGGAAAATTCCAAGCGTCAACAACGCTATGACACGGCGGTCATTCCACTATGCCAAGTTAGTTCATGAGATAAATGTAGAGCTGGAGGAGGGAGACGCACAGGATATTCTAGGCCGCCCCATTCCAGAGCAAGAAGAATAGATACTACGGAAGGGAGGAGAGCGATGGTGCCAGGGGCGTCTAGCTGCGCGAGCTTGGCCTTGGTAGACTGTCTGGTCTCTGGTCGATCCGGGATGCGCAGAAGGAATATGATGATGGCTAAGGCGACGCCTCCGAACGGGAGGTTGATGTAGAAACACCAGCGCCACGTGACGTTCGTCGTGAAAGCGCCTCCGACCAAAGGTCCAAGAATAGAGGAGACGCCAAAGACGGCGCCGATGAGGCCCTGGAAGAAGGGACGTCTGTGCAGAGGGACGGCATAGACGATGACCACGATACCGCCCGAGAAGATACCCGCGGACCCGACACCCTGGATAGCTCGACCGATGATGAGAGCGATCGAGTTTGGCGCGGCGCCACACAAAGCAGATCCGACTTCGAATAATAGCACGGAAAGGGCGTAGACTACACGGATGGGATAGAAGCTGTATAGCTTGCCGAACAACAGTTGGAAGGCACACGATGTTAGTAGGTAGGCGGCACCGTACCAGCCGACGTCGGGGAGCGAGTCGAATTCATTCGTGATGGCGGGGATGGCCGTTGTGACGATCAGTCGGTCGAGCGAGACGAGGAAGATGGAGATGTAGACGGATGATAACACTAAAGCGAGCCTTATTCCACTCGGGTACTCATGTCCCATGGAAGTAGTTGTTTGCACCGTGGTGAGCCCGGCTGTGGTTTCGTTGACGTCGTTGTCTGGGCTTGTCTTTTCCACTCCGGCGTCCGGGACTTGGCCTGGCGCCGGGTCTTGCTTCTTGTCCCGACCGAACATGACGCTTCCGGATTCTGCTTTTGTCGCAACTTATGCTTCTGACTAATAAAACGTAGTTACAGGTTATGTGGCAGCGCAGGAGATAAAATCGGGATCCCAATCTCAGATATAGAGGAACTGAACGGATGGGTATGGTGAGTTGAGTTGATATTCGCCAAGCTAAGTTGTATCTAAGGGAATAGCGAGGGACAGAAAGCTATATACATAGTAACCTGGCGCGCCTGGGTAACGTGCTACAGGGGGGAGAAAAGGAAAAGGAAAAATTATCTTCGTCATTTAGATTGAGGCTCCGAAAGAGTCAGGCAACTAGTCACACCGGGCGTATTCCTCCTTACCAAGTATAGAAAGGAGTGATTCACTACGAATAAAGAAAACATCCAATTCTCCATCGTGTTTTTTTGGCCGATTGGATGAGACCGCGGAGGTCGGGCGTTGCCGGTGTTCGGGTCCGTTAACAACCCGCACCGATCCCATCGGATAAAGTCGAAATAGGGCGAAATTAAGCATTTCAACGACCCACGACGAAATGCCACATCTTATCGCGGGGTCGTTAAGCACCCGCCAAGAACCCGTCCCGTCGTGCCGTTACCCAATTTCTTCTGAGCTATGCTCTATTTAGTACAGCTCGCGGTCAACATGTTATATAGTTCGTAAGGCGGCTAGGAACTAATTCTCGGCTCCGAGCGAGACTCGATTACCAATGAACAGAATCGTATTTACATGGGCAGCTCGGAGAATTTTTACAGGGGAGAGACAGACACGTGCGGGAACAGGGTATTAAATCTTAGTTCGGTTGCGTTAACGTGGGTTCGGGTCCGAATGGTGACACGAACTTGGTGGATAGTGGCCAATAGGCTTTTCCATAACAGGTACCTACTGTACAACAATTCCCACTGATTGCATTGGTGGGGACGGATCTTAATAAACTTATATCCCAATTTAGTACCACATCTTGATAGATAAAATGTCATTATTAAGTTCATATATGCGTCCGAGTCCAATGTGAGTAGCGATTTATACATTCACGAAGTTGGAATATCCGCCTTTCTATCCATATCCATCTAGCCTTACTCATTCCAATCGTCCCGTTTGAATTGCATCCAGGAATTGTTCTGCTGGCCTACGAACCCCATCCCGTATCCTACCGAATTATTAACACCCAGATTTTCGCCCGTCCCTGCAAACATATCCCAATCCAAAGACCCGACATCGACAAACCCGAGCATCTGATCCCACGGCATGCCCATTGCCGTCGTCTTATTTGTAGATGAAGCGACGCTCGCGGTACCAACTGACTCACTCACTCGTGTGTTCTTTTGCTCCATTCGCGGTACGAGGGCTTGTAATTTAACAATATAGTCTGGCGTCGTCGGCGTCACTCCTGTTGTCTGCCGTAAAGACGTCTCGCGCGCTTTCCAGGCTCGAACCACAAGCATAGCGAGCGCTAAGTATATCTTGGAGGATGGTATGAGTAGCTCCTCATGAAACTTATAATGCTCTTCGATGACAGTCCATGCTCTGTCTACGAGAGTCCCCGTGGTCCGTTCGCTCAGTTGGCCAGTCATGAATATCAACATCTCGATCTGAAACTGAGTGAGCACTATTGCTTAACATTAGTCACCCGTAAGTACTATCTTAATCAAGTCTTCACATACTGAACCACAAGAACTGTCCTTGTAGCCGCGTCGTATGGTACATCTTCAAGTCAGTCTCCAAATTGGCGATAGACATCTTGAATAGGTTGTCCTTGGGACTATGGATCTCAGTACCCCACTGCAACGTATCTGAGTCAGTACAATGACTCATCTGAAGTTTGGCTAGGGCCACGATATAAATAGGGATGTCAATGCAGCAGTACGCGACGAGCCGCGAGAACGAGCTGTAAAAGTAAAATGCGCAAGCAAATAATATGACAGGGTTGACATGCCTCAGGTTGGTCTTTTGCAGGACAAACAAGTTCCTTGCATTTCGCGATGAGCACGTGTCGCGTCGCCGCCGCTAGCTCATGTATAGGACCCATTGAAACATCGCCGTAGTTTTCCAAAATATGAACAATAGTATCGTCGAGTTCGTTAATGCGCCGTCTCGCTTTTTCCACCTCTTCGGGAGGAACCAGGTCGGTAACGCCGGTCTAGTCATTGATTCAGAGTTAATGTTGCTGTTTATAGTACCAATTGTCGAAAGTCTGAAACTCAGCCAGGGGTAGTAATACGAGATCAATCCTCCTTAATCGACTCTTACCCTCGAGGCGCCATGGGAAGGGGCTAAAAGAATTGAGCCTAACTAACCTCGTTACCTAGAATGACAGCTTCTAGATTTGGTGTATCCATCACCATCTTCGCCATCTCGTAGCAAATCAAGCAATAGATCATATCAGTTGGGCCGTTTCTTGGCTGCAACGACGTCATGGTAGGGTATAGATCTGCATCATGAATGTTGTTTGGTTGTTTAGTGTCCCACGACCGTGGGAGGAAAGAGTGGCCAAGGCCAGACATCAGCGCATAGACAGTATCGATCAGAATAATCTGCCACCATATCCTCCTCCGCATTTCAGTTTCGAAAGGCGGGAGTCCGAGCAGCTCGCCGTCTCTGTGGAGTCCCATCTTCTGGGCAATCCTTACAGTAACGCCATTGAGGATCCAAGCAACATGACGATCAACACGGCCTGCAAGTGAGAACTGGGACTGTTAATGCAAGCACCGCAATACAGACCTAGCGAACTTACAAAGTATAGCACCAAAGCCTGCAAAACCACGAGGTCATAGGTACTTAAAATACCAATGCGCTTCAGAGCTATTCGACACCCTGTAGAAAATCGTTGGTAGGCCTCCTGCTTTGGACATCCTAGCTGCTGCTGGCATTCCCTTTCGTCCATGGCAGTAACAGCCATGACATATATGGAAAAGAGGAGTGCCTCGACATTCTTGGGAATGGACCCTGGATTCGTAGTGGCTTCTACCAACTTGGGTTGTACGGAGGGTACGTGGATGACCTTGGTCAACGGATTTACTTTCTCGAGAAACGTCTGCCACAGACGAAAAGCGTGTGCCGGAGACGGTCGATAGTCTTCAACATTACCATTAGTATCAGTGTCTTCCGGCAGTATTAGGCTCGTATAGTTCTCGGGCGTGCGAGAGTCACTAGGTGTATAATAATCTTCCATCGTTTCATCGTCGTCTAAGATTTCGCGCATAGCAGAGATCTAAGCCGAAATTAGCTTGATCAGGAGAACTTATGAGCCATAGGGGTTCTCGGGTACAGCTTAGCACGGTGCAGGATCTTAGGGGCCGTAGCAGGCTCACTTACTTCGCGATGCACAGTGGCCCACAGATGACTATCGGTGAACTTGGTGCCATCATCGTCAATGACCAACTTGCCCATAGGTTTCCAGGGCTCATCGCGACATGGGGGATCACTGGAGGGAGTGCGCGGGTTTGAAGTGTACTCGGAAAGCAGCTCTTCGCAGCGCGCTAGTCTCTGTTGGAGATCTTGATTAGGTCTCCTACGCTTGCGCGGCGGTGCCGGCGTGCTCGGAGTGCATGGAACATTTGCCTGGGCGACACAGTTTAGTGAAGTCCGGTATGCTTGTCACAAGAGCTGACCTTGACTATACAATTGAAGCGCAGCGTTAGCTATCAGAATATATGAGCGCAAGACCGAGAGAAGAGGGTTTCTCTAACCGCAGTTCGAACAAGGACTGTGGCGATCGCATTTGATCTTGCGATTCTGGCACTATTACCATGATTCTATGAGTAAATAACACTCCATAAGTTAAGAGCAGGGGTCAAAAAGCGCAGGAGGCCTCACAAGCACACACGCGAGAACCCTCGGTGTCTTCCCCGGTGTGGTCGCCATCTCAGTGAGACGGGGAGACAGACGGTTTCAGGTGGGGGCGGGCAAATCGATGTCAGCTCAGCCTTGGGCGTAGTTCATGTACGAATGTCTAGATCAACGCCTAGTTGAATAGGCGGATCGCGATCCAAACATCAAGTCAAACAGAGAAGCACTCAGAGGCTAAATGCTAGAATTTGTCAAGCGGGTAGGCAACTAGAAGCTAGCAATTCGAGGTATGTATGAATAACGGATGAGTTGTAATCAGCTGTGGCTTGTTTACCTGGTTAGACTTGGCTGCCTAATCGCGATAAACATGTGTCAGCTTGCAGCTTGCTTGTGTATAAGAATGATGATATGATGATCTGAAAGACGAGAGGCGATATAAAGAGAGAAGGCTACCTTGGCTAAAGGTACTTCTTAGGCATCTACTTCTGTAGTGTAGTTCATGTAGTTAGACCAGTAAGACGTGCCTATAGCGCCAAATATCTGTTAGTGGGTTAGTGATGGTACGTAGACGGCCTGTCTTGGCCTTATCGTAACCTCAAAGAACCCGGAGACTTTTTCTTTTTCCACTGCCGTCCATATCCTTCTACCTATACAGATGGCCTTCCAAGGGCAAGGTAGAACGAATACGGAATACGACGGTATCAAAGTGACTCATTCTGACTTACTTTTCTAATTCAACGAGGTAGTATGGTAGCAATATATTTATTGCTGCATTCATCATACGTCAGAAGATCAGAAGGCTGAGAGAGATATTGCGGAGTGCGGAATTCTGGTCGGCCGAAGGAAGCTTACCATTCAAGTGGTAGCATGACTAATTGTGATAGTGCAAGCCCGCCGATGCGCTACGTAGTAGTACCTACCTTGTGCACAAAGCTACGGGCATTGAGGGGCTAGAACTCGGGTGAAAACAGGGTAGCATACCGCGCTGCCGCCTTTGTGAATAATACCTCTAATGGCTGAACTCCGCCAGCATACGGAGTATAACTACTACCTAATACTGTTCATACCCTACGTGCACGGACACCAATACCTAACATTATGACTCTGCTCGTGGATTTTCAATGTAACGGAGTTGATTTTTACGCGCATTGTTTATTTACAATGTAACTATTTCGTGATGAGCTCCTGCATGGTCCTTTATATTCCATTCTAATTGAAACAATCACTTGTGTAGGCCATTCGGTATGTGGGAGTTTAGTTGTCTTTGACGGCCATCACATGCAGAGCATAAAATTAACTACCCACTTCGAATGGGATATTTCTTTGCCTGCCAATTCGGCGGAGGTACTGTATGCACCTCCGCCGAATTGGCAGGCAAAGAGACAGATACTATTTTAGCAACGCCGGAGATAAAACAAAACGTCGGGGCGCAATTCGTATCACCGTTGCTTCTCCGGATGCCGCATTACAGGACTTATCACCGGACCCGTTCCTTTGTTTCTCTGGTTCTATATAAATATTACTACTACGAAACACATACCAAGAAGCATTGTATAGATCTGTACAATTGTTTAATTGGTCACCAGTGCCAGGGGCATTAATAATGTATCAGCGGGCGCCGGGGTTCCGCGACTCGTGCAGCACTTGTGCGAAACTGCAGCAGTGTGACACTGGCATTGAGGGCCTTGATGAGGGCATTGTCATATTCTCGCGATACCTACAGATACATACCACTTCCCTAGAACGACAGGGCGAAGACGGCACTTTGTAAATAGATCTCTAGCCTGTAGATGTAGTAGTTCTCCTCAAATATCAAAGACTTACCCTACGTTGTCACTAGTATTCAAGGTCGTGATAGGCATCTCATGGGCACTCACTATATAAATCAAATCGAGTAGTATTGATCACCATGTCGTATGCAGCAAGGCCATAAATACCGAGGGAGATAACGGCCCAAGGAGATAACGGGTTAAAATGCCGAGCAGAGAATATATCTCGTGCATAGACCTGGGGAAAGCTCGGCCGATGAAGATCTGAAGAGAACAGGGACGTGGATTTGGGCAGCAATTCTTGCATTGCGACTTGACTCATTAATACGACTTTAGTAACCTGATATCTAGAGTGAGATATTTAAAAGATATTTTATACTCAACCCAGTATAAGCAAATAGACTTTTCAATTAAAAGAAAAGGCGAAGACGCTTTCGCCTCTAATATCTATGTGCTACACTAGCCAAGTCGGCATCAATCACATTAATAAGTACCTATT
Organism: Xylaria curta; assembly: GCA_022495235.1. Lineage (NCBI taxonomy): Eukaryota > Fungi > Ascomycota > Sordariomycetes > Xylariales > Xylariaceae > Xylaria > Xylaria curta. Next base: position 408,163 of record MU375904.1, on the reverse strand, counting down.
ATTCAACCGACTTATCTCATTAAGGTGGAAGAGTAGTTTTATTCTGATGAGTGTTGTTACACAGGATACATGTCTCCCATCTTCCAGATTAAATCCTGACTCTCTCTATCTTGGTAGACAGCCGGTAAATTTCGAAGCTGTCATCCATCTATCATGGCGATTCGAAAACGATCAGGAAAAGCTTGGTATAGATAAAACCCATTCGCTGGAATAAAGACAAGGGAAAACAACGAGAACTCCACGCCTTATTTTACCACATTTCTCTATGCAGTCAATCAAATGCCGCCTCCTCTGTTTCCCGCCGTGACGCCAAGTGATGCACTAACCCCGGTTCCGCCCCCTGTTGCCCTATGCTAATGACCAACTGCCTTCCCGATTTCATTGTGTTTTTTTGTACCCTAAACGCCTAGACCTTTCACGCAGGTCCATAAGACTATAGGTACGATGACATTATCATTCCCGCCGGTGAGCACGGCCTCTGTGAGACTGGCCATGCCAGCACAGGCGCCCGTCTTCTGCATCGTGATCTGCCAGGTATCGGAGTGTCGATTTGTAGCTGCCCATCCGCCCAATCGTAGCCATGTATGAGCGGCCATAAACCCCAAAAATACCGCAGTTGCAAAGGCGACGCTGCCTTCGAGACTTTTCCCGCCGCCCCAAAGCCACTTGTGATGCCCATATCGCCGTCCGATTAGGGAGGCAGCCGCATCGCCTAAGCCAACACAAACGACGCCAGATACCATAGCAATCTCTCGAGTAGGTACACTCCACCCCTGTAGATGGCCAGAGCCGGTTCTGGGAAGTGACCCGAGAGAGAGCCAGAGAGGAATGGCACATCCAATGAGGAGGAAGATATGCGAGATGACAACGGGTCCCCTAAGGTCACGCCCATCAACATAAGGGGCTAAAAAGAGAGCAAGCGGTTTGGATAAGGGAGGTAGCTGGCTTGCTCGTAGGAGATCAAGAAGTAGGAAAGCAGAGAGAACGATGGAAAGGGCCAGTGCTACGAAACATGGGTCAATGTACGTCGCGGGGAGGAACATGGCTACCATCATGAAGTGGAACACTTTTCGTCGCGTATCCACCTCACAGACTGGCGACAACCTGAAGACCACAACGAGGCCCACAGCAATGACTAGCAAGCAGTACGCGCTGAGTAACAAACGAGTGTTTGCCTCGCCAAAAAGAGATCTGTAGTATTCGACCCGTCCTAGCTCTATGGTTCGGTCTGCGTCTTGAGAGAACCTAAGTGGAAGAAAAATCCACCGTCCTAGGTTATGGCTGACGACCTGCCACCTGAACCATTGGATATCTCCAAATAGGTAACCCAAGGCCCAGCCTACTGGTTCGTCGCCGTACAGTGATTCACGCATAACTACCTCCTTGACGCCAATTGGATGCAAGGGGAGAAATATAGTCGCGAAGATGCAAATGTAAACGTACAAAGCATAGACCCACTTGCGCAATACCGCTTGTTGATAAGTGAGCGAGACGAAAGCCTTGATAGAGATGGACGCCGATCGTTTTTTTCGGCCAGAAGGAGTATGCGTTTGGGGTTTTCGTTGCCCACCTATCGTCGGCAGAGTATGTCTACGAGCTTGTGTCGATTCTGGCTTTTTCTCTAGACCACCATCGACCCCGGAGACGGAGCTCACTTCGCAGTCTCGAACAGACGGCGCACCGTCTGCATTGATGGTCCGTACCCGAGTGAGTCCTCTTGAGATCTGGGCAGTAGAGTCGTCTGTGTCATCTGGATCGTCAATGGCCTCGCATGAGCTGCAGGAGGAGCTATCTAGAGGCGCATGAAACAGATCATGCCTCATCCTCCGCCATGACTTAAGTGTTGAGAGAAAAACGGGACTTCGTTTCGCGAGGTTTGATGAGCGCTTGAAGCGCCACTTGGGTACACGAGCGAGGGCTATCCCCCACTGAATTGGCTTACTACAAGACACCAGGATATCGAGGCCACCCACCCAGAGCATCGCTTTTAGGATAGTGATCTGCGGTGACGAGGATAGGAGAAGGATGTTTATGAGGCCAATAGAGAGTAGCTGCAGCTCCGCTGTCAGGAGGCTGGTGGTCGTCAGAGTATGTAGGACGTGAAGAAGGCTACAATGCAAAGGATAGAGAAGGATTGCTGCCTCTGGAGAAAGGGCCGCGGATATGGAGTGCGTGCTCTCGTGATCTATCGGCGCGATGGCGAGATCGCTTAGAATGCGGGGTATGACGAAGGGCGCACAAGTTATCGCCCAGTGGAGCGGGTTGACGTCTTCGCTGGTAAGAGATAGCGTAGGAATCAGGGCCCTCGGTAAGGAGCAGAGAGCAAGGACAATGTTGGGAAGGAGTACAGCTGGGTTGTCGACAGCAATCAAGGACGAAACCAAGAGGGTCATAATCGGAGGGTAGAAAAGGGGTGCTGGGTCGAACGCCGAGGGCACCGTGATAGGTAGTAATCTCGAAGGCTTTCGGTGTGAATAAGCCCAAAGTAGCAGTCGTAGGGGGTATAAAACGAGCAAAGCCGCCACCGTTGCTATGGTGTCACGGAGTTCTACATGAATTTTGATCAAATCAGCCATTGTAGCTGGAACAGCGTAGTAGCAGGAGCATTACCGCGACTGGACCTTTGTAAGATGGGCCGCACCTGCGCATTGACGTATACCGACAGACTCAAGATACCAATGAGGAGCAGCTCGGTCGAGCGACGGACAACTTCTCGCGCCCTCTTCCTCCTCCATTTATCTCCGGTGGAGCAGGTGGCTTCATTCCACGACGTGTCCTTCTTTGCGCCTGAGAAGAATTGCCTACCTTCCTCATCATGGAGCGGCGTATGTGCGAGGAAGGGAGTAGAGGTGCCAGATGAAACTTCGTTCAGCCCACGGAGGCCCTTGTGTAGCCTCCTCGGAGCGGGCAAGCCCTTGAGGAAGTGTTCATCGTCGGCTTCGGTGCCGCTATCGGTGGGTGGGGGGGTTTGTCTGATGGCAAGGCTACTCGAGGGTTCAAGCAGCTCCTGAGGCTGGCGATGGTAAGGATGGGGTGACCGCGAAAGCAGCCTCCTCACACTGTTGCGGCCGGGGCGTGTTGAAACGTCTTCATAGGCTGTAGTTGAAGGGCCAAGATGGTCAGGCATAATGGGGGGACCAATTGGCCTCACAATGCGTCCGGTGTCATGGGAAGTTGAAGAGCTGGTGTTTCTTATTGTCGGGATGCGGTCATGGCCTTAATGTCTCGTAGTCGAGCGAGTTGGAAAAGAAAAGAGCCCGAAGTTAACAGTGGAAATGCTTGCGCAAGATTAGAGCCGATGCGAATAATCACATGTTGTTTCGCGAGGTTATCTCGTGAGCTGCTTAGTTACCTAATGTAGTTGCCTACGTGTACCTTCGAGCTGGCAGCGCTTCTACTGCGTGGGTAGGTACCTTGATACTCTATCTACATGTACCTACATTGGAGGTAGCAATCTCTTTATCGATAAGACTTCCCAGGTAATTGACATCTGTTTGTCAACTTTGATTCCCAGCTACTCTACCAATCTAATCAACCTGTTTCTTCTGAGAGGAGGTGAGAAGGGAGGAAAGACCGAAAAGGCCGCACTCGCTTTAACTGTTACAACGTTGAAATCAGGTCAGCTTGGCATGGTTTTGTTGAGGCTTGGTGATGTTCTATAAGTAGTGTGCATCAGATGATGGGTTGGACAAATATTCCATCTCCAAAGTTGGTCTTGGCAAACAGATGACATAGAGCGCATGGCTTCCCGCACTGGTTGTCTTCTTATGTCAGGTTGACGAAACCAGAAGGGCGGAAATCTGGTGAAGAACGACTATCAACATTTGAAATCCATGCCGTTAAGCGATCTTCATTGCCGGACCAACCCACCCGCGCGCATAGCTTTCTCATCAATTTGTACTTATATGGCGAAAAAATCTCGTATTCCAAGCTGATCACAGAAATGCGCAACGCTGTGGCTCGGACTGTAATAGCGCTAGTACTATCATAGATTCAGGCCCACCCACGCACGTAGACGTCATTGATTTAATCGCACAGACATATCTTGATATGGATGGCTATCTATCATCTGAAGTCTTGTTTGTGAGACATGGTTTAGATAAGTAGAAGATAGAATACTATAATGTCGTCAATTACCTCCTTACAAGTTGTAACTATATACAATGCAGCCGTAATCAGTCGTTCCCTGGAACAGTTCACGAAATGCACTGTATCGCCATACGACTTACACAGGGGTCCGCTACTCAGCTATGGGGCTCTTGGAGGCTTAGAGGTTGGGCCGAGTTTGCCGGGTCTGTATGCTTGTTTACTCGTCATCCCGACTAGCATCATACAACTAAACTTCCGGAACACGAGATACAGGGAAAAAAAGAGGTTGTCACAACCCTTGCCACCCTGGGGTATGATTACAGGGCATCGTGATATAGCTACAGTTTACTGTGCACAGCGCTGTATTTCTGTGAATAGGTCATTGACCAGTGGGACTGCCGTACGTAAAAACAAGCCAGAGAGGTACATAATATTTTCAAAATCTACAATGGACGAGTTACTGCCGCTTGCATATTCCGAGCATGCTAAAATACAGAATAGTTACAGCAGGGGTGTTGTGAATCCGAATACTGCAGGCTTTGTACTCCATATCTTATCCTATCCTTTTTCTTAGGTATCCATTAATAGAACCATACAGTACCGTGCTTGATGATCTGGCACCACCCAGCTGGTACGCCAAAACCATGCAAACTGCGGCTCGTTTCAAGGCCCATCCCGGCCCATGAAGCTAGCTTTGTAGCCGCCGACGGGCTGTGTTACGGCCCAGTCCCCTTGCTAGTCTTGCACTACCGTGCTTATCCATTATTAGTATATATTGGTCGGATATCTGCCAGCCTTCATCCGAACTCTACATCTTCTCTCTTACGTCTCTTTCTTATGTCTTAATTTCCTAGTTAACCATCAGCATCCAACCGTATTCCAGACGGGCCTCTTGAGTGATAATCCCCGGCATCAGTGAAAGAACAAATAAATACCCCAAGTGTGTTCAGCCGAGGAAATCAGTCAAGCCGCTTCGACATGATGCCAGCCATGCAGAAACTTCTTTACGCCTTCGTCGTCTATGCCTCTTTCACAAACGCCGCCTCCATTGGTGTGAGGTCATGGCAAGAGGAATCGGTGGAGGGTGTTGACAGTACGGTGGACCGGGTCCAAGATCGGACGACTTTCTCTCGTCTGTTAAGCGCCGTCTCGCCCCGAGCGCTCCAACAGCTTGTGCATGAATACGTTCCCAATGGCCTGTTCAGCTCCGACCATAATATCGTAGAAGATATCTACGCAAGGAGTCCTGTACTAGCAACAAGCATTGTTCAATTGGCTGTTCGGCAAGCTTCCGGGAACGATACCAGCACCTCAGATACCCCAACTTCGTCTTCTGAGGTACCTACTACAAGTACCTCGGATGCACCATCGACGACTTCAACTGAGGAACCTCCTACATCGACTCCGGGGCCGACCACATCCACAGAGACGCCACCTACGGAAACATCAGAAACCCCATCAAGTACACCGACGCCATCGTCATCAGCCACGCCAACCCCCACCCCTGCTCCAACCACCGAACCAAGTAGCACATCGGAGACTCCTACGAGCACGCCTGACCCTACTTCATCGTCTTCAACGCCCGTATCTGAGTCTTCTAGTCCTGTGGACTCTTCTACTAAGAGTAGTAAGTTCTTCCAAATTTTTAGTCGTAAAGTCCTTTGCATAGTTCCGTTCTAACATCAACCAGCCTCCTCCGCAATCTCACATTCAACTACTGCTAAGCCGACGTCAACAACGTCGACTTTCACCTCGACTCTTCCTGGCGGCGCCGTAACTGTTGTCACGGAGGTAGCAGTCATAACACCCGGTGTTAGTGAAGGAGACAACGATGGTACGCCAACAACCGGCATGGGTAGCCTGCAGACCGATTCACCAGCTGCGATTGTGAGGGGACCCGGGTTCGAACTCATTGCTGGCCTCCTCCTTGGCGGTGTCATGCTGGCTTAATCGACGAAAATGATCGTAAAACGTTACCTCAAGGTTGCTCCTGGTTTAGCGAGTTTAACTAGGTTTGGGATACACCTAGCAATTGGATACGGCGAAAAAAATCCCGGATGGTTATCAACTGGCGATGCATATGCAAATTGGTCACATCAGATAGGTCATTCGGCATAATACAGGCGATGGAGGATTTGGCTATCATTTCCACGCCTTTAACGAATTACGACTACAAACAAGATTGTTAATAGAATGGCATCTGCAAAGCAATATAGATCATAGAAAAATTAGACTAGGCCATATCAGTAATTTTAATAAGTACACCGACACCAAAAGACTCAGTTCTCGCCACCAGCTTGCGGTGTATACGTTAGAATACGCGCGGCATCACACTACATACAGGGTACCACTCCAGATATCAAGATATCACTCCGTATCGGAATTGAGGGGTAAACTGAGCTATCATCTCATTCGCATACATCAGTAAACTAACGAAGCTACTTATGTACGTTGGTCACCCATTCCGGATACCCACAAATGCTAGGTAGATAAGACCGGCTTTGTTGATTTCATTTTCATCTTCATTTTCCATGTTCTCGTCACGTCATTACGAGCCTAGCTTTGACTTGTTCTATTCGGAAGAGTGTGATAGGACTAGCTTAGGAGCCAGTTCCTTGAGCATTGCCATAAGATATTTCCGACACTTCTTCTTCTTGAGTTTAGATAAATGAGCTAGAGCGTTGTGTAACAAGATGCAAACCTTGAGAGTTGTCTTTACATTCTATTGTAGTGGCTGGCCAGGCACATGCTGCGCATCCGAAGAGAAAGCTTATCCGGGGCCAATCTTGGGCATGTCGTGATGCTCGCTTAGCTTGGATAAGTATGTGTTCAGACTCTCTACTCTTTCTTTATGAGTCTTTTTGATTTCCGACGCGAGGGCTGGATCTTCGAGCATTCGCTGCATCTGTTCACAGCAAGAGTTAGCGTCTTCTGCATATCACAAGATTGTGGTATCTGAGCTACCTTCTTCTTCATTGCCTCTTCGTGTCGTCGTTCTGCTTCCGTCTTATACTCGGGCTCGGGATCGGACCCGCGGTCCGGCGTCGTCGCCTTCTCGACGTCTTTGGTGCCGTCTCGTTCTGTTGTTGATGTGGTGGACAGGGCGCGGTCGAGACTCGCTGACTTGTCTTTATCCTTGCTCTTACTCTTCTTCTTCTTGGCCTTTTGGACCTTTGCGCCCTTGAGCTTGAGGGCGCCACCGGCCCCGGCCGAGACGTAGTCGTCTGCCGGCATGCTTGCTGGATGGCGCGAATCTGAAGGTATGGGACATGGACACAGTTGGCGTCGATAAGAGCTGCGCGTTATCGTACCTATGTAGAAAGTGGGTACAGTGGTGGGGTCAATGCTTTCTCAGCTGCTTCACAGCTGACATAGCAGGCTTGACGGTCTGCCGGCTCTCCACTCGAAAATATTCCATAAAATGCGCTGGTGGCTCCCGGCCTTTCAAAACTTTCTCTCTTTTCCTTCTTCAGATCAAAAAGTTTTAACAGAGTCGCCACGACCGTCACCTCGACATTCTTACAGTGACGAGTTGCCATTCCCCTACGGGAATATACTCTGGAGAAGGATCTCCTTACTAGGAAGTCTCCCGCTCGTCTTCGGACTGTGGACGGGAGATGTCGATTTGAAAGGAAACATACTATGCAGTGCCCCTAATCATTATGTTTTCGCGTGAACCACTACAGAATTGCCTCAGCAATAAGTTTCTCGTAAGCCTATGCCGGCTCACAATAGCGATGACGTTCAATCGTTGTCTTGATGGGAAGCAAGATTTTTCGAAAGTCTAAGTCTCGTAGTTGATTCCCGATTAAGCACTTGAACCAAATTTTGTATTCAGCATATTCCTAATTTCTTCAGCTAACATGTTGGCATATATCTACGTCTTAATGCATCGTTCTATGCCGTCCCAGGTCGAAAGTTCTAACGAACCGACATTTAATACGTTGTTGCTGTAGTTGCAGAGCAGAATGCCCGCGCGAAACACAAAGCATGGCAGGTCTCAGTCACTCATGTCTTGAATATCTCAAATGTCGCACTTCGGCTGGGGCTTAAGCACCGTGTCACGAATTTGCATGGCTTGATCTGCGTTCTCTACACCAGGGAGGAATGCCTTATCATTCCCGTTGCTATCATTGCACCTGCCAGAGGGTTTGTTATGGATCACTTGTTGCTATGCCTTCAAGGCTAAGAAACGTCGGCCAGGTGGTGCGCGACGGCGATGCCATCGTTCGTTCCTGGTATAAAGACGGTAGACTTGCCCGGCCTTTTCCGTTCCGCTTTCGCCATCACTCGCTCACAGTCATTCATTCACTCAAAGCCTCTCGGCTACCACGCTCTTTTAAGCAACAGCTATAGCAAACCACATTCGCTCATTTAACCACACACTCTTTTCCAACCCTCACAATACTTCAGTATATCATACATCAACAGTTGATTACAATCCAATATACCCGTCACGATGTCTGTCGCAAACGTGACTTCAACTTCAGCTTTCTTATATTGTCCTCCAGTCACCCAGACACAATGGACCACCATCTACGAGACTATCTTGCCCGCCGCCTGTGAGACCAGCCAGTGGTTAGCCACCTACACTATCACTGAGACCTGCGTTGGGGATCAGACCGCTTATGTTACTCCCACCATGCCCCCGGGTTTCGTCGTTACCACGGTCAGCTGCCACGCCTGTCAAGAGTCCGAAGTCGTCATCACTTGCCCCGGCGCCCAACCTACTGGCATGGGCCAGCCGACTGTGCAGATCGGTGGTAACGGTGTTACTGCTACCATTATTGCTTCACCTGCCCCAGCGCCCGCCAACGGCATCCCCGCAGCCTCTGCTGCTCCCACTGGATTTGCAGTAACTTGGAGCGCAAGCTGCAACTCTGGCCATTGCTCTGGTAACGGAAGTGAATCTGGCTCAAGCTCAGGCACCGGCAGTGGAAGCGGTTCTAGCTGCAGCTCTGGCCGCTGCTCTGGCAGTGGTATGTCAAACAACGGCACAATCGGGAACCCTCCTATCACAGGTGCTGCCGCCTCGATGAAGAGATCATTAATAGTCGGTGCTGGGTTGGCTTTCTTGGCGGGTCCCTTCTTCCTACTATAAATATTGGGCCGTACATTACGATCCTGCGTTGGACAATACCATGGGAGAGCATTTCTGATCAAATGCAGTTCATCTTTTGTCTCGGATACGGTTCACGAATTATGTCTCTTTCACTCACTAACCTAGCAATCGAGGGTGTGGTATCAAGGAGCTATACATGATGATCTAGATGTTTTCTTTTTCGGGTCTTTTTTGTCAGTGCAGCGTTGAAAATAATATCCCGCATTAATAAAGATCCAAAGTTCCATACCATACTATTAACTAGCTATTTCTCGGTAAGCAACTGTGATCGCGTGGGTGTCTTAAGGTTTTGAAACATAACAAGCTTTAAGTAATCAGAAGACTTATGAGGGGCGGCAGCTACTCCATAGAGCTTAAATGATAAGTACATTGCTTTGATTTCATGGAAATTAAGTAGCATTTCAAGGTCAGCGACAAAACCTACAAACTGAACTTGGAGTTGTCGTCTCGGAACCTGAGCATGGGTCATCGCTCAACATTATACGCGGACGATATCTCGTCTATTTCTTGAAGACGTTCGATCATGTCGTTTCACAAAACAAGATTCGGATAAGTATAACTGAGGGCTCCAAGCAAAACTAGATTCGTGTAGCACCGTCGATAATACGCGCTGGGAACCCATGACAACCCTCTGACTACGCAAATAGTTTCTCGATGGCTAAAAGTCCAACCCGTGGTTTCCGTCAGGCGACCAATGTATCTATTTGTGTGGAGAGGCCCAGTGCTCATAGATTGATCGTGTAGCCGCTGGAGATGCTACGAATGGCCATAAAGGCCGTCTGGTAGTTTTCCTTGCTCACACTTTACACAATCAACTAAGCCCATGGTGTTTTCCATTAATCAAAAGGTCAGACCAAGGTCGAAATACTAGCACACACTTCACTTATACATGTATTGAAATACTTTCTGGCAGATTCCCCTCCGTATTGTTCCCAAATTGTTAATATTCTAGGTGGCGTTTTATATGTCGAGTGTGTTATTGTATTCCACGTTCTACTCAGTCTATCTTCTTCAAAGATGAAGGCATTCCTAAGTACTAATCTATAACGTGGTGTAGCAGGTGAGACAACAATATCTCACGCGCCGCCCACATCTTTTCGGTTTGTTGGAAAGCTTTACCTTTCCCGAACACGTATTGGCAGGGACAATTAAGTGTAAGGGAAAGTGAAGCTTGAGAAATTAACACCAGACCCCCCAAAACTCTATAAAAGTGGGATGAATTCCTATTGGTCTAAACGAAGTCTGCAATGATCTGGTTGGTCAGAGTCTATTTGAGGCATCAACCACAACGTATTCGCACTAGGTTTAACTGTGAGGCTTGCGTGCGAAATCTAAGGCTTACCTGCGAAAATGAGTCAAAGGTGAGCGAAAGCTCACACGGCCCGCCGCAGGCGAAAAGGGGGGTATTTAAATCAAAGTGCACTTTGATTTACAGCGTATTAAAATGGAAGCACTTGACCTTAGGAATGGTAAAAGCTTTCCATTTTAGTGACAGCTTGCCTGGCGCTACCGGGTCTTATATATCCTGCGACCGATCACCTTAATCATAGCACATATTAATGCGCCCGGGATACCTTCTGTTTATTCCCCAACAGCTTGGGCAAACCATTCTGCTGTGTGCTTGATCGCGACGATGAGAAGGCTATGCTGCTTGGCTTCCGTTCATGCTGCTCGATGTCTCAGGTTGGTAGGAGCCTTAAACTTCGCTTCTGGTGTCGGACCTTGGACGATTATGTAAAGTCGGACCCAGCTTAACACTCCCAATATGACATCTTTGCGGCGCTGGCGAGCGGCAGCGAGATCCTTAGCTATTGGCCTGAGCATAGAACTAACGCTGACCACAACAAGGAAGCACTTGTGGACATATAGCAAAAATTAGATGAAGTTCTAGGCTTTAGCGACAACTTGTCAGTTGCGGCGTGGTGTTCCCATCTCTTCATTTGTGTTTTTATTGGCTATACTGGTGTTACATTCCCAGTCAACATATCCGACAAGTCCAACACAGAACGGTCTACCTTATCGCCATCTATGTAAGGACATGGGTTTCTTCTTAGCACAGGTTAACAAATAGGCAAAACCGAACCCCCGAATATCATTGTGTTCACTTTGTTTTACATCCAGGAGTAGCAGTTTAATTACATCGTCCGTACTTACTTTTCGATTACCCAGGGAAGCAGAGGCCGGCGAGATCCATGAATACAGAATTCATGTCTCGGTTGATCAACCCTGATAGATTGTCACACGGCTGCAGCTGTAGGTGATCCACCAGCTGGACCTGTCAAGGCCTGACACGCCCTGGTAAGTCACCCAAAAGAGGGCATGGCAGTTATTGGCTAAGCAATACGATCAAGGGAGGCGATTACTGGATTAGGTCAAATAGTAAACATATTCATCCCTAGATTCCTGGGTTTAAGTAAAAGGCGAAGCACGAATGCTCGAGGGAAGGAAACTTAGACCGTTAAGGACCTTTAGACCTAAAGAGAATTATTAGCAGAATAGAACATACTCCTGTTCCAAGCCCTTGAGTACAAGCTCTTGTCACATAGATGGCAAGGCAGACGTCAAAAGACAGTGGGAAAGATCTTTCCTGATCAGCTATACCAACCTTCAGTAGATCTATGCTCCGATATCGAAAGAGACTTTGAGACTGATGATAGCAGCTTTCATGGCCGATTTACCGTCGAGGCGCCCATCATTGAATGCTCTTAACAAATTAGTATGTAAGATAGTGGACAAGAATTAGCAGGAATTATAGTTATCCACAACAAACAGAACTAACCAACAGAACATAAAACCTAGAAGAAGTCATTCGAGCTGTCTAGATCGTATATCCTCGGAGGTCTCCTCACGCGAGACTGAGGGCTTTCTAGACTCTGCAGGTATTTTGTAACAGAAAATGAGCATATCAGTAATTTATATATGCCTCTTGTCGTCTGGATTGCACATATTAATTGTTGCATCTCAACGAGTCTTGCGTTCCTTTGAAATAAAGGAATTAAATTTCATATAGTAACATTGAGGGGGCGTAATGTTCTTGTACATGAGCATTTTCATCTGTAACTATAGTAGCCACCGATTTACTATGAAATAGAAATATGTTTGCACGCTTCGAGCACATGTGAGATGTTTACTAGACTTACATGGATTTGGGCCGAGCAGGACAGAAAGAGGTGAAAAGATTTAATTCATAACTCTGAAATCTAATACATTATATACTGATAAAGATTTGTTGAGTTGACTACTGTATGCATTTTGAACATAGAATTAGGCCTGATTATAAGCATAGATAGAGGGTGGATTTGAAAACATATGATAACTTCGCATACTATCTCCAATGGTCGTAAGTTTATCAAATTATGTCGTTATCATCTGTGACTATAGCCCTAGGTATTCCAAATATATGCAGCCTGGCTTCGTTCCTTATTCAAAACCTTAGATCATATAAATACAATTCCAAAGATCACTACTAGTATGAGATCTCTTCCCCAATCCTCCGCGAGAATTGTAAGTGTTGACGGATGATGAGAAATCTGGTAATCTCGCACCATATACTTACAATGGAACCGTGGGCCTTGGCGGGCGTGCAGCGCGCCCATAGCAACACCCCTCCACCACAGGTTTTAGGTATTCGAAACGCGCTCGGAGAGTAGGACGAGTGAGTGTAGCTTGCCTCGAGTTCTAATTTGGGGCGTTGATGAAGTAGATAGAAGGTTCTGGCGGGCAATAGCTTGGTATCTGTCACACGGCTACAGCTGCCACGGATCTGTCAAGACATGGCAAAGCCACCACCGATACCTCAGTCTGGATTAGGATTCCTGGGTATAAGTAATTGCGAAAAGCGCGTGCCCGCGAAAAGGAAACTTAGACCTTAAGGACCCTTTAGATCCAAAGAAGATTATTAGTTGAATAGAGCATATTCCTGTTCCAAGCCCTTGAGTAAAGCCCTTGTCACACCTTTCGTGTTCTCCCTTTCACGATAATAGCGATATGAACCTGAATAGACGAGATCAGCGAGCGAGAGCGAAGCTCTCGTTTACTAAATCGCCGCCGGGGTTAAAAACGAATACCCTTCCAAGCCCTGGTGTCAGGACTCCAAACCTAGGGTAGGCAATAGACACTTGTTGCGCGAAGGACTCTAAACTCCTTCGTATACGCTATCTCGCTACATACAGCAATCTCTTTGTTCTGTGCTTACGCCTCGTGACACCTAGATCACTAAGCCTTCTTACACTTTGTCACTGTGGCTTGGAGGCCGGGGCATCTGTTGGTTTGATATGCCTGACGTATTGATAGCAATTTATCTTGGACCCCAAGTACCATGCATAGCAAGTTGCCGCCTCTCCTTATCGGCGATGACAGCTGACATACATAAGAAGTATGTGATCTAATAGGGCAGCCTCGTGAAAGTAACAGACACAGTGCTAAGTTCTCCAACTCTTCTGCATCTCATGTCGAAAGGGACAGTTCTGATTGGATTAAAGCCACGGATTTGCCGTAGCCTACGTGAGACAAGGCATAAGCAAAACTGCAGAAGACCTAACAAACTAGGTATCAGAGATCAAACACCAATACGTGTCAATGTGTACTCATCACATTCGTATTCTTAGGTTACACAGGGTAGCCAAGAAAAATATCTTTGATAAGACCCGATTAGCGGTCTGAAACCCATGTGTCAGCACCACGTAAGAAATATACCTACCTGTCTCCGAAGCTGGTAGCCCACCTGCGTCTGTTACCCTTCTTGGCTGGGGATGCCACCTAATAGTTATACGAGCACTCAATTACGTCAGTTTCTACGTCGTATAACCTAGTGTCACGATATATAGGGCACTTAGGATGGGTGCTTCGGCTTAATTGTATGTATATCATCTTTACAGGTGTGAAATTGGTCACATCCCAGCCAAAAAGGGTGGTAGACGCAGGTGGGCCAGAAGCTGCACCTACCTCACTGACATTGAAACCTGAGTGCATATTGATGGCCCACAGATCCCTTCTATTCTCCCTAAGGAGGTATGTCGCGAGGAGGACGCATACACGGATGCAACCTTCGCGGTTAACGTGTTCGCCTGAATAGGAATTGGGCTTGGGGTCGTAAGAATGAGCGCAACGCCAACCTAACATCCGCGCCAAGGCAGCCTACCTAGCTTATCTGAATGGTAATGCGGCATTTCTCTCTCATCACCAAATATTGAAGAACAATGTAGTGGCGTCAATTTGAACACAGCAGGTTACTCAGTCCAGCTAGGAATACCAATCAATTGAATGAAGATTAACTGTCTGTGAGAAAGATACAAACGAAATTCCAGGTATTAGATGCCTCTCTAATTCAACCCATGGGCGTCCTTGATCAGGTCTGCAGCTCTCTCGGCCAGAGCATAGACAGTTGACTGTAGATTCCCCGGTGGAAGCAGTGGAACAACACTCGAATCAACAACTCGAAGGTTGCTAACTCCGTATACTCTTAGATAATTATCAACAACACCTCCAATTTGCTCTGGGAGCATTGCACAGGTACCGGCTGGATGCCACATGGAAATTGTTCGAGACGCCATATATTTTTTTGCAGCATTCAAGTCAGTCATATAACCATGCGGAGATGACGGTTGAAGCGGCTGCTTAAGTATACCACTTAGTGGTGTAGAGTTTGCGATGGACTCGATGTACATAATATGCTGTGCGAAAACTTCTACATCAAGAGGGTTCGAGAGGTACTTAGGGTCGATCTCTGGCGCTTCGGCTGGGTTGTTAGATGCAATGTGTACAGTACCGCGAGAAAGTGGCTGAGCAAGTACAGCAGCTATAGTGAAGTGATCGCCTGGCTGAGGTGATGTAGGTTTTCCGGTGGTTGGATCTGGTGCAACTGGGTTCTGCCCAATTGCTGTAAGGTAGGCAGCGGAGGGTCGATCTGGATCCAGCAAAGTTTTCTCAGCGACCTCATAATACATCTTAGCCTTGGCAGTTGAAGAACTCGACGGGCGGTTCTCGTCAAGCATCTTGGCTAGCGTCTCTCGACCAGCGCCCAAGAAATCTATGATCGGAAGATACGCATAATTCATAATGCCGGCCGAGGTCAGTATCCCTTCGTGCTTTTGCATAAAATTAAGCATAGCCTCTTCTATTGCTTTCGGTTCCTGTCGTGCAAGGGCGTCAAGCGTTTCCATCTTGTTTTCTTCTGCTGCAAAAGAGATGTCGCAGACAAGATGATCCTGAAGATTCTCTCCTACACCAGGGAGGTCTTTCACTACCTCGATGTTATGTTGCCGAAGGATATCTGCGTTGCCGACGCCGGATATTTCAAGCAACTTTGGAGACTGTAATGCTCCAGCGGAGATAACGATCTCTTTTTGCGCGTTAGCTATCTTAATCTGACCTCCATGGCTATATTGTACTCCTGTAGCCTTGGGTTGGGACTGGCCGTCCGAGAATATAATCTTGGTGGCATGAGCTTCGAGAACTACGTGTAGATTTTCTCTCTGCTGGATAGAACTGTAGTATGCTTTAGCGGCATGGCATCGCTCTCTTTTTACAGAATCAATGCTTGCGAGATTGCTGAACGCGCCGACCGAAGCGTGTACCCAAGGGTTAGTTGCCATACGGTATCCCTTTTTCTCAAAGGTTTCGGACCAGATCTTGCGTATGGGGTGATGTGAATCGCCAGGGTACGATAGCTGTACAGGACCACTAGTGCTAAGATCATTAGGGCTCCAACTATCTACTGCCAATAACTGTCGATGCTCTTCTGGTGTGTTAGGTGAAGTGAAGGCCTTGGTATAGTAAGGAGCGATGGTAGCCCAGTCCCATCCTGCGTTTCCGAGTTTGGTCCAATCGTCAAGTATGGCCTGGGTCGGGGGGGCGAATACATGGGCATTGATAACACTAGAACCACCCAAGGCTTTGCCTTGGTTCAGGCTGATCGATCTCCCGTTAAGTTTTTCCTATATGATAAAGCTAAACCTTTCTGTTCAAGCCAGGATCTCTTGCTATTTCTTACCTGGGCCACTGTTCGGAAACCCCAATCAGCATCTGTTCCAAAGAGAGCTGAATAGAATGCCGGTATCTTGACGCGAGGGTCATCACTGTGATCGAGCCCAGCTTCTAGGACGAGTACTTTTTGGTGAGCGAGTTCCGACAGCCGAGTTGCAAGAGCAATCCCAGCGGTCCCGCCGCCAATAATAATAAAGTCAAAAGACTCGGCGCTCATATTGACAATTGTATGGGATAAGAGGGCGTGACTCAAGAGATACTCGGTGTGTTGTGTGAAGAGCGGGCAGAGTTTTGTGTTTCACTGGGTAGGCTCTTCTTTAATGAAAGAACAGGGAGAGAATTTTGAGGGGCGGATGCGATTGATTGTACGCCGTAAGATGTAAGATATCTCAACAATACAACGCTAGGCAGGCAGGCTATGGCTAAGAATGCGTGCATGATTGTACAACGCACCATGTCATAACACAGTGTCCGATATGAAAATTCTGTTTCGGGTTAAAAATAACATCTCGGGATAACAGAAATCGTTGGAGGACTCGGATATGTAATCTTGCTATCCGCGCCACCTACAGTTTCATCGCTTAAACATTGCTGCTTTCAACAATATTACAGGCTCTTCTTTTACTTTTTCGCTATCTCTCGCCGTTGTTATATGCAGTTTCTTGACACCAACTTCTTTGTCTGAGCTATCGTTGAGCTCATTTCAGAAATGGGTCTCCCAATCCAAGGTACGCAAGTAGTCATAGTGAGTTTCATCAGCACTCCTCTTGCGATGATAGCACTTGGACTGCGCCTTTGGTCGCGCAGACTACAAAGAGTATCGCTTGCCTTCAATGACTATATGGCAATTACGGCGATGGTATTAGCCACCGCTACAGTCTCAGTTTGTCTCACAGGTAAGATGCCCAAATGTAGAACTTTGGCTAGAGTATTAATTGACATGACATTAGATGTGTTCATTGGGGCTATCGGGGTTCATGCCGACAAGCTTCAAGCCACGAGTCCTTGGGTACTCACCCTCTACACTGTAGTATGTGAGAAATTTAGTGGTACTCTTCAGAGTTGCTCACTGATGTTCCAACTTAGCTTTTTATCCCGGGCCAGATTTTGTGGGCAGCCGCAAATACGAGCGTAAAGCTGTCAATCCTATCGCTATATGCGGTCATTTTCCCCAGCAAGACATTCTGTCGAGTCTGTTATGCCACGATGGTCGTATCAGCCGCATACTTTCTCAGCGTTCTTTTGGAAACGTTTCTCTTATGTGATCCCGTACAATTCAACTGGGACAAGACCATTCCCAATGGCAAATGTCATAATCAGAATCTCGCATATCTTCTCGCTGGAATTACCAATATTGTGATAGATGCTTTTATCGTGGCGCTGCCGGTACCTAAGCTATACGGCTTACATATACCACTCGCAAAACGAATTGCAATTGGTGCAATGTTTGGTCTTGGAGCGTTGTGAGTGTCACTGACCGACCGCTGCCTTAAAGCTACTAATTTGTATTTAGGATCTGTGTTTTATCACTTCTTAGGATCCTCTCGGTTTTGTCTTGGAATTTGGCCGATTCTACATACACGGGTACTGGCATTGCTGTATACTCAATTCTCGAACCTACGCTTGGCGTCGTGAATGCCTGCCTACCAACTACACGGCCTGCGCTCAAAGTATTATTCAAAAACGGGCCATTCAGTTGGAGTCAGAAGAGCATTCACGGCTCTCATATTTCGAAAACTCAAAATAGCCACCAATTCGAACGGCTCAAAGATGATGTAGCCCTAAACAATATTCAAGTCGTAAGTAGTCAGCAAGGCATGCGGCCTCAGGGCAAGAATATCACGGTTTTGCGTGAGTGGGATGTTAGCCTCTCTCGCCATGGTGATGAGCTGGTTAACTGAGACTTAGGAAACTTGACGAAAATGTGTAGAATAAATTTATATGCTGCACAAAGAGCAAAATATGTGCTTACACTGAAGGAGATCGTCACTAAAGAGCATATTGGTTCAATTTCCTTGAAAACTTGATTTACACTCCTTTACAAGAGATTACGCACTTGTATAGATAAAATAACCCCTTGCTATGATAGAAATAGTTACCCATGCTACGACCAGCCGTGCTGTAGAATTCGTGACTAGGACTCGAGATTCGGTCGCACTCGGTGGTGGTCGTCCTTCCAAAAAAAAAATATCGATAACTTTGATACATAGTGATAGACATGCATACTGCAGGTGACAGGATCGTTAGGCAGACTTACAAAAATCCTACGTATTTCCATCTTATAGAAGGTAGTAGTCATCCAATCTGCCATGTTTCTCCGAAGATGGTCGAGTCGAAGTAAGTGCAGTCTGGGAATGAGCTTACGGGCCGCCGCTTTCTCCGTAGGTAATCCTCCTTTTCTTAGCATATGTATTTCCACACCGTCATTCTCCGTAGGCATCAAGGCTGTGCAATTTCACATTTTTCCTACCGGTTACACAATGCTACGGGCAGCTTGTAATATACATGTACTCAAGTATCCAGGTACTTAGGTATAGTAATAGAGAGGAAATGAATAATTAGGTCATGAAGGTTACATACTACTTCCGGTGATAGGTAACGGACAAGAATTCCTTCGGAAGCAGGCTGTACACCGCTTTTTCAATCAGAAGTATTCTGGTCGTGAGTGGCCTGTGACTCGTTCTGTTGGTTTCATGTTCATTCTGCGTTTGTCCTGCCATAAGCATGGCTGGTGCTGACAAGAAGATGCTTTACAGTCCTACAAATATTTTGATGATCATAGTGTAAACCTAGATATATAAAGCTCTGCTGCAACTACATGTTATCAAATTCGCAATGATTATAACATATGGTCTTCATAGTGTCAAGTTGATCTCGCATTACCATATAGAAACGAGAAGTTTATCCGCTTTACTTTGCGTCATAACTATTACTATCTATGTCGCTGGCTACAACACATCAAGGGCTACAGCCCACCGTCACCGGCTATATTGGTGCGCCATTGAGCGTATATCGCCTCTTTTTATCTGTTTCAACTATTCTATATACAATCTATCTTACCTGTGCTAGCAATATTGGGGATATCATTCTTTCAAGTCTCTTATTTGCTGTCATTAACTCCTCTATCGCGCCTCGGTATTCGATGGGACCCGCACGCTCCATTAACGATGTGCTCGCCGCTCTTCCCTACATGTTCTTTTGGTTATGGAGCAATCTCTTCCTTTTTTGCCTTCATAACCAGAAACAACCAAAGACGATTGCCGAGGATAGGTTGAATAAACCCTGGAGACCTATTCCAGCTGGACGCCTAACACCGAGACAAGCTACCAAGATATTATATGTAATGCATCCTATCTGCTTCCTTATTGCTTGGTATATAGGGGGCTTCATACCATATATCGTCTTAACCTCATTTCACCTTTGGTATAACGAGCTGGACGGTGCCTCGAATGGGATCATTAAGAACATCCACAATGCTGTTGGGATTATCTGCTTCTTTGTAGGGCCGCTTGAAGTTGCCACAGAACGCTCAGTAATTACTGGGAACACCGAATTGAGGGTTTGGTTGGCGTTATTAATAGCGGCCTTTGCCACAACTTGCCACACTCAAGATTTCCGAGACATGAAAGGAGATCTAGCAGCTGGCCGTCGAACTATACCCCTTGCTTTTGGAAATATCCAGTCAAGAATATTGGTAGCCGTTGCTATTGCGATGTGGACGCCTGCAGCGAGCTTTCTTTGGGGAGGGCTCTTGAAGGAAGGAGCGCTCGCTTGCATTGCTGGAGCGGCAGTAATAGGGAACCTGTTTCTAAACAGAAGCACTGAAGGGGATATATTGTCTTGGAAACTTTGGTCAATCTGGGTTTCAGGTCTTGTCATGATTCCATTTCTTAAGACAAGGGCAGAGCGTAGCACATTTGTCCTCTGATAACTTGACTTCAGGCAAACAAACGTTAAATACTTGGTGCCACCGCCAATGGCCTGCCTCGAGTATATGTCAGAGCGGGGACTGTTTGTAACACGGGCTAGAAATCTATGGTTTGGAAGGATATTCGATTTGCGATGATCTATTAAGGAGGCTACACAAGTTTACTCCTCCCTTTCAGCCGTGGTGGTGACCTAGGTTTATGTATATACGAAAATCTCGCTTTTACTTCTTACTTTCGCTCACTTAATTTCACCCGTTCTGTTCCGTATTGCCAGTTCTTCCGAACAGGCAAATACGGGGTAGCTAAATATGCGATCTGCCACTTATATGATTATTTACCTATCGACATACAATAACAGCCCTAGTACCTCAGGTCAGTCTGTGTGACATTGATTGCCAGCTTCTAGTACAAAACGGCAACTTGCTCACAAAACATCATCGCCATTTATTGTATATATGAGTTAAGTTTGTCTTTGCAGCTGCGGAGAATAACCCTTCGTTCTTTACCTAGAGTCTAATCCAGTTTCGGTGTTTCTGTTCTATATTACCCAGCCATCTACTGATTTGAAGGATAAGGTGGATCTATTGCCGTTAATGAGAGTTAAGGAATCGTGATGTCACGATCTCTGTATACTGATAGCAACGTAGGAGTAAGTCTTGAATACTTGTTGTCGCACAAGGAGCTCCAACTACTACATCTACAGGCTAGAGATCTATATACAAAATGCCCTCTTTGTTCTGTCACTCTAGGTAGGCGGTATGCAGCTCGTAGGTATCGAGAGTCTGACAGTGAGAGATCCAAAATTGCTTGGATTCGGCAGAATCAAACATAGTGAATGCAAGCTTAAGTGTCGTATACTAGAATTAATATTTGAGATCGACAGGAGCAAAAAGTAGCTGAAACTGTCACACGGACCAGCCACAGCCACAGGCAACTTCCGGTGGCTGAGGTCGGCAATATCGTGTAACTAATGCGCAATTCGGCGATAGAATTGTTCGGAGTTTGAAATATTCTGAATGATCGTGTTTGTCTGATACTGTGGAAAAGGACCTGAAATTACTGAAGCAAGCAAGCGCGAGACTGTTCGTGTATATAGACCTAGGTTCGCCGCGAGGGCTGAAGGAGTGAAAAGCCAGACTTGTATGGCCTCCTTAATGCCCAAGAAGATTATTGCAATATTGAAGACGCCTTTCCAAGCCCCAGACATCTGGCTCTTGTTACAATATTAAACTTTTTGATATAAAGATAAAATAAGTAAATATGAATAATTATTATTAATAAACAATGATGATTATAATACCTAATAAGACATAATAATAAAACCGAAAATAACGGTCAAAAATAATAATAAACGGTCGTGCTTTTTATATTATATAAATAAATAAAGTTCTACGAAGCATTTAATTCGAACGATAGACGCGAGAAAGTGTATCAATGGTAATGCCCTTTCGTTCAAGAGCAACGAAGTGTTGATATGTAATAAAGTGTCTGTTTTTTGAACCATGCCCATGGTAAGACTCGGTATTCATAAAGAGCTTAAGTTCACTCACACTCAGAACATCCTTTTTGGCATAAAACTGGATCATATTGGCAATGTATCAAATCTTACTTGTTCCTTAAACAGCAGAAACGTTGCGAAGATATGTTATCAAACAATATATCTCTCTTTATAATGACAAAGGCGTCCTCGAAAGCTCTGGGGAGCAAAAGTGCTGCGGTATCTATGGGCCAGTGTCAAGATTGTACCTTCAAAGTGAATGAGCACCTCGTCGTCGCGCATCTAATATGGAAACTCAGATATGAATCTGCAACTCGGATGTGCATCACCTGGGGTTTTGATGAATGATAAATTGCTAAGGAGAATAAGTGTCATAAAGTGCAGAATTGATAGGTTGTCCACGACGGATCGCTTTTGAGGGGTTGGTCCCTTTTGGAATGTAGTATCAACAACGCAATGTAGGAGCGTGGTCCGTGATGATAACCCAATTCATGACCCTGCAGCAGGAAGGATCATGCAATGTACAAACCACTGCAAGGCGTAAACGCTGCCTTGGCTGCCTTATTTTGTACTGCGCGGCTGATGGCAGCAATCACACTATGTATGCATTACACTAGCCGTTTTAGGCAGAATTCCCGTAGATTGAGGCTGTTGGAGACCTATGAAGTTGAGTACTGTAGTTGTCGCTGGTCAGCGCTCTGCACTCGGTCCCGAATTCTCTACTGTGCTCGTTAAGTTGATAGAAGGGTTACAGTACACTAGGACTTACAAGGTGGCATGTCACCCTTGTCATGCAAGACTGGCTGGTGTGTATGGCGCTTGAAATATTTACCTCATTTGTTATTTGCAAATGACATGGATGTCAGTCGATGAGAAGGGTTAATATGATAGAAGGGCTAACTAGTAATAGTGCCATGGCCTTTGGTTTCCAGTCCTATAACTCTCCAGACTGGACCCCCTTGAATGCTTGTAGGGAAACTCTCGTTTACAGTGTCCTAATTACAAGCTTTCACTAAATATAGTTGAAAGACATGGCTTCCCCAGTTTCGTTGTATCACAATCCCAAATACGGTCGGGGTGAAAACGATCATCGATACAGCGGCGCTGGGGAATTCCTTCTGGAAGACCAGTGGGACAAGAAGGCGTCTGCGTCTCATGATACTGACCACCGCTCATCTGTCCCCCACCTAGGAGAGCCGACAGCAAAGAAGAGGCTCAGCTATCGCGACGCTGCTACACTTCTAGTATCACTCATTAGCCTTGGCTTAGCTGTCTGGGTCGTAGCTAGTGAAAGTATGTCGTGGCGCTTGGGGGTTGCCAATAATCAGTTGATCGTCATCGGTTTCTTGCTCAGCATTATGAACCTATGCCTGGCCAGTGTCACGCCGACGTTGTTCGCGCTCCTCGAAGCCAGACTTGGTCCCTCTACTCTCCAGAATTATGATGGAATCTTGCGTAATAGCCCCATAGCCTCCGGACTTAGCCTTACATGGCGAGGTGTGCTGGCGTTTATGCTTGCGCTCCCTATTTTACTCAGCATTGCATACAAAGCCTTCATTGGCGGCGAGAGTTCTATCAACATTCATAGCACAGACTACTTCCCCAACACCACCTTTTATGGGTTCTGGCGTCCACCCGGGATGCAGGCGGATGTCTTCTCCATAGGACCTACGCTTTTTACCAACGCATCCAATCCATTCCGCGTAGCCACAACCCCCGGGATCGGCCGCGGAGAGAAACCTTTGCCCGAATTCCCCCAGCCCTATGGGCAAAATATTCTGTTGCTCAACGAAGAGAGTTCGGCGGTCTTGGACACCCTGCAGACGGACTATCTTGCCATGGTACAGGAGCTTCTTCATATCGGAGAGTCATGGATCATTTCCGCACCCGTCTCAGGTACCGTTGCCACCCTGTTGAAATTTGACAATCCAAACGCGTCTGCTTCGACTTTTACAGAAATGTGTGAGAACGGGATACTCACACGGGCCCCATTATACAACGGTTGGAATGCCTTCCTGGTTGATCAAGGTCCGTATAATATGACCGTACAATACTTGAGCCTATACCCTGGAACTTCACAATATCAACCCAAATGCAAAGATCTGCCGCAGTATGCCTACGGCTATAAAGTTGAGCGATGGCAGTGTCATGGCACATGGCGGGTTACTAGGGCCAGCTTCGACCTCGTGCTTGGATCGTGCAATGGCGGCAGGCTACCGTGGACCAAGCAGCAAGTTTTCGAGCACAACATCCTAGCTCCCTCAAATTGGTACATGCCGAGTCTGATCGAGTCTATTTCGCGATTCGGCACGGAGCATGAGACCGAACTCACTGATAAAGGAGGCTGGCTGGTTCCAACAGCAGCGACGGCGGTAGCAACAATGCTGTGGTCTAGGGTGGCAGCCCTCAATGGCGGTCAATGGTACCCTTTCGACTCAACTAATCCTAAAACAAAGGATTTTGAATGGACTCTAAGCGACGGGACGGTTATCCCCTTCGATGAAGTCGGCTTTGTCTACCCGATTAACGAGAGCTCGCAGACCATCCTCTACACCCGGCCAACGCTTCAGAAATCGCCCTTGCTATACGCTGTGTTCGCTGTCCAGCCTCTGCTAATCATTGTATGTCTTGCGCTATCCGCATGGCTTTATTCTGTGCCGGTCACCAAGGGCTTTGGTCTTATATCAATCCTCTCAGGCATCAACCATCATACATTAGATCTTTTATCAGGAGCATCGCTCTCGGGAGAACTTAAGAAGCCTGTTAGGCTTGTTATTGACCCCATGCACGACGACCCGAAAGCTGCAATACACTATCGCATATTGTCGCTGTCTGACCCTGACACATCTGCACGAAAGAAAAAGCTACAGGTGAAACGAAATTATTATTAATCGTGCGGGCGATAATTGTTACAAATTAATAAGGAAGAAAGGCCATGGGCCCTATTGCCGGGCACTATTCCCAAGTGCCTAAGGCATCCAACCTTCCTTCCGGGTAACCCACACGCAGGAGTCAACAATATAGATAATTATTTTGTTTTATTTTTAAGTTTAAAAGGTTAACGCATTCAACTTTTTTTAATATATAATTTAATATGTATCTTTAAAACATAAACCAGGATTAAAATGGCAATAGTCAGCTCTTAGGGGGTTAATAGAGAGCTTTCTGCGATTTCTCGCAATAGTTTCTCTAGATGTCAGAAGACAAGACTCGCCCGTGTGGCGCCGCAGAACCGGCATTTTAGTCAGCAGAGACGCCCGCACCAAAGTTGGTCATTTTGCATGAGTAGGATGTTAACCTCTCTTACGCTAGTAATGAGCTGGTTAACTGAGACTTACGAAACTTGATGAAAATGTGTAAAATAAAATTTTATGCTGTACAAAGAGGATAGATAATATGTACTTATACTGAATGAGATCGTTACTGAAAAACATACTAGCTCAATTCCTTTGAAGACTTGATTGACATTCTTTTGCAAGGGATTACACATTTGTATAGATAGAGCTAACCCCTTTCTATGATGGAAATAGTTACTCATGTTTCTCAAAACGAGGGCAGATCGTATCACATTTGTCCCCTGATGACTCAACTGTAGGCAAACAAACGTTCAATACTTGGTGCCACCGCCAATGGCCTATTCAAGCACCACCTCGAGTATGTGTCAGAATTGGGACTGTTTGTAACAAGGGCTAGAGGTCTGGCTGGGCCTTGGAAGGCTATCTAAGTTTACTCTTCCCTTTCGGCTCTGGCGGTGCATATACGAAAGCCTGGCTTTCGCTTCTTGCTTTCGTTTGCTTGGTCTTACCCGCTTTACTCCGTATCACATATTCTTATGAATATATAATCTGCTGCTCATATGATTATATACTTACCCGTGGTCTCGGATATGCAACGTAGTCCTAGTACCTTAGGTCAGTCCGTGTGACACTGCTTTCCACCTTCGGGGAACTTCGAGGGCAAAACGACAAACCTCTCCCCAAATAACGATACACCAAGAATACATAGAACAAATGTATCAGAAAGTTTCAAGGAGGACGGCAGGCTGTAGCGATTTTGCGTTAGGTGTGCCTAAATTGTGGTAGTGAAACCAATGCTGTAGGTAATGCTAACTCTAATTAATAGTAACCTACCTTGCAATATGCAAGCTCGTAATTTACTAGCTGTTTTAGAGCGTGAAACTACCGGCAACGCGAAAATAAAATAAATCAAGTCTCTTTTTATCAACGGAATCAAACATGATGAATGCAAGCTTATGTGTCCTATACTAGGCTTAATATTTAAGACTAAAAAGGAGCTAGAGGATAAGCTGAAGCATATAGCAAGTTGGCCTCGTGGACACTATTTTATTGTTGCTATGATGTTGAAAGTCTTTTATTTGGAGATTGTGTAGACGGAGCTTTATTATAAGCTACAAGAGAGTGACTAATTTCGAAAAGAATGGCAACCTAGGCTGAGTTGGGCATACAGGTAGCGAGAGTAATTTTACGCTGCCAAGAATTTATATCTTGTGGGCTTTCTGATTCGCTGTCTCGTAAGACTTGTAACAGGTCTTGACCTTGCGTATAATCAACAATACGATACCCAAGTTCTTCTTCCACTTCTTTCGTAGTGTCACGTATGCGCTGGTCGAATTGAAGGCCGGACAACGTTGACCAATAATCGGCATCGTACTTGCCAAAGGCGCTTGCAGACTCCTGTACCCACTTCTCTTGCTTGCGCGCCCGCTCCACCAGCCCTGGTCGTAGCCAGATACACTGGAACTCAGCCGACTTTGGAAATTCATCATAAAATACTCCATGATAATCTAGCACGTAGGCATATACTCCGGGTTGACTCTGTGATTTAAGCCGTTCGACGTAACTAGAATCCGTCTCATCTGGTAGCGCCGCCATGAAGACGAGCTCTCCTCCCGTCGCCGTACATTGGTCTTGGATATATGTTTGATCATGATGTGGAGGGAAAACGATCAGTCTGTCTCCGTTAATCATCTACTCATTCCATATCGCCCTTTTCTTAATGCTTACTTTCTATTCGTATTGGCGTTGCCTTGCTCATGATGGTCGTCGCGGAGGTTGTCGTTGGACTGGAGGGACTGAGACATGACTTGAAAGAACCTGGGTATATCTAAAAGGGTGGTAGAAGCAGGTGGGCAAGAAGTAGGTAGTAAAGAATTGACATTGCTAATGTTTTCGGATTGATGAAGAAAATCTACTTCACCGAAGGGCTTTGTCGCACAAAGGGATTGGGTGACCCTATAACCGCTCCCTGGAAACTGTCCTCTGTGACACGATGTAGGCAAGTGAGACAACAAACAAACTCTTAATTTTAATATGTACAACTACTCACACATGCGCCTTTTTCATTTTTTGTGACGGGCTACATTAGCCATGGTATACATCAATGCACCTACGATGCCTGATACGAAGGCCGTGGAGTTCGTTTTCCGTTACATGCTGGGTGCTTCAGGAACCTGTGCCATGCTTACCGCTCCTGTCGCACAGCTGTCCACGTAATCATAAAGATCGGTGAAACTAACTGGGGCGCTTTTGCGGCAGCAAAAGAATAAACGCTTTTAAGCCGGTATGCCAGGCGCGGCCACTAGATAGGTATGCTTGTCAGCATGATTGATTTGCTTGACATGAATAATAGATAGTTAAATCTTTCTGATAAAGATTCAACAATTGCCCCTCGAACCTTTCACTTTTCTTGCTCGCCCTGACAAGTGACTATATCTGTAACACGGTGACTGACACTTGCCACGTGTTTACCAAAGCAAGGGATTGTTTGCGAGAGTATAACAAGAGATCGAGTGGACAGGCTTCAGTGATAACTCGTAAGTCGTCGCACAATATTCCCGCCTCTCGGGTTCGCGCTTTTGCTAAATCCAGGCAAGAGCGAATTGTTGCCACACTGAGCACCGCCTCAAGACCAAGCAGATCCCGAGAGCCCTGCTCAAATTCACCAGCATTGACGCCGTCCGGAAGTCCGGGTCAGACATACTTCCGGCTAAAAGTGCAGTTCTCTATTATCTACTACACTTGGCTCTTGCTAGGTTTTCCTACTGTCCTTTATTTCTGCCTAGATATATACCCTCGAGGCCTGCATCAAGACGTTCGGCAATATTGTCGTCTCTGTCTGGCGAGTGTAAGGCCAGGTCCCAATTATGTCGGAGCAGGAGTTCCAGGCGAGTCAGATTCTTTGAGTGTGATATTTCTCCTTAGCCCGCCGGCCGATATGGCCCTGTGATCATTGTAACGGACATGAATAGGAGGGCGAAGAATGGTTCGGCGTTTCTTGGGATCATGCACCTCACGTTCGATGGGTTCGAATAGTAGGCAGCGTGTTATCACGCGAAAATTATGCTTGCTTGTCCGATTTGTCCGAATTCCGTTAATTCTTGGCTTTGTCCTGGCGGCTTGTTCCGAGAGGTTCTTTGGTGGCAAGTGGTTTGCTTTCCATCGACTATTTCAAGTCTGGATAGGTTTTATTGTGATTATTTTTAGAAATACCCTACCTGTTTAGAAATTGTACTTAGCATCTCCGGCAGCTTTTACGGCTTCATGATTAACAATCCTAGAAAGACCATCGTGAGATGTGATAGCGTCTTCGTTTCCACCCCTTTCCCTTCCTTTTTGAGGCGATTGCAATATAAATCGTCTCGACAACATCCTCGAAATAGCTAATGACGGTGAACTTTATGAGCCTGGCACTGGAAAGTGCTCGGAGTCTTGTCTGTAGCACACTTATTACCACAAAGAGACAGACCCTTTCAAGCGATATCTACCACATTCGATTAATGCTTTCCGTAAAGAACGCTCACCGAAGTTTTATTCCAAATTGAACTCTTTGCTTGGCTGACGAATATCGAAAGTAGAGTGAGGGCAGATGCTTACTAAATGGAAAGGCTATGATGATAAATATTGCTGCAGGGAAACGCCGCCGGATTGGTCGAAAAATACAATAGAAGCACCCATGTCTCTGGAGGAGCTCAGGGGCGCTCGGGAGGAACATGTTGTCATGTTGTCGCCTCGGCACCGATGTGAGGCTGGCGGATGTCACCCACAAGGTAATGGAAGTACTGTGCATGAGGTACCCCAAACTCGAATCGGATTCAAAGGACTGGTCCGGCTTGATCTGAGCGAAGACCCCCTGACCATAAATGACCGACTATTGTACCTATCGTTACTTCAAGATAGCTGCCTTTTCGCGACTGGATTACAGGTGTTTTACTCAAATAGCCAATAAGAAACTCGTGATCTTTAATATCACGGCCTTTTCCTAGTGCTGGCTAAACTCCCCCTTTCACCCCTATTCTAAATATCGGCTTTAAGATTTTGGCTGGTGCTTTGAAGCACGCTCGGTGCTATGGTATGGTGTTGTCAAGAGGCCCCGGATATAGTACACTAGGGGCATCGGCGATTACCTGTCAACAGGCAAGGCAAAGCCACTGCTTTGACCGCATGGCAGACACTTAGTAAGGGAGCAAAATTTGAATTGGTGGCGCAAAAATCAGGCATGCTTTTCCTGCAGGAATCACCCCGCTCATGCCCATGGCGAGGCAATAAACAGAGGCAGGGGGTAAAGCGACAAGTATCCTTGACACCGAGGCATCCATGTAGAAGATCATGACTTTCTCACGTAATAATTATCGGCAGTTATCCTTTCCAACGGAGAGATCCGGCCTTGACCACTCTGCTCCGTGAACCGCCGTATGCACATTGTATCTTGGACATTCACCTAGCCAAGATTCTGTAAGTGGGAGCCTGTCTCACCAACTCAATATAAGTACTTGCCTAGCTACACTTACTCCAGGATGCGATAGAAGAGAGAGATGACGGCAGTATAGTAAGCTAAATACTTACTTAGGTACCTATGTGGTGGTATCTTTAACGCCTTTCTCCTGCTCAGCCTTCTTAGCCCAAAAGAAGGGTTAACGCAGAGCAAATAATAAGGTGTGGGTTCGCGTTTCCGGAGAATTAAACTCCCGAATCTATGGATTGTAGCGTATATGTACTAATCGTGTACTTTACGGACAATGTCCGATAGGCGCAATAGATCTTAATTGTGCACGTGACAGGCTCAATGTCGTATTCCAATTGAGGCTATAAGCTGCGAGTGGTGACATGCACACGTTTTAGGACAGTCTTTGGTGCCTGGTCCATTATCCTAGGCTCTAGACGGGGTTCACAGGCAGCCAAAGCAAGGAATATTCAGGCACGAGGTTGGCAGGGCTTGGGTCCGACTGTAAAGAGACTTCTCGTAATGGAGGGCGTCCATAAAAACCCTAGCGGTATATGACGTAGAAACCGACACTGGGAGCATGGGACTCTGTCCGAGGCACGGGTTCCACCTTGGGGATGAGTTGAATTTTTCTTATCAAGCATGCAGGACTTTGATCTTGCTTCCATGGGTACTAGAGTCCGTGGGCTCGGGTACCCGTGTATTAGAAGTGTCGCTGCTTAATTGCTGGAGAAACGCGCTCATAACTTGTCTATAGGATGCTAGCTGTTAACAACTGCATAGGATGAAGCATTAGCGCATCTTCCTTTGTATGGAGTAGATTATAGACATCTGTATATTTATCGGACCTTGCTATCTAGTTCTCGTTTGTAAGATCCCAGGGTCTGTCACACCAATCCAATGACAATCTAAGGAAGGCTGGTATTAGCTTCAACTTGCATAAGAAACCTCTTGTGATCTGTCATGCGGTGGGCAAGTGTCCGGTCACTAGCAATATATTCAGCTTTCTGTGCGACCTTCTCCTTTTTAAAGTTGTTCGATTCACCTTCGATTGTCCAGCAGGTTTGGACTTAGCCCTACTAGGTGTAATTCCAATTTCAATTTTCGCTTCGCAGGTTGCTGATATGTCTCTAGACTAATCATTCTATTTATCTCATCAATATTTATTCATAATGATTTCGTGTCATCAGAGCGTTCGGAAGCTTCGTCGAAGTTTCAGCGACGCAGCAGATGCTCTCTTGAGACAACCTTGCACGGCAGAAGATATCGAAGCAATCTGCCAGTCCGCTAAAAAGCATCAAATCCAGTTCAGCGTTCAAAATGCTCTAATAAAGGGGGCCAACGTACTGCGCGAATCCGACACTAAGCGTATTAATCAGCGAGCTACGAACCTCTTCAACCTCGCCTTTAGTTCTAGCGAGACGACGACTAACGAAACGAGACGGGGGCGCCAGGCATCTCTTCGTCAGCTAGACATTCCTTCCCTCATACTTTGCAGCTTGGCGTACACTATTACAGATATAAAAAAAATAGAAGACCCATGCTTCGCCTTTCTAATTGAAAATGTTGCGAGCTTCATCCAACTTCACGGACTATCGCATTACTTGTATTGTAAGAACATTGCCGACTTAATACGCGGTTTCTTCAAGAAGAGTGGCGATCAAAGGTTCATCTCTATCATGCAGTGTAAGCCCGCACAGTCATTCAAGGCTATATAATATCGACTTAAGTAGAAGCTTATTCTAACATCTAAAGCGTACTACGTCGTCTATAATTCTACTGAGACAGATGAACCAAATTTTCTAGCACAAGGGGGACGACAGACTGAAAACATTCAACTCAGCCCCAGACCTTCTGTGGGCCAGGCCTCGAATACCCCAGAGACTGCTGAGAACTCACAAAACGAGATGGGTTAGTAATAACACCTCAGCGACCAACTCAAGAAATTGCTAAATTTCTGATATAGGTCATGTAAACTGGTACAGTGAGGCGGCCAAGTCCTCTCTCGATGACGTCTTAGGCACCCACCTCTCCGCAGCTATTCAGAACAGTCGTCAATGGCAATCAAAGGAACATCTTAGGATACCGAGCACAGATTGCGTGTTGATGAGCATCCCAGAAGACCGCGAAGGAGATGCAATAATCAGTCTATGGGTCGATCGAGAAATGGCATCTCAAATTAGGAACCTTTTGGATTTCCAGCTCATCCCGGCTCCGCAAGATGCAAAGGCTTTGGGGGTTCTTAAAGGCATGGCCTGTTAAGTGATTAATGTCCACTGTTAATAGTGTAGTATTGACCCTAATAGCTCTGCGGATCCTGCCTCTCATTTGGTCATCACATCCGACCTATTGGGTAACGGATCTAAGCTCGAGGATATTTCGATCAAAAACAGCGCTAGTATTAAACACATATATTGTCTGATTAACTGAAAGTACAACATATGCCGTATAACTTTCAATCTATTGTTGCGGCCTGGCTGCGCACTCCATTTCACATGTCATCTCATTAGATTCAGTTAACAAACTTGATACCATATAAAATGATTAAATTTTATAGAAACTAACACTTAAGCATAGTGTGTTCATAGGCGACTCTGCACTCCGAATAGAGAATTATCTCTTCAATATACAAGGATTATCTTCAAAATCTCTATTTCAAAGCTGAGATGATAACCTGGAAGTATCATCTCCGTGACATCTGCCAACTAAATTTACCCATAAGTGAGCTGATGCCGACTAAAAAAATCAACCATCCATGAAGCCCTGTGTTGCCAGCACCCTCAAAGATTCGAGACATTATACTATTATTGAGTCCCCGAGGCTGCTCGGGAACACCATCTTCGAATAGACTGCAGCCATGGCTGCAATGTTGTGTGCTGCTAAGTCATAAGCGGCGCGCATCATATCCCGAGGCTCCCATCAGGCTTCTTGCTCCGATGCTGTTCTCTAACGAACTCGGCGATATGATCATCATGGTCGGGGCGAACTGGTGGACTGGCTGGATCGGTCGGAGGCGTCTTCTCATGCTGCTCCTGGTTGTTCTT
Organism: Xylaria curta; assembly: GCA_022495235.1. Taxonomy (NCBI): domain Eukaryota; kingdom Fungi; phylum Ascomycota; class Sordariomycetes; order Xylariales; family Xylariaceae; genus Xylaria; species Xylaria curta. The sequence continues at coordinate 375,757 of MU375904.1, read as the reverse complement.
CTCTGTTCCTAGAAGCTTGGATGCTCCCGGGATATAGTCGGCCACTTTAGATAGCTAGTTAGAGATGTTTCACATGTAGCTCTCTATTCCGGGCTGCTTGTCTACTTGCCTTTCTCTAACAGACTCGGATCTTTTTCGTGACTGCCTGTGGGCTGACGGGCTTCTCTGGCGACCTCGTCTAGTCGTTCTTTGAATGTTGGTTGTTCGGGTGCATTATTCAAGGGTGTTTCTGAAGACATTGTTGGTGTTAAGATGTCACAATTAAGGTTGTTACAGTTCTTGCAATGAATACTTGGAAAAGTAAATATAATACAACTGTCAGACTATATACCTGGGTAGCAGACTCGGCTTCGTCTGGCCTTAATACTTTTTACAACAAGTTGCTGGCTTGAATTATAGCTGAGACAGTATGACCCACCTACGTCATCGTGCCGGGAAACGGAAAACACGGCAACGGCACGGAGCCCCAAGATCCAGCGCCACGGGTTTCAGTGCCGGTGCAGAATAATACGTCCAACTAAGAGCCATTAATTATGCAGATAAGATAAGCACTTGGTTGCTGCTAGAGAAACCCCTCAACCCCTCAACCCCTCCACCCCTCCAAACCTACGTACCTAACTATTAGACTTTTGTTTACTTGCATAATACAACTCGCTTTGTTTTCTTTGCGCGAGCGAGCCAGCGCAAAGCGCTAGTTCTACTACTACGATTGCGACAATGGCGCCGATTCCCATCACCATTGTGACAGGGTTCCTGGGCTCGGGTAAGACCACGCTGCTGCTGAATCTGGTGCCGCAGCTGCGCGCCGCCAACCCGTCGTACCGGCTAGCACTACTAAAGAACGAGTTCGGCGACGTGGCCATCGACTCGCAGCTGGCCGCCAGCAGCGCCGTCTCGGGCGTCCAGGAGCTGCTCAACGGCTGCATCTGCTGCAACCTCGTCGGTCAGCTGGGGCCCGCCCTCGCCGAGCTCCGCGACACCGTGAAGCCCGACCGCATCGTCATCGAGACCTCGGGCTCTGCATTCCCCGCCACCCTGGCCATCGAGGTGAACCGCATCGCGCGCGAGACGGGAGGTCGGTACGTCCTCGACGGCGTCGTCAGCGTTATCGATGTCGAGAATTGGGCTGGCTACGAAGACACGAGCTATACTGCTCGCTTGCAGGCTCGCTATACTGATCTGATCATCTTCAACAAGTGGGAGGCCTGTGACGAGAACCGCTTCGACGAGGTGAGGGATCGCGTTGGTGATCTGGAAGTTGATGTCGCCTGGGTCAAGAGCGACAAGGGCCGTGTTCCCGTTGATGTCATATTTGGCATCGACGGGGGCCTTGCGCACACCTTGACCGAGGACCATCTGAGCACGATTCAGAATGGGGGCCACGACCATAGTCATGAGCCGAACGGGCATAGTCACAACCATCAGTCTGAAGTCGAGGTTCTATCCGTCTCACTGCAGGGACCCAGGACTGCCATCGTCAACGGCCACAAGCTGATGACGTTGCTGAAGGCTGCCCCGAAAGATGAAGTGTACAGGATAAAGTCGGTATTAACAACATCCTCAACGGGAGTGAGTAACTCAGACAAAAATGATCCTATATCGGAGTTGCCATCAGATCCATCCGCGCCTACGAGATTTATCTTGAACTGGGCTTTTGGACGGTGGACCTTCACACCTATGGAGAAGACTGTCGACGAGCACGACTCTAGCGACGGAATATTGCTTCGCATGACTATCATCCTCGCTCGTTACGAGAGCACCAAGTGGAAAAAGAAGCTCGAAGCAGGTGGATTGCTGGAGCTGGATGGTGCCGAATCAGGAGAGTTGACCGTGACAAAGATTGCGTAGGATGCGATGAAGAATCACTAGAGATACTAGACATTCCTGTGCCTGACATATTATTGGTCGCAATGTTTCACACTCAACCTGACCCGAGTCTGATTACGTTTTTACGGTCTTGACTCGCGATTGCATATCCCTTGACGTTGAGACTCTTTTCCACATGGTAGCGCTTGGGAAATGGAAGAGAAAAAAAGGAGCCCCGATCGACTCAACAGCAAGCGCGCGAAATCAACACGATACCTACTCATTATCGATGCATGATAAGGCACTCCCGCCGCGCCGGCGCCAAATTGGTGCCTTGTTTTATCACTTGATAAGGCGCGGGCTGAGAAGGTCTTTAACAGAAAGGACATCAAGTCACATGTCCCAAGTGAATCATGTTTTAGATCTACATACAGTTAGATGTTAGAGACACTGTCTAAGAGCTAGACGACACTAGTAGGTTAGATTCGCAAGAATTCGGATAGGTAGCAGGAGATAGGCAAGAGTAGACTACTATTCACAGTAGATGCTTTGATATAAATAAATAAACTGATCTAGAACACCAACACACGTGGGTATGAACCGACTTTTCTACCATCGTGACGTCAATGGAACTCGACCTCAATAAAGCAATCCTACTGCCTACTTCATAGATTCAGCTAACAATCTGCTCGCTTCCTATCCCTATATCCCCCTCTCCTCGCTTATCTGAGACGAGGAGATCGGAACTCCGTTGGTGTACCACACTTACCTACTAGGTATGCATATAATCAAGTCTTAAGGGGAAGGGAGGGAAAGAAATACAGACCGGTCCTATGAAATACCCCTGCAGAACAAGCTCTCCATCTGTTTGTCAGCGTTACATAAGGGGAAAATAGACACACACACACACATATATATATAGATAACAAGCAAGCAAGGGAACAATGGAGTAGCATCCTTCAGCCCCTCGCGCTACGGACGTCCGATCCCAACAACACATCGTCATCAACAAATCATCATAAAGAGTAACTAGTTAGCACACCTTCAAATACAATCAATGTAATGTTTTGAGCTATTTGCCTCAATTTCCTCCTCCTACTCGAGAAAAAAAGAAAGAAAGAGAGATCAATACAGGTTCGTCATATATGTTACACACACTCAAAACATCGAACCCGCGTCTCAGCTATAAGGGTATAGATTCCAGCTGCGATATACCAGCGCAGTTTTTTTCACGTAGCCTCCACCTTGTCCGTCTCCTGGACATTCTTTTTTACATCGCTCTTCATTAATCCCTCCACCGGTGCATCAGTCACCTTTTTCGGCCTCGACATATAATCAGAAAGAGTGAGCGCCTAGCAGCTGGTCTTCCGTTCTTCCATGATCGTTTCTTTTCACCCTTCGACACTTATTCTGCTCAACGCCACAGGTCACGATCACCCTTTTTGAAGCCGTGACTGCTACTTGGCCGCGGCCACTCATCTCTTGGCGGTCCGAGGCTGGAGTTGCTAGTCTTGCGTCCGTGGCCCCTCATGCTGTCGCCCGGCACGCTCAAAAACCCGCCATGACCATCGCCCTGTATGACACTCATCCTAGCCCCACCACCAGCCTGCCAACCTGCGCCTACATCAGATAGGCCGTAGCTGCTGAGTGGTCGGCCACTCGCCGCGCTTGCCGTCCGCCCGTGACGCCCTCTGCCTCGGCCACCACCACCGTAGGCATCGAAAGGATCCATACGAGTACTGCCCCAATCCAGGTCATCGTCACCCTTGGTGAAAATCTCGAGGGTTTGATTCAGGGCCAGCACCCCGGGTCCACGTGGGCCGAATGCTGATGCAAACGGGTTGTTGGAGCTGAAACGGGGCTGCGGGTTGCCAAAGCCTCCCGTGTTAGGCGGGGACAGGCCCCCGCCTCCCGCATTGAATCCGCGTGCGCTACCTGCGCTGCTAGGGCGCTGGGGGCTCCCCGCATAGCCAGGCATAGGGGGCGGCAAGCCAAGAAGCAAATCAGGAAAGTTTTGATCTCGAACGTAGATGGCTGCTAGCTGTGGTAAGCCGCCTGCGAAAAGAGACGATGCTAGGTAATTGTAATAACCGGCGGTAGTGCTCGCATACGACGAGGTCGAGGGAGAGGCCGTGATCTCGTAACGTAAGGTTTCGAGGGCCCAGTTCGATAATGGAGGAATAGGAACCCCGTGAGACGGGAAGGGGGAGTCTACTTGTTCAGTGATGGACATTGTAACAAGACGCGGAGCATTGGCTAGGACATTGTGGAGAGCCGCCGGGTGTACTCCGGTATTGGTCAAAGACAGAACCTTCAAGCTTTGCTTGGTATCGTCTCTGGACAGGTACGCGACGAGGCCATCACCAGTGATGCGCGGGATATCGGTCAGAACGAGCTCCTCCAGAGGTGGGAAGGCGCACAAGACATCGTTATACCGGAAGATGTCATCATCCAGCATCCTACAGTCTGTGACCTTGAGGGCACGCAGACGTCGCAATGCGTCAAGGACCTGTCGTAGGACGGCGGGATCCATGTTAATCCTACCCAGCTCCAGAACCTCTAGGTCTGGCCATACATTGCCGCGGCTCAATGTCTCCAGGCTGCGTTCACTGCCAGCCAGATACGTCATTTTCCGAAGACCAGGACATCGGGCTTGAACCTCGAGTTTGAGGGTATGATGGGCAGGGTCGTCCATGAATAGACCTTCGGGTAGGTCGACATATTTTAGGTTGGGTAGGACAGCAATGGTTCTCGCGAGCAAGGGCGCACTCGACTCCCGCACCATGTACGGGGTTTTGAAGTACTGCACAAGCTTCCCCAGGCGGGTAGGGTCCTCGCGCAGGGTGCGGCATAGCAAATGAAGACGCGCACCGGCGGGGTCCTCGGGAACGCCGTTACGGTCGAACCGACTTTTGCGTTTACGTCTCTCGGAGAGATCGATCTCTCGCTCGCAGTAATGGACCGAGTCTATACGGATGCTATGGTACCTAGACGAGGAAGGTCGTGGTTAGCTGAATGAAGGCTAAGTAGATGCTGCGAGCGGGGAAAATGAAGACAAGACTAGAGTGTGCGGGGGTTACGTACATGAGGCGTATGGCGGACCGCCGCCAGAGCTTGCAGACCTGGCTGGCGTGGGCGAGGTCGCGTAGATCGCAGAGCATGCAGGCGTCTTCGACAGCGCTCCTCTCGCATGTCTCGTAGGTCTCATCGCTGCTATGGGGGCAGACGAAGGCGAAGACCCTCTCGAGGATTGGAGCGGGCAGCTTGAGCCATGGCGCAAAGACGTGACTCCTCTCAGCGGCGTAATTGTACTGTTGTTCGGGGCGGGGGTTGTACATGCGGTACTTGTCGCGTTCGATGTCATCGTAAGCCTGGTGTGACGTCTTGGACGGCTTCGAGTCGGAGATTGACTTCTTGCTTCGACGGAAGAACTTCATGGGAGTGAACTTCATCTTGAAATAAGCTACAGCGAGCCACGCCTGGCCCAGAACTTCTATCTAGAAATCTGCGTCGTGGGGCGGTTGAATTAGACGACAAGGACTGAAAATGGGCGGAGGCTCTTCGAGGGCTTGAAGCACGGGTAGCCAAATCAATTGGAACGCTGGGGAGCTACTACAATCCTGAGAGAAGGGACGAGAGGAGTAGAAACAAGAGGTTCAATGGAATGAGCTGGGGACGAGGTGTATTGCTGGTAATGTATGGATGAAGAGGTGTGTGGTGTAGGTATAATCTACCAGGCTGTGTCGTGTGTGGGTGTGCGGGTGTGCGGTGCTCGGCCGAGCTGTAGTATAGTGGTGTAGGTATTCCGGGGTTGCTTTAGCCCGTTCTTGGTACGGCTTATAATAGTCGGGGTACCGTAGATTGACAGGTCTTGGCTGTATTCCACACGTCGTGCTTATATGTAGGGAGGCATTCTACATCCAATAAAGCAACCAATAATCATATGCACTCTTTGTTGTGACGTTGTGGCTGTTGGAGGTGGGGTGAGGGAAGGTATTGGTGAAGGATTGATTGTGTTAATTGAGTGCTTGTCTCACCGGGCGTCGGGCATTCGAGAGAAAAGAAGAAAGGGATGAGAGAAAGAAGGAAAAGAATCGGCCTGTCTAACTTGTGGACAGGACAATAAGGCTTTGGGCAACCATGCTATGACAGCTACTTGCCCTTTGCTACAGTTAGTAGTAATCTTCATTTTAGGGTCCTCGAACAATTGGCAGGTCCCTATGCTATCGAAGTTGCTATGTAGAAAAGGGGAAAGCGGATTCAGCCAGTTATCTTCAAGTTGCTATTTTTACCGAGGATACCACTGCCAGTAGGCAAGGTAGGTTTGGCCCCCGTTTGCCTGACTCGAACCGCCCGACCCCGACCCCACATATGCACCCACAGCCTTCCCCGCCCGCCCTTGGCGATCTACATCATTACTACTATTCGCTGCATGCGAAATGATAGCAAACCGTTGTCGAATATCCACTACTTAGAATAGATGACTTGTGTCCTTCGAGAACCGTCGTTCAACATATGAATCTGTTTCAGGTTGGTTGTTCCATGCGGGCTCATATGTGTGAGGAAACACAATTATGCAGTTTGTTTATGACGTAGTGGTGTGTTAATATAAAAGAAACCAATTTCATCTTGGTACATAATACGTACAACTTGACAATGAACCTTCATATGAATCTTGGTCTGCAGAGAGATACATTTGGCCGACGCTTCTACAATTTTTGCTTTTCACGGCCACTTTGTCCGGTAAATATGCAAGAATGAAACCAGAGATAACCATTCAGGGCGTTAGCCTAAAGAGGATAGTAATCGTTTGCTTACTAAACTTTAGGGTATATATAGTGATGCGATGCAGTTTGACTTTATGCAGCTCATGGTAATACATTAGATATGTTGATAAAAAACAGTGAAGAAAACGAAGCAAACCAATATGAGCTCGTACATGACGAGACAGCGAGCTACCCGCTAATGCATGTTTGGCTATGCATGTGCTATGCAAAGCGCCATCCTTCGGAGCCAAAATCAATCATGAATGACCTCCGGTCACCGCGTTCCTCTGCTTGCAGTTGTTTCCCAGTCCTAGCCTTGTATAGCCACGGCGAGGATTGAATAGTTGCATTATGACAGCATTGTAACACCTACCTTGCAGTCAAACTTGTGTGCTCGAGATTAGAGCTTGCTGACCGGGCTTTGGTCGTGTTTGTGCCGAGTAGGATTTCAATGCTATATTTCCTAGTTCCCATTCGGCTGGATAGGCTGGATAGTCGGGAGGGGGGACTCCGATCCTTCTACGTTGGATTTGGTTCGCAGTGTTAACGGGAACGGATACTCATCCGGATCCTCTTCGTCACTGGCCATCTTTGTTAGTTACCTGTCTATGAGAAGGATTGGTTTGACTGTGGAAGTTAACTCACGGCAGCTTCCACGCGACATAGTCTTCTGTGCTTAAGCCTTCTCGTCCCTCCTGTAGACTGGCAAAGTCGCCGGGGGTCATCATTCCGGTACGGTCACGGGGCGAGCCTGGCACTGAGAATGGTCGCGATATCTTCTGTTCTACGCCGGGGATGAAGTCCTCTTCTTCCTCCTCACCTGCGAACGAGGTCGGGTACGCTCGCCTTAACGCCAACTGTCGTGCCTTGACGTATTCCATCCCCATCCTCTTCCAGTCTAGTAGATCGCTCAGCCTTTCTGTACGATTCCGTTGATTGATACGTTGACGGCGGCTCTTTTGGCAAAATTCAAACATATGCGACGTCAGTTCGTTGACCGAGTCATCGACACCCTTGTTGCGACGATCTACAATATAAATGCCATAATCGCTTGAATTCTCGATCAGCTCCTCCATATAGCAGCCGAAGCCTGACAAGTTTGTCGTGATACTGGGTACTCCCATGACCGTGCACTCGGCAGGAGTATAGCCCCAGGGCTCGTAGTACGAGGGGAAGATACCCATATTGGTACCACGTACGAAATCATCATAGTCCAATGGCAGGATAGGATTTGATGAATTCAGAAACTCGGGGTGGAAGACAATCTTGACCCGATCCGTGGGATGGTTGAAAAGCTGGACCCGACGGATCTGATTCAGTATGGGGTCGTCATGATCGTTGACCATATTGTGCGTAACAATGGGAGGTAGCCCGTGACGCTTCATTGCAAAGAGCCGGCGCCTTAATACCACACGATCAGCGCTTGTGATGAGCTCTTTCTCATCAGGCATGGTGTCACCGTCGTGCCATTTGAGTGACCGCTCGAAGATACGGCGACCGATGCCGCGTTCGATCACATCAACCGTGTCTCTCAGCGATTTGACAACAGCCTGACCTTTGAGGGCCTCGACGGTTAGTGATGTGGTCTGCGCCGGCATGACGATAAACGCCACGACTGTAGTTTTGCTGCCGACGCTCTTAAGCCTGTGGTTCAGTCGCGCGAGAGATTCGATGAACATGTCGACGCCCTTGTTGCGGAATTCGTAGCGGCCAGCTGTAAAGAAGTAGAGGGTGTCCTCAGGAACAAAATCGTAGTGTCCGTAGAAATGACCTCGCACAAAGTCATGGATCTTCTCCTTGGCCTGCTGATGTAGGTTCTGGAACTCGTGTACCGCAGAGAACTTTGTGACATTCAGACCGTTTGGCAACACACCGTCAGGTTTGCGCTTCAGCAGATGTTCGCTCTCGAAAGCAGTAATGTGGGACACAGTAGTGAAGACATCGCACGAGTGCGCAGCTGCACGCTCAATACAATAACGGTGGTAAATGCCACGCTTCCCGGCCTCGGCGTCCACATCAAAATTCTGAAGGTTATTATAGAAATCGACGGAACCGGCACAGAGGTATCGACCTAGCAAGGTGGCGTGTGTGGTGAAGACGGTAGTGACGTCTATTTGGCGCTTTTTGCAAAGCGGCAATGCAACACCAGCGAGCCATTCATGAAAGTGGGCAATAACAGCCTTCTTCTTCTCATGGCACACGTACTAAGCAGGGTTAGTTAAGGGCGGGATGGGGGAAGGAGTATTTGTAACGCACCTCGCCCAGAAACCAGGCGACTAAATACCCAAAGACGATGGCTTCGTTCGTCTCGTCGTCGCCTGGCGGAGCTGGGATGCTTGCTACGTTCCATAGGTCGCCTTTCCATTCATCCATATACTTGTATGCTGTCTTGGTGTCAATGAGCAAGACCCGGGGAGCACCCTCTATCAACCATCTGCCATACAAAATGCCAATGCCCCGATTACGCATGGCTTCAATGCTCTTGGCGATTTCGACATTGGTGGGCTCGAGCTCCTCTACCTCGACAGCAGCCTGGAAATAACGTGTCAGTGAAAAGTACAACACGAGAGAGTGCTTTCCGAGGTGGTACTTACAGATTGGTGATTAAGAGGACCGATAAGAGTGTAGCGGTCTCCATACTCGGCAGTAGTGACAGGAGCTTTAGACTTGATAACCGAGTAGATACCTCCAACTAAAAGACGGATCAGAAATTACGCGACAGCGATGGCGCAGAGCGCGTGGTTTTCTCAGACGTACCACGATGCGCAACTTCAGTAGCGATCTCAAAGAGCATATGGTCCTTGATCTCGCGCTCAGGCCGATCCCCGCTGTCGCTAGCCATTGTTGCGCTTGACGCCCAAGGCTCTTATATGTGAATATGCAGAAGGGAAACGTGAGATGTTATATACTAGAAGAGCTCCTTAGAAATACTAAGATCAAGCTCGCTATCTACGAAGTCTGGACTGGTGTAGCCGGCTAATATTCTTTGGTAGAAAAGAAACCGAGGACGATGAAGATAGCAGGCAAGAATGGGAGCTAGAGAAAAACAGACAGGAGAGCGACGACTGGCCAACCACAGGAAGCTTGACCCGATTAAGCTGGGGTTAGATTGAAACAATGGCAGCGTGGAGGCGGAGGCGGAGGCGGGGGATAGGACCGAAGTTCGATGAGAATGAAAACATTCAGTTGCTTGGAATTGTCGAAAGGCGCTTTACGTCAACTTGCGCCGGCTAGCACCAGCAAGCATGTAAAGCGGGCAGGCGTTGCGCGAGCGGGGAGATACAATTGCGCTCCGATGCCCCAAGAGCTCGAGCGAACCACCAATCAGACAAGCATCGCTAGAAAAGCTCTCCCCTGTGGTACCCACTCAAGCTGCCCTATTGGGGTAAGCTTATCATATCCTTGCCACTCGAGTACTGTGTTTTGTTTCACAAGCTCAGATAGTTGGTGGTGTAGGTAACAATACCTACAAGCTCAGCATTAGCGTGACGCTAATCGCATATGAACCAGGACTGGAAGGCTAGAAAATTGTATGCGTATAATAGCGCAGTTGAGGCTCCGTGAGAATTGTACTGTACCTGCAGCAAAAATCCAACGGTTAATTACCTAGTCACAGTACTACATGCTCATAATTCTGCTAAAGCTCAAAACAAATATCTGATAGAATCTCGAGCACGGTAGATAGCGGGGAGTTTCTAGCACGACCGATCCATGCAAGTACCAGTGTCTAGCGTTACACTACATATCCTCCTGACCTGGGTACCACCGGTGCCGCTATGGGGACAGAGGGACATCGGTCGATCGATTGATGACAATACGTATAGATACCTGTGCCCCAGCCGCAGAAATTTTAAGCGAAGAGATTAGCAATCTGTTGGCCTCGGGTTGGCCTCGCTTTGTCGGACCTGGAATGTGAGTAAATTACCTATATTTACAATCTGTCCACCTGACCTTAAGTACAGTATTTTGATTTGAGACATAACTTCTCCTCTGCTCTTCCAAGGTGGAGTATCGTATGGGTAAATGCTACTCGGAAGGCCCCATGTCATTGTAGATTTATGGGTCATAGCTTCATGTTGTGATCGGATGATTAGTAATAATGACGACACGGGACTACAGAGTACCATGGGAATCAAAGTCAGTGCAAGATATAATTCAGGGTATATAAGTATTTGAATACATTGATAGTAAAGTAGTAAACATTGCAAGCTTGCTGTTCCTATCTCTCAAGCCACGATAGTACAAACAAGGCAAAGAAAGCACTGAAGCCACAAACGCCGGTCCATCTATGCTTGCGCGCTATTCGCATCGTATCATCATCATATGCCCTGAACTTTCCTGTACGACGGGGGCTTCATTGTTCTCCTGATTATCTTACCAGCGTATGGCGGGATGAGAGAGATGGAGCTGATCGCAAGGACGCGCCACAAGAATCCCCTGTTATCATGTTAGCCACTATTGCGCGCCATCATCTGTATCCGTGTAAGTGCTTACCACGTGGAGACAAACTCAAGATCGAAGTAGCCTCCCAAGAAGGGAACCGAACCAAGGTAAAAGAGGAACGTCCCAATAATACATAATATCATTACAAGGTGCCATGTTGTGATCTCAATGGCGACCATGAGGAGCTCGTTGAGCACGAGCACCGTGTAACTCACTGCCACCATCCGTTTCCCATCTACTTCTGTGAGGAGCTGCGATAGACCTTGAATTACGCTGCCCTGGTATATCGACACTAAAACCCACACGAAAAAGGTGCGGTAGGACAGTGATCGACCCGACGTCAATTCCTTGTACAACTCCGGATAAAGATTGGCAACGTTCTCATTGACATCCTTATCTAGCACCAGTGATAGCACCGGCGCTGCTGTGTAAACGGTCGCGTAACCTACGAGAAGCCAGTCCTACAACTCATTAGCACGCTGGGAGACGAGACTGGGAAAGCTACAACGTACCTTATAAAGGCCCTCGGGTTCGAACTTGATGGCGATACTGTATACGGTCTGACACACAGCGATAATGAGACCGCGGTGGATCACAAACTGAGCTAGTTTTGCGCTGCGCTTGTAGCTGTTGCGACCGTGCCACACAAGTAGCTTGGTAAGATGACAAAAATGTTCGATCGAGAAGTCGGCAGCCAAACTAGCTTGTCGCCCTTCTTTGCCCACGATTCCAACTCCTACATCCGCAGCTTGGATCATGGAAACGTCGTTGCCACCATCGCCGATACAGCATACCCGTTTCTTTGTGAACTCTTTGATCAGCTTGGCAATATCCGCTTTCTGCGTAGGTGAGCATCGACAAGCTACCACTGTTGGTAGCTGCACGGCTACCGATACGAATTCAGTGCTAAAGTGCGTGAGGAATAGTGATAAGCTCTCCCCATCAATAAGCAGGCAGGAATCTGGCTTGCTTCGGAGAAAATCGAGGTGATCTTGGGCGTTGTCCTTGCGCTTTAGCTTGGCGACGGTATATATATATTGGCCTCTGGCTACCAGCTTGGAACTCACAGCAACACATCGTGCCGTTTCGACCTTGTCGCCCGTTAACATCCAGATCTTGATACCAGCATTGCGTAAGAGTTCCAATGATGGTTTGACGTCTTTCTGTAGTTTGTCTTCGACACCCGTGACTCCCAGTAACTCTAGATCATTTTCGAGGAAACGACTAACAACGCGCTGCATGGCTACCTCGCGACCATTGATAGCCAGCGAGGCATCCTGATAAGCGCGAGAGAATTCTCCGTACTGGTCAAGGGACAGTCTTTTGCGTCCTACAACTAACGTCCTCAGACCTTCCCGGGCCATGTTTGCCGTCTCTTCATCTAACCAGTCATTCGCGGCGACTATAGATCCCATCACCGTGTCGGCACCTTTTTGATAGAACCAGACCTCTCCCGTGTTGAGATTAGGCGAGGACGCTTGCTTCTCTTCGTCAAACTGCACGATTATACCCATACGTTTTCCATCAGACGTGAAAGGGAACACGTCTAAAATACGTACCTGGACGACGATCCTACCGGAGTCTGTCGATTCCAGGACCATTCGCTTCCGATCTCGATACTTCAGGCGAAGGCCGACGGACTCCGTCCAACGGACTATTGCGATTTCGTCGGGAGACGAAGCTTGGTATGAGGTGATGGTCTGGCCATCCTCTTCTTCCATGGTTGGGGTGACATTATGGCAAAGAGCTAGCGCTAAAACAACATCCCGGACTCTAGAACCGATTTCTCGTCGAGTTCGTGTAGCAATGGCTCCGGCGGTAATGCTATGTGCGGACGACGGTGTGACCAGTGCTTGAGTACTGGATTTGACACCAAATCCTTGCCGTACGAAAGATGCGACCTCATCCATGGCTTCGTTAGCGTAGGACACGGTGCCAACATGGACTTTCTTCATTTCCATCTCATTTTGAGTCAATGTGCCAGTCTTATCGCTGAGTAGGTATTCGATGCGCCCTAGGTCTTCTGGAATCGTGCTAGTTCTGACTACCGCACCATATATATCCTTATCGCGTTGGATGAACCAGGAATAAACGCTCTTTCCCATATCTAAGTTAACCCGAAGACTGATGGGCACAATGGTGGAGAATAGAACTAAGAACCGCGTTATTTTGACATACCACACATTTCCTTCCGTGTTACTAAAACCCTCTAGTGCTACGAGAACGATAGAGAGTGCTAGTGTGAGTGCGCACAATATTTTAGTTAAAGAATTGATCTCATATTCCAGTAGACCTGTCTTGGACCGAGAAGGAGCGGTCGATAAAGCTGATCGAGTCTGCGGACCAGTATAAACAACAACTGCTAGCGTGGTAACTTGCGACGCGACGATGGTATTTGCCCACGCCGTGTTATCAATAGATAAAGGAGCAGTTTGGCTAGGGTCTGCCGTGTCCCCGGAAGTGAAGGGGCCTTCTCCCCTGTCTGAGAGCAGTTCGATAGTACCAATGAATTCATTAACTCTCTTATCTGGCTTTCCGCCAGTAACTCTTACACGGGTGAAGTCCTCTAGAGGAATTGACTGCGTAAGGGTGGAAGCAACTCGGAGTTTCCAGTCCGTTTCTCCATCAAGTTGATCTGTTCTGATAAAAGTCTCACCGGAGGAGCTCCCTTCAGACTTCTGTGAATTGTCCTCATCCTCGGCTTTGGAGCCGTCTGTGCTGGTACGATTCGTATCGGTATCAACTAATAATGAACCGGCATCCGTTTCTTGGTTTTGATCCTGTGAAGTTTCCACCGTCGAGCACTGTAAAATGACCACATCCGCGGGAACGCGCTGGCCTTTACCGAGTTTTAAAACATCGCCGACCCTTAGGTCACGGGATTTCTTGCTCACTTCATACACACGAGTCGACGATTGAGTCAGTCCTTCGCCCTCAACTTGTTCTTCTTCCTCACTTATATTCGCTAACCTGTCACGCCGTGCGGACTTTCGCCGGTGACGGTTTCGCAATGATGAAGCAAGGAGCCTATTTGCAGAGTTGCGGCTAGTAGGTTGGTTTGGGTCGCTGAAGTTAAGAACTGTATATGCCTCCGAGTTGGCTTCGTTATCTCTGCGACGCCTCTCGATATCGTCGTATGCCTCCTTCCCCATCGTGATAACAAGGACAAATGCTAGTGGGGCGATATACGTCGACAGGTATCCTATCCGTAGTGCCGGGATGGCCTGTGACAATGCGACTAGAAGGAAGTATAGATTGAAAAAGAAGGAAAACTCATTGTAGAGAGTAATGGGAAGGAAGGTAAACGGGGTATATTTGGCATTGGAGATTAGGTTCGGCGGGTAACGTGTAGTCTGACCAGAGCCAACGGCAACGATTCTGGAGGTTGAAGGGTCCTCAGGTTCCTGGTCATCATCGTCGCCACCATCACCGTCCTTCAGTCGCGCGCTATTACTAGATATGAAACTAGGAATCTTCAGGTTTGAACGCATCCGGGCAAGCGCTCGGAGCCCACCGGCGGCGGAGCGCCGTGGCGCGTGAGCGTCTTGCTCCCGTAGAAGAGGCGCATCATCGCCGGCGGTTCCGCTTGCATCCGAATAGCGCTGGTCTTGCGTCTCATCATCCACCAGGGTCATGGCACCTTCGCCACTGACCCTATCGCGGCCCAGTTCGCCATAACCGCGATTTCGTTTGGCGGATCTCCTCAAGCCACTCATTCGAAGACTGCGGAGGGCGATGGGCGTTGTTCGTTGTTCGGATCTCGATTTTGCACCTAAAAGTCCGGAGCCATGGGTACTTGACGACGATGCGACAGGGTCTAACTCCTCAAGGTCGAGATCGAGGTCGGCGTCCGAGTCGGGATCGAGCAGAGGAGAATCGGGCGGTCCAGTCGGACGATACGGTGTAGGCGGCATTCCCGCATTGGAGTCATGCGCCCGAACAACGACGGTGCTGAGAATATTTAATATTCAAGCGGCTGGATCAGGCGGAGGCGTAGATTAGGAAGGATACAGCTGTTGTAGGTTGTGGTAGTACAGCAGGCTGCAGGGTTAGAGAAGCCGAGGCGCCGGCGCGCTTCGGCGTGCAAAGGGTCCAAAAGAGAGTGCAGTGGATGATGTCAAAGTTGTGAGTGGCACAAGAGCTTGTTCGCTGGCTAGGCTAGGCCTTTCTCATGGGAAAGACAAATAGAAAGGTGAATATCAACCGACAAATGAACAAACGGGCGAGAGTGGAAACGACACGCTTTGTCTACGTATGCATGCTACACAGGTAAGGTATTAGACTAGGAGACGGGTGGACAAGGTTCAAGGTGTCCGAAATCCCATGTCACTCGGTATCTCTTAACGATTAGGTAATCGATGCGAGTCGCCACATGGCATGTGGGTAACGTGAGGGTCATATTGCGAATACCTACATGTACCTCCCGAAGAAACAATATGCAAACTTCGGTGAGCAGCAGACCATGAATCCAGAACTTTTGATGACGCACGCAATTTTGTTGGTTGTCTACCTATGATTTCAATTATTTGCGTAATCTCATAACCGAACGCCGGCGCCTAGAAGCCACTACCGATTAGGTACCAGTATTGAAATTGCCGAAAATGCAAGTCTCTTTCTAGTAATCGAGGCAACTATCTGCCTAGAGCAAACGATCGTCTACTCTCCATCAACTGAGAGCTCGCCACCATTTAGTGAGCGAGCGGCCCGTCGGCGCTGGATGCGTTCAGTTCTCTTTAGATCATACAGGTATCTGCGCCTGCCTTTCCTCACCCTACAAACCCTACTAAACCGAGCGTTAGCAATCTAACACGACCTCACCTCTGCTTTTGAGCCACCGGTTTGGATCGGATTTTGTTGCGCCGCCCCCTATTTTTACCTGCCAAGTTCGTCCAGAGGGAGATCCGCCTCATCCCTACCCACGATCGAATTTGCAACCCTCCAGATCTGTAGCATGTTATCTTCCGCCGCGCTGGCAACTAGCCACGGGTCATTCAGATTCCAGCTGAAATCGGCAAGATGGTTTGTATGGCCACCGTGCATGAACAGCCTAAGTAGGTTTCTCATTAGTTTGTCGTAGAGGGCTGAGGGGGATCCAATTAGTAAGACTCACAATTCAGGGGGGCCGTCCTCTTGGTCATCCGGCTGCTGTTCTTCGCCCACTCGACTGAGGTCCCAGAAAATGATTCGCCGGTCATAACTAGCGCTCCCAAGGATGCCCGCCTCATGGGGATGCCACGCAAGTGACGTGACGGCATCTTGGTGACCTTCAAGTGTGTGTACCTTTTCCTTGACGTTGCGTAAATCCCAAATACCGATGGTCTTGTCTGCCGACGCAGTGGCTACTAGAACTTCGGTAGAAGGGTTAAAGGATAGTGAATTGATAGCGTCGCTATGACCGTTTTTAGCGACTAACGACGATTGGGAGTTCGATGGTTGTCTGATATCAAGAATCTGAAGCGTAAGATCGTCCGACACAGTGCCAATGAAGTGGCGCGATATGGGATGATATTGAACATCGTTAACAATGTTAGAATGATGAGTAAAGCGACGCGAAGGATTCAACGTGTTCTTGCCGCTCTGGAGCGACTTGAGATCCCTGGTGATAGCATTCAGTGTGAGACAACCCAGGTCTAGCAGGTGAGCGGGAAGTAACAACGTACCACAGGCAAACAGTTTGATCTTCACTGCCTGATGCCAACGATCCTTCTACATGAGGGTTCCAATCAAGACCAAAGCCTTCTTGATTGTGACCTTGGAGTGTAATCTGCGGGTTGACTTGTCCATTCGGCTCGGAGCTGTGCTTCGTTCGGTCGAATATGAGAATGGAGCCATCGACAGCCAGCGTAGCAATAAGGTCGGGGTTCTGAGGGCAGTAGCGAGCCTTGTTGACCTCGCCTGGGTGGTCAATCTTTTGCACGACTTTCCATTTCATCGCGGCTGTGTCGGCGGAGGAGGCCTTGCCGTAGCCACCAATTTCGCCCCGATCTTCGTCGTAGTCGGCCACGTTTGGGCGAATCGTCTTTGGAACCTCGACCTCAGCAATTTGAACATGATTAGGCTTCTCATCAGAGGTGTGGGTTCCGATCAACACGCGGTGAATTCGGCAGTCCTTGCCCTCGGGTTCTTTCACATCGGGAAACCACTGGACGGTGAGTGTAGGCCACGTCAAAGCAGTGCTATCCGATATGTTAGCGTTCATTTATGGACACCCATAGGTCGAGCGCTGAGCGCAGCACAGGCGCGCTTACCTCAAGATCATGTCATAGAGGAACGGGGAGTTCTTCTTCCACGTTTTATACTCTGGTTTGGCGGTCAATGGATGCGACAACAAGTGGGAAGATCAGATAGTCGTACCCTCATTGACCAATCTCTGCTCTTCATCTTCGCCATACTCTCGGCCAGGCGAATCCACTAACGATGCGCCTTATTAGCTTATAGCTCTCTAAGCAGGGACAGTGTGGTCTTACTGTCCAGGTCGTCAACGACAGGAGCAGGCGCCATGATTGATGGATGTGGCAGGATGCACTATCCAGCTAACAGACTCAAGTAGTATTGATAAATACGATGGGAAATTCGATCAATAAATTATGAGAGAAAACTTGTACGGAAGAGAGAATTATGCTTCTGGTGCTGTAGAGGCTTCCTCAAAGAGGAATTGGTGCGCAAGACATGCGAAAGACGAAAGATGTGATCAGAGTTAGTGTCGTCGACGCGGTGCGCGTAAAGTGGTTAGAACGACCAGCCTGCCGGATTGCTAAAGAGTTAGGTACATATGTAGGTACTTACCTATATAGGTTAGAGTTACCTACAGTTATGTATAGTTGTCACCACTCATTGTAACTATCCCTTGGCAGCAACTCGCCCACCCCCACAAATTCCTGTCGTCACAGCCCTACTGTAGAGAGGTAGCCAGCCTCAGAATCTCTCCATCTTCAAATCGGGCGCGTTGAGTCAGTTGCTACTTGCGCATAGTGTGCCATTCCTTTTCCTGTTCGCTTCGTTGCATTATAATTTGTGACCTGAGCCTTCTCTCTGTGCATGTTTCTTTGACTGGTCTGTAAAGGGACTTGAGAAGAAAAAGAAGGTTTGTAGGTTCCCCTCGCCGGCGCAATGCTCCCATCGCATAATGGACATCTTATCCGTTCTGCGGTCCTACAATTCTGCGCGCAATACTTAGCTAACCGCTCGTCGTCGAACTAGTTTCTCCTTGATTTCAGTGAGCAAATTGGATTCGCTGCGAACATAGCATCTATATTGCCTCCAGTATAAATTCCTACTGTCTTGAGTCAACTCATACCGACGACAGCGACGACTACGACTGCATACGACCATGGGGTTCGTCTTTGTAACCGCCTCTACTTGCTGCGCTCCTTTTGACTGACCAATTTCACGTAGTGTCCCCAAGTTTTTCCGATGGCTCTCTGAGCGCTATCCCGCCATATCTCAGCTCATTGCTGAGAATCGAATACCCGAATTCGACAATCTATACGTGCGCCAGCCCAGTCCTCTGCACCACCGGCCCCCTCCGGCCTCTACCCGCCCTCCCTGCTGACCTCTGTAGTTGGACATGAATGGTATTATCCATAACTGCACTCACAAAGACTCTGCCGACACCTCCTTTCGACTGAGCGAGGATGAAATGTTCATCCGTATATTCAACTATATTGAGCATCTCTTCGGGAAAATTAAGCCGAAAAAGCTCTTCTTCATGGCCATCGATGGTGTGGCCCCGAGAGCCAAGATGAACCAGCAGAGAGCCCGACGCTTTCGTACCGCCCTCGACGCCGAGCAGGCCCGTGAAAGGGCTGTCCGTGAGGGCCAGGAGCTGCCTAAGGATGATCCCTTCGACAGCAACTGTATTACTCCCGGCACTGAATTCATGGCCAAGCTCACTCGCCAGCTTAAGTACTTTATCAACAAGAAGATATCTGAGGACTCGGACTGGCAGGGCTGTGATATCGTTCTGTCCGGCCACGAGGTTCCTGGCGAGGGCGAGCACAAGATTATGGAATATATAAGGAATGCCAAGGCACAACCTGATTATGACGCCAACGTCCGTCATTGTCTCTACGGTCTTGATGCCGATCTCATCATGTTGGGTCTTCTGAGTCACGATCCACATTTCTGTCTGCTTCGGGAGGAGGTCACGTTTGGCCGCGCTTCGAAAACCAAATCGAAAGAATTGGAGCACCAGAATTTCTATCTTCTACATCTATGCATTGTTCGCGAATATCTCGAACTAGAATTCCAAGATCTGAAGAAAGATGGTGCTCTAAGCATTCCTTTTGACATGGAAAGGATTATAGATGATTTCATCCTCATGGCTTTTTTTGTTGGAAACGATTTTCTTCCAAATCTTCCATATCTTCACATCAACGAAGGGGCGTTGGCAACCATGTTCCGCATCTATAAGCAGATTCTTCCACAGTGTGAAGGCTATATTAATGAGGAGGGCGTCATCAACTTGTCTCGGTTGAAATTACTTCTAGACGAATTGGCGAAGGAGGAGTATCGACATTTCGAGCACGAGCATTCCGATTCAAACTGGATCAGGAGCAAACAGTTAGCTGAGACCAATGGGCATGAGTCTGCCAAGGCGAAGGGAAAATTAGCAATGACGAGTTCGCAGAAAGAACTATGGAAGCAAATTCGCAAGTTTGTCACAAAACGAACTCGTGAACCACTAAATCTGGGCCATGACCTAATTGCTGCGGACCGCAAATTTGTACAGGACGTTGCAGAGACGTTGCATATAGAATGGCGTACTATCCAGAATGACGAAGGTCAACGGGACTTAGCTCTGGAATTTCCTCCGAGGGCGGCGGTGCCCAATGGTGATGAGGGGGAGGAGGAGGAGGAGGAGGAGGAAGACGAAGATGAAGAAGGCCACCTGGCCTTGCTTCGAGTGGTGAAGCGCTATGACAACGCTCAGGTCGTCGACTTGTCAGCAGAAGAAGCCCGGGCGGCCATGGAACGTAAATACCAGGTCAAGTTTGAAGAGTGGAAAAACAAGTACTATGAGGAAAAGTTCCATTGGCCAGCTGAGACCAAAGAGGCAGAGCAAGTCAAACTGAGCGAAAACTATGTCCAGGGCTTGCAATGGGTATTGTACTACTACTATCGTGGAGTGGCATCATGGCCGTGGTTTTACAGCTACCACTACTCTCCTATGACATCAGGTAAAATTTGCCAATTATTGTATCCGCCCGCCATATCTGAAGCTAATTTGCCATTTCAGATATCTCGAAGGGTTTTGGTGCAGACCTCAACTTCAAACTTGGTCAACCTTTCCGACCCTTCGAACAGCTAATGGGTGTTTTGCCTGACAGAAGCAAAAAGATCGTGCCGACTGTATATCATGGACTCATGACGGATCCCAAGTCTCCTATCATTGACTTTTATCCGAGAGATTTCGAGTTAGACATGAACGGGAAGAAGATGGAATGGGAGGCTGTTGTCAAGATACCATTCATTGAGGAGGATCGGCTACTCTCTGCCATGGCCCCTTGCAACGAGCTTCTTTCCCCAGAGGAGAAGGCCCGTAATGACTTCGGCGTGTCACTCAAATTCACTTACGACCCAAACGTCAACTTCACCTACCCTTCGTCTATGGTTGGCATATTTCCAGATATTCCAAACTGTCGCTGTGTCGAGAACATTTTTGATCTCCCAGTGGCCGAAGGTCTCGATCTCTATGTAGGTCTATTGGATGGAGCTAAGGTAGGTATTGACGCGCTGGCTGGCTTCCCAAGTCTTGCGACTCTCCCGTACAACGCAACACTCGGGTTTCATGGCGTAAACGTCTTCCAGCAAGACAGTCGCAATGAAAGCATGGTAGTCACTTTATCTGACGTAGAGATGCGTTGCAGAGTAGAGTCGGCGAAAGTCAAGCTAGGTCAAATTTGCCACGTCGGTTACCCCTTTTTGCAGGAAGCGAGAGTTGTTCGGGTTTCTGACGAGCTATTTGACTATGTACTTGATCCGAATCAATCGGGGCAAGCCATTCAAATCCACCATTCAGGTAAAGACATCGAGGAGTGGAACAAGAAGGCGTCCCGCATCGAGAACTTTTACAGCAAACGGCTTGGCATCATTATCGGCTCTGTCGAGTCCTTGGTTCACGTCGAAATGCTTAAAGGTCTTATCAAGACAGACGAGGGATCTACCGTTAAGGCATACGGACCAATACCTGGCATGGAAACCGATTATGCATCGCAAGTTATTGTCGATGAAGTTGTCAGTCCTGACGAGCGATTCATTGAGCGGGCTGCTCTGCCTATCGAGGAAGAATTTCCCGTCGGGAGTCACGCATTCTTCCTAGGCGACTTTGCCTATGGGCGTCCTCTTGAGATCCTTGGACATGCCGACAATAAGGCCGAAATTTTGGTGTCAGTTGCCGCGAAAGAGCCGGATTTTGCTCGACAAATCATCTATCGCGCAGAACAGCGAAGCGGTTACAAACCATCTTTTGCTGTAGCCAAAGATCTAGGTCTCCACCCACTTATTCTAAGCAAAATCACCTCTTCATTTTTTGTTTACACCGTAGGTGGCAGTATGAAGGTCAATTTGGGGTTGAATCTCAAGTTTGAAGGAAGGAAACAGAAAGTTTTGGGCTACTCACGAAAGTCAAATTCGGGCTGGGAGTTCAGTCCTTCCGCGATTGTCTTGCTGGTTCAGTACATGACTCACTTCCCCGACTTCTTCGCTGCCATTCTGCGGAATCCCCAGGGGAGCGAATTGAATGAGACTGATCTATGGTCGGACCCCGCTGTTGCAAGTGCCAGGGTCAAAGAAATCGGCGCTTGGCTTAAGACAATCGAAACGAGCAAATTTGAACGCGTTCCCCTCGATGCCCAACAATTAGATTCTGAAGTCGTCCTACAACTGCAAAATGCAGCGGACGCTCTGAGGAATTCCGACGCTAAGAGTGAGCGTAAGAAATTGAAGGGTGTTCCTCGATCCGCTCTGCTTCACCCCAAAGATTCGGAACAGAGGCTTGGTCACCAGACATTTGGACTTGGCGACAGAGTTGTTTACACCCAGGCTTCCGGCAAAGTTCCAATCGCCTCTAGAGGAACGGTCGTTGGAATCAGCACGGTAGGAAACCACCACATGCTTGATATACTCTGGGACAATGCCTTCATGAACGGCACGAGCCTGAATGGCCGTTGCGAGGCGTTCCGCGGACAGACTGTCTCGGCCAATTCAGTGCTCAATGTGTCGCAAAAACAAGTCATTGTAGGCTCCAAATCTAGCCTAGAAAGGCAACCTGCGCAGTCGCCTTTAACGGTACAAGGGTATGGCGCATCAGCAGGCCCCCAACTTCGGGATGCTACAGCTCCTGGACCCCTTCGGGGAAGTTGGCGCGGAGCCGTCAACGGCGGCAACCGCCATGTTACAGGCGGACGAGGTGGGCCGTCACAGCGGGGGCCTGGGAACCACGTGCCTCATCTTCAGCACAGCAGTCTGGTGTATAGGCCGCATCCAGACGGGCAGAGAGGGGCTGGGGGTAGTCGAGGTGGCCGTGGTGGCCGTGGTGGAAGAGGCGGAGGCCAGCCTTTCGTCAATAACACTAGTGCCAGCGTTCCCCTCAGTAATGGGCAGAATCAGCAGCAAACCTATAATGCTGTTCCACCACCCGCCGGACTGGATTCCCGCGGCGGTGGGCGTGGCCGCGGTCGCGGACAAGGGCGCGGGAGAGGTAGAGGACGGGGTGCGCGGGGCGGTAATCCCACGGTTGAATGAGGGACGTTTGATATACTAAACGAAGTGTACGGCTTATGAATAAAATGTACAGTCTTGGCTCATCCCTCAGACAATAGACGGTCCCTTTAGAGAAATAAACGGCGCTGGGCTTGCGTTACGAGGCCATGGATGAATAGAGTATTGTACCTGGATTATTGTACCTATCAGTGAACTATGTTGAACTAAAAAACAACAACAATCCTTTGTTCCTCACAGCCCGTTTGTTGGCCGTACCATGCAATGATGAGCTATACGGAAATATCGTAAGCTCTCATATTAGCTGATTTTCTTAAACGAGATAGCTAAACACCCAGTACATTCAACTGGATTCCATCAGTCTCCATTTCTATAAAGTCGGCGCGTTATGGCGTTTATCTTTTTACAGCAATTCTTCATCTACAACAACAACTACAATCTCGAAAGTCCTCTACACAAACTTCTATCAATCTCAACTTCAAGCAACAATCAAAATGGCAAGATCAGGATATGATACTTCTGGCACTAAGCCCAAGCCGCCGCCAAAGCCTAAGAGGCGGACCTCCAACTCAACACCCGAGGTTGACAAAGAGGACCGATCTGTTTCGCCTTTGTCTAGCTTAAGTTCTACTAACAAAACCGGAAAGTCAGCTCGACTCTCTAGCGGGTAAGTATTACATATCTGACCTCAACTCTGGCAACAATTGACTTGCGACTCAATGCTGGCATTCGAGTCTCACAACAAGCCTGGGGGTAAGGGGGGGGAATCTCCTCATAAACTAGAAAGAGAATTTCCTTTCCATATGTTATTTCAATTCTTAGATTAGTTTGAAAATATAACCTTTCAATTTCTTTCATAATTGAAGTTCCCACTAATGAACGTCCTTCTTGTAAACACCTCCAGACACTTAGTAATATAAGTATGTTCATCTATTTCATTATAAAGCGGCTCGTCGATAGACTCATGCTAGCTATTGCTCGAGACCTATGTATTTCGATAGCATTCCCGCCTTAGAAAAGCAGCTATATACTAGTTTCTGGTTGAAAAGTCTAGTAGGGTAACAATAGACTGCGGCTTGGAAGGGGCCCCCTGAGCCCTACCCAAGGAATCTAGACTAGCTACTACACGTCCTGGGCTATTTACTATACGACTGTCCTCAGCAGAGCAACGAGTTTAACTGTGGAATATGGGTTATATGCAATATACCATATCGTCAGCACTGTCTTGGCTATCGCCGACTTACGACACCCTTCCGGCTTCTTTACGTGGTTCGTATTTCGTCTTCTCTATATGTTCCAGCTCGCTGGAGATGGAGAATTGGCTAAGAGCAAAAGGCAGACTATTTCGGAACAAGAGACACCTTATTGCCCTCAACCGAATGAGTCTGCATCTATCGTTATACTCGAAATTCCTTGAAAAAACAGTATTACCACTATTGCCACTCTCATGATCTAAGTTCGGATTCTGACATTTCATCCGTGAGAGATGTACCTAACCCCGATATTCACCCAGATAGCGATTTCGAACCCTTGCTCCCCGAGGGAAACGGATGGCGGGATCCTGCTCTACCCAGAGGGCGGATAATCCTTTGCTCAATTAGGCACAACACTCCCCGTTGTGACGGTAGATTTGGAAACGGAATTCAACCCAGACTATACCAAGACAGGGACTGAAAAACTGATCGAGAACTAAGTAGTAAACTGTGTAGGTGAACGAGTATCTCGAGAAGCCTTTGGCTATGACACAGGAAGAGCTCGGTCGCAGCAGCGGCAATTCAGTGTGTATTGTAAATAATGCTAAGTACCTAATGGAGCAACGTCCCACAACGGCCAAACTCGCCCCCAACAGGCATCCTTCAGACAATCTCCTCGATAAAGTAAAACTATCTACACATAGACTACCTTTCTCTCCGTGAGGTTATGTGTTATCTCATCCACGCTGTGTTAGCTCTTGCTTCCTCTCTTTCAGTCTGGAGTTCGCTTCTTGAGACCATTACATTCACCCCTTACATGTCAGGTCACCTATTCCAATGAAATTAACTTTCTTCGAAATGAATAATCTCGGAATAACCCGTCTAATAAGAATAAAAATGCTACTGAATAATCATGATTATACTGATATATTTATTAGGTGTCTAGTTAGATGTTAAGTAATATGTTCCCCGGCTTTACTACTTCGTCGTCTAAATGCCTTACATCATTTGGGAAATAAAGTAATGGCGAATGGCATTTTATCCACACCTCGTCGCAGCCACGAAATATAGACTTTTGTAAAGGGCAAGCGAATTGCCTGCCTCTGATTACAGCGTGGCTGTATATTAAGGGGAGGGGGCGTCGTCGCAAATATTAATACATGTGACGAACGTTTTCGTTAAGCCGTACACAGCTATGCTTGTTTACTTTGTCGACTCCTGGCTTGAAATGCTACCGTCGTGACTGCTTGAATCATGGAGATGCGTACGCACTTGCAAGGCGCGCTTCAGGCTCAATTGCGCATCGGGGTCCAGGTAGGTGAATATGCTAGGCGGAACAACATATAAAGAAGTCGAAAAATACGAACCACGTAAAGAAGACGGAGGGGGCCGTAAGTCGGCGATAGCTAAGGCAGTGCTGACGATATGGTATGCATTGCATATAACCCATATTCCACAGTTAATCTCGTCACCAATCATACATGATTACCTGATTTGGGTCATTCTATATATCAGGATAAGATGGACGATAAAGCAAACTAAAAAGGTGGACGGTGCCAGAAACAAGTTTCAAATCCTGCAAGCTTCGCATCGAATGACCGACTCCTCGATAACGATACCTTTTTTATCGACTAGGTCAGCAGCGAGCTACCCGCGCTATTTCAGTATGACGAGGTGAAGATTAAGACTGCCCTTCAGCTTGATTCCAAACAATTGATGAGAGTCAGACTGTGTAGCATCAACTGCGGACGAACGTCGATGTAGTCACGACATCGCGTATCATACAGAAAGCTCGATAGTCGAGATGTGGGATACCAAACGTTCATCTAATTCGTATGCTTCTCTATTTACATTGGTCTCCAATCGGGGGTATACATATCTCTAGCCAAAACGCTATATTAGCAGGAACTACGACAACGGTCGAGACTTGAGGTTGGTGAGTCTCGAAGCCTTGCGGCACCGGTGGGTGTCAAATTCGCGAGCGAGCTTATAAAGCGTGCCCTTGATAAGCTAATCTTGTCAACGCACTGCCACGGCAGCTAACATTTCACTAATACACTCACTCTATTCTACTATCGCTGCTCAAGCTGTAAAGAAACGGCCTCAGATCGTGTCTATTGTCATCAAGAAGTCTAACACTATTGGTTTATAATGCAGTAAGCTTTTACGGAGGGTTTTCCTTCGACGTGTATTGGATAAGCAGTCTTGAACGAAAACTTCTTGTCTCTCGGTAAAAGTATACGAAGAGGGGGTGTGTATTAGTTAAGGCCTCTGATTTGAACGGGAGTGTCGTGGGCGGAAGAGGCTTCAGTAAGAGTAAAACGGGGACTAGTCGGGTTTTTATTTCTGATGAAGTCTAATAAGATCACGTCAAGCATTGACTGTGGCAGCAGCAGCAGTTTGTTGCTGGAGTAGAAGTGGCCAGTCTATAAAACCCGTTCAAGTAGACCCATCAAATCAGTCACTAATCACCGGTATTGGCAAAGTGAATGCAGAATAGCAGTCAGTCTGACGAATGTGTCTTTGTTTTCCACATTACTACCACGATATGCCACGGTGGCTTGCCGAAGCCTATTATAAAGCGGATTTTTCTACTTGAAGAGCATCATGTTTCCCCTCCTTCCCGACGACCCCCCTTTTTGGATGTGTGTTGCACAATCAACCGCTGTTGAACTCTTGATCTGGGCGTGACCCCTTTCACCCGTCCGTAGCGATATGTAGTAGGGAAGGAGGTTGGTTAGCCACACTCCGAAGGAAAAAATGAAGAGCTTGTCCCAGGGGGGGCCGAAGAGAGCCGTTAACGCACTGCCATTGCCTCGAAAAACCGGAGCCAGATAGCCAGCCAGCCTACCAACCGATCCGCCCTGACTCCCCAAACCATCCATCAGGGCCATTTGTAAGCCTGCCACCCGTGTGACTATCTTTAAAGGGGGAAAGAAGCGGGAGATAAGGTTAAGGTTGATGATGTGGTGACGACGGGTTTTAAACAAAGAATAAACGGTATTGGAACACAAGAACAAGATACAAACACATGAAGAGAGAACGGCGAGAGAAAAATACGGGAGGGAGTCGAGAGAGTAAGGTGGTAGAGAATTTAGAGCAAGAGTGAGTTGGTTGGAGAAGAAAAAGTGCCATGATAGAAAATAGAAATACGAGAATCTGAGACATCAAACTTTGGGGGGGAGATCAGGAACACAACCCAAAGACATCCTTTTCACTCCCTGCGCTATGCCACCATTCAAGCCCAGTCCTGCTACAAATTTCCAGTCATGTACAAGTATGTCCGTCCGTCTAGGTCGAAGTGCTTAAGTGTATACCAGGTGCTTGTTGTGAAAGATGCACATAAAGGCCCGCGATGCCATCAAACCGCCTATTTACCCCCTTCCCTTGTCCATGCCGGAAAGGGGATTCTGCCCATTTTTTTCTTCCAACTCCTACTGAAACATCCCATTGCAGTTAGTTTAGTTGAGACTCATCCTTCTTATTGCCGATGCATGGTGTCCCAGATGCCCAACCCAACCAGAATGCGTCAGATTGTACCGATGTAAAACATATCTTTTCAATTAATGGCTGCGAAAATGCCTTGACGACATACGGTCATCTGTTATTATGAGGAGCTCCGAGGCTCATCATTCCGAACACCTTTATTACGACAGTTGAGAAGAGTCATCCCATGATAATGTACCCAGGTAATGGTTTAAGCAGGTGATTTGCTCGGGGGCGCGCCGGCACCATTCTGACGAGCATCGCCACCGCTGACAGATAACCCACCCATACCGGAAGATAGAAATGCAAAGGGGTCATTCTCCGACTGCCCTGCGTAGAAGTTGTTGTTAGCGTTGCTGTTATTCGAGGGGCCTGCAGAGGCGGGGCCGTTGCCGGCAGCTTGGAAGGCGGCCTCGGCAGCACGGCTATCAAACGGACCGGCAGAGTGGGATCCTGGGGCCGGGCCAAAATGCGTATTAAGAGAAGGATAGGGAGCAGCGCCTCCGCCGATACCAGATGGTAGCGCGTATGTACTAGGTGGTCCTCCAAAGTGTTGACCGTAGCCGCCAGACGCCCCAAAGGGAGCACCGGCTGAGGCGAAGGGTCCGGGCCCAGGGGTGCCGGCCATAGAGCCTGATCCCATGCCGTAGTTGGAACCACCGTCCATCGGCGCCGGATAGCCAGAGTCTGCCACCATAGCAGCGCCCGCACGACTCGAGCCACATCGAAGGCAGCAGACATTCTTAGCGAAGTTGTGGTATCCACAAACTTCGTTGCCACACTTCCAATCACCAGCTCGGAAGGGAACGGGACCACTGCCTCCCATACGACCACCGCCATGGCCCATGTTCCCGTGGTGACCACCGTGGTGAGGAGGCGCCATCATGGCCGGAGGCCCATAACCGTAGCCGTAGCCCCCCACCTCGCCTTGAGGTCCGCCCATGGGGAATGAACAACGGAAGCAAGCTGTTCGTCTTTGAAAGTTGGAGAAGCCACATGATGGGCAAGTCCAGTCACCAGGGCGAGGTCGGTTCTTGCTGGGCGGGAAGGGGGTCAGGACTTCGGCCGCGCGATCTAGTACACGGCTGGAGGAGGGAGAAACCTCGATAGCTTTCTCGTTAAGAGCACGTCCATTCATACATAGACTCTCGGCTGCCTGGGGACCGGTATTGTCAGCAATGGAATATTTAGTGACGAAGTTGAGAGAGAAATGGGTTTGTTGACGTTAACTTCAAAGAAATAGCAATCAAGTAAAAACGAGTCATCTATATTTCGGACACACTGACCTCTTCATGGGATGAGAATACAGCAAAGCCGGTGCCTGTGGGCTTGTGTTGCTCAGGGGTACGCAGGGTCCAGAAAGCAATAGGGCGACCTCCGAATTGGGTAAACCAACTCTCAAGCTCCGACTGGGTGGTGTCATGGGGAAGGCCAGACATGTGCAAAACTTTACTACGTTCCGACAAAAAGGCGCGCACATCAGCACGGGCATCCATGGGACGGGTAAGAACATCGGGGTGATCCTGAGGAGGCTGAGATTTCCTAATCAACCCACGAAGAACCCGGGCAAGCGTCACAGCCTCTTCCATGGCACGCCGTGGCGAAGCAGGAGCCAGAGCCTGTAGGTGGAAGGGGAGATTGTGTTTGATGGGGGCACTCGACTGGACGGGTTCGACCTCGAGGGCGGCGCATATGTTGGAGAGCATGGATGGGCCGAAGGGCAGCGACTCTGGATGGTGCTGCTGCCAGCGCTGGTACTCGGTGCGCAGGTCGAAGGTGCGCGAGTGTTGCAGGTATGGGGGAAGCACAACAGCCTTGTCGCGAGCTTCGCGAGGCAGCTGGACGCGGAGATCCCAAGCATCGAGGGTGACGAATACGAAGTCAAGATTCTGTGAGGTCAGGTGCTCGGAAGCAAAGGCGTCGAAGCGATTGATGGCATCTCGGAAGGTGCCGGCATTGCGCACATGCTCCCATGTCAGCGTCGTGAGGCTCGCTGTAGCAGCGGATGTGCACCCATGGTCAGCCTACTGAGGTCTCGTCTGCTAGGTCGTCGACCCGGGCTCTCCGGGCGATCGGATCAAGGGAACTCACTGCAAAG
The DNA here is from genome assembly GCA_022495235.1 of Xylaria curta. Lineage (NCBI taxonomy): Eukaryota > Fungi > Ascomycota > Sordariomycetes > Xylariales > Xylariaceae > Xylaria > Xylaria curta. The sequence continues at coordinate 346,244 of MU375904.1, read as the reverse complement.
GGGCGTGATAGGGGTATTAATGGGCTTGACGAGTACGCTTTCGCGGTGTAACTATCAGACATAAGTCCCCAGATCAGCTCAAACGCACACGGATTATTCCAGTCGGAAGGGGGCAGGACGGGACGAGACAAAACTGCAAGTAAACAGCGGTGCAGCGTACCTCGTCGAGGGACTTTGCGTCGACTACGATCCATCCGAACTCGATGACCTCGGCCGAGTCTTTGGTCACATACACGCCATGTTCGTCACATGTGGTCGCAACATGGATCACGACGTATCGATCGGTATGGGGCGGCGGCGTCTGTTGGTTCGACATATTCGTGTTCAGAACTGCCTGTGCAGTGTTGTGCAACGCTGTACGGGCCACGGATAGGGACAGGATGAAGGCGCCGAGGATGCTCGGGGGCGGAAATCCAGATTAAGCTGTTTATGCCAAGATCGGTATTCGTTGTCGAGACAGCGATTAGGACAAACAGACACAAGTAGCTAGAGTAGTAGTTGTCGCGAGTTAGAGATAAGACGAGATAAAATCAGAACAGTATTTCTCGCTTGGGTGTGCCAAGAAAAAGCGTCGGCGAAGTACCTACAATGTCTGCAGTATCTGTCGGTTTTTTTTTCTCCAGATCCTACTTTCTTCGACTTCGTGGAGAACGAGCGACTGGCCTCTACTTGCACTCGAGGAAAGGAACGAGAGAGGACCGGGCGGGTCTTTTCGATAGAAAAAGAGAATATCAAATCAATAAATAAAAAAGAGGCGGCGAGAGATGTACGATGAAGCGGTGTAATCGGTGGCTCGGAGCTTCAGAGCTCAGGGGCGGCGAAACGGGAAAGGTTGGGATATGCAGGGCACTGACGCTCCTTTCTCCGCTGGATGATGGCGATGCTGATGCTGATAGCGATGACGACGTCGGGATGAGAGTGATGCAGTGCAACGACGACAATAGCACGGCTGCGGAGGGCGGTGGAGAGATGCAGAGAGGATGCAGAGTATGCACACAGGAGGATATGGAGACGGAGGCGACGACGAAGATGGGGTCGAGGAACGGGGGAGGGCGACGGTTGGGTGGAAGCCGGAACGACGCGAATTGTGAAGAGCCCCCCGGGTACGATTGTCGGTTGTAGAAAACACGGACAAAGTACAAGAAAGTCGATGCTTGTTGGTTTTTGACAACTCCTCCACGAGTCTGCTTTGGCGAGGTCGCTGCGACTAAAAGAGCTACAGGGTAGGTACATCTGTACGCCAGCCGCTGCCAGCTTCCCTCTGACTGGCTCGAAAATGACCCGATGTCCACATGTGCGCTTCAGCATCAGTCCACTCTTCGTTAATGTTACCTAGTCCCATTTCTACAGTACCCAGCCCATACCCACGAGTTCCGCTTATATCGATACCTCTTACAGGTTTGTTCTAGATAGTGAGATAAAAGCACAGATCAACCACGGCTTGCTCACATCATCCATAAGTCGTATAGGCACCTTCAATGTCTCAGGTAGGCAACTTGATGCTGGGCCCTGACCAATCTGATAGGAGTTCCAAGCCTGACGTTTCTCCGTGTACTTCTACTGTATGTAACTTGTCGTATTCCCCCCTAAGTTCCAAGTGTCAATCATACCAGATTCGACACATTGTAAGTGGGTTGGTTGAAATGAGTGATTAACGGAGCATCCCTTAAGTTCCAACCTAGGGTCATATTGGCGTGAGGACTATATCAACTTGATTGATTTATGTTGAGAATAGGTAGTATGAATTGGCTTCCAACTTCGAAGGTTAAGTGAGATGCCTTGATATGCTTAAATATTGCTATTATTAAGCCTACCCAAGACGAAGGTATTCCTGTAGCGGAGCTCCATATGCAATTCGATTTTCAACATGGACAAGGTATATAAAAAGCAATCCACGTTTCCGGTGCAGAAATGTTTAAAGCCGATAACCCATGCATACATAAAGCAAGGGGTTGCTGTAGAAAATGCCATGATAGAGTCTGCCAAAAAAAATACTGACAGGCGATCTTAGTTGATAGGATCTAGGCGCTAGATAAAAATACACTCCATGACCCGGCGCCGATGCCGCCGATAGTGTGGCACTAAATGCAATTCTTGGATATGGGATATGTCGCTCATATGGCATGGAAGGTTTCCCTGCTACGTCATGGAAATGCTCCCCTTGAACCATACGAAACACATGTTCAATCTACCCGTCCTCATTCCTTGGTCGGGTTTAATTGATTGATTAACTAACTAGAAGAAGACATGTAAGCATAAAGCACCTACCAGTTCAAAATGCATAGTGCAAATGTAGGCGCAGCTGCATCGAACTCTGCGAATAGGCACCAGTCCAAGATTGAGTGTTGGACTTATATATGTACCGAGACATACGTGGTTGACATGTGTATATGTGTAACAAATTACCCTGCATGGCTGTGCTTGGCCGCAAGCGCCTCGATTCCCGATTCCACACCCTGTTTGTTTAAAGTAGCAGCCTGTGTGGGTTGCTGATGTAGCACCGATGAAATCATCGGGTACGCGGCAAGCACCCTTCGGCGTGTCTGCCTACCTATAAAAGAAACAAGTATAAAGCTTTTGTTAGCTCCTCATGTCCAGCTCTCACCTATACCTCTCTACGTTCCTGTTCCGTTCACCGAATAAGTGACATCCACCCCGAATCGCCTTCTAAAAAACCAAAGACAAGAATTATTCATTCTTCGAAGATGGGTGCCGCGTCGACTGTTCTATTGGTGCTCATCACCATTTTATGTGAGTCCTTGGACCAGGAAGGTTATGAGAACAGCCGATTGACCGAGGCTATCTAGTCCCTCCCGTGGGTGTCGCCATCGTTTCTGGGGTGAGTAATTCTCCAAAAAAAAATCTCCTGCAAGAGGGTGATAACTGACTTGAGTGTTGCAGTGCGGCGCTGACCTGTTCATCAATATTGCGCTCACGATTCTCGGGTATGTTCTGTAGTAGGTCTAGGTAGGCCAAGAATTGACAAGTGACGCTAGGTATATTCCCGGTCATATCCACGCTTTCTACATCGAGTATGTCTATTACGACCGTAGAGAGCAGGCAAGACAAGGACGTTTGGTCGGGAAGCGGGCGCCGGGTGTTTACAGCGATCGCGTTCAGACAGGCGGACAAAATTACGGTACAGTGGTCCAGCCCGGAGCGCACTACGTCAATGAGCCGGCGCATGGGCCGTGATGCGCCAGAGACAGAGAACGAGGCAGAATGATTATGGCGCCTACGAATGCAATCAATAATGGGCATATCGCAAAGGACTGGTTGATGTTAGGGCTCTGGCGTTTTGGTTGGGAGGGATTCTTGTCTTGGTTCTTTTGCGCCGAAGGTTCTATACGGCCTGGTTCGCCACAACAAGGACCAGTGACGACCGTATGAGGCTATATCACGAAACGATTGGCGTACAGTGATTATCCGATTCTTGTTTTGACATAGTATTCTTATTGCTCGGCAAAGAAAACACCTGCGAGAAGATACCTACCAATATAGCCATAAACATTAGCTCTGTTCTAGAGGCATTGCTCACTAACCACTAACTACGTGATAAGGTAGCGCTAAGGTGTGAAGGACCCCTCCCCCGCCATCACAGCCAGGATGCAGCCAATCAAGCATGTCGGTAGCTACCTGGCCTCGATATAACTGGGCTGATGATGAGCCGTTCAAACCGTCGGACTATGTCAATTCAACCATTGGGAGGACACCACGAGTTTTTGCAGGCCGCAGGAGTTTCGGCAGCCAGTAAGAGAAACGCTTGACGATGCTGACAACGGCAGCAACGTGGCAGTAAAATGGATCGCGGAAACGGAAATGGAAAATGGAAACAACGAATTGATGTTCCATAGTCGGATCTATACCCATTTTCCATTTCCTACTTTTCAATTCCCACTTGCGACTTCTCTCGTGCGCATGTCTTTTCCTCTATCCCGACCCCATCCATCTCTTGTAGGATATAGGATATAGACTAGCGCAGAACCCACACCACGACAAGCAACGATAGCATCTAACTACACAACTACCGTGGCGTCATTTTCCGACGTGCCACGCCTCTGAAGCAGGATGGCTTCGCCGCGACCCGACAATGCAGCCTCACAATCTCAGCTCCAACTCCAGCCGCCCGCCACTCTCGCCTCGTCATCTTCTCGCTTCGCAACCGCCTCCCGACTCCCACCTCTGTCGCAGCCCAACACCTCGTCCGTCTCACTCGTGTCGAGTACAGCTCGCGGGCAGCCCATTCCCCTAAGCGATGCCACCGCCGCCGATCGCACCACTGCCCTGCGAGAGCTGAGCCGTTCTCAGCCCACCGCCCGTCCTCCTTACCCCAAGAGTTCCGGCTCGCCGCCGAGCACCGCCGGCACAACCCCCGGTACAACCACTGGCACCTACTCCCAGCCCGTCTTAGTCCGTACCTATTCGGGTCCTATCTCGTCCCCTATGCAAGCACGTTCCGTCTCCCGCCGGGACGTTGTCTCCGCTGTTCAGGATCGGCCCAGTGCCCCCTCTTCTAGCCGCAGCCGTCGCCGTCGCCATGGATTCGCCGTGACTCTCATCCGACCGCTTGTCAGTGCGAGGCCATCGCCTGGGGATGATGCAAAACTGCCTCCTCTTGAGGCCTTCAGCTTCAAGAGCATTATGGCAGATCTGGAACACGACATCGGTGCCGATCTGGATCGCATTGCCGACATATGTGCACGATCGCGGTACTCGTTGAGCAACCAGTATGAGATCCATGTGGCTCCTCATGGGTCTGGTGCTGGCTTTGCACAGGGGGGCTTGGCCTCGGCATCGACAAGCTCGGCCGGCCACGATAACGCCGGCCCGACCCTGCAGGCTCCATCCATTGAAGACGACCACGCCGATGTTACCCATAGAAGAAGAGTTACGGTTCGGCGAAAGAGCGCCGCATACGGTACTCTAGAGACCATCATTAGTTCTAGCCGCTCTTCGGATGAGGATAGGAGTAAGAGGAAGTCAGCTTCTGAGATTGCAGCCCAGGTACGCGGCCGATTTTCGCATTCTAGCCCAGAAGGGAGCGAGAGAGGGAGCGGTAGTGGGAGCGCCCAAACCACTGAGGCCCAAGCTAGCAGCGAGCTCCACGGTGAAAGGACGAAGAAGACCCGGCCTACTTTGGCTGCAGCCATCCTCGACCACACTCGTGCCCAGACTTACCATCACCCCGATCCACCACCGCCGCGGACCTCGAGCACAAGTCTAGTGAGCGAACCCGCCATGCCCGAAACATCTCATAGTCACCTTGTCAGTACGACCACCCGTGAAGAGCCGTCTCACAAGGATAAAAGTTCTGGGCCTTCTGCAAAGGAGCAAAGCTCGGTCTCTGTGGTATGTCTCCATTCTTCCCTCTGCATTGGCATAGCTTTCCTTGTCGCCCATGCCGGCGAAAGGTAGTACGTTCAAGTGTACTAATCTCACTATAGTCCAAATCAGTGGCTGCTGCTGCTATCACAACCCCAGAACAACCTAAAGAACAACCAGGCCTTTTGGGCGGGTTTCGATTCAGTATTCCCTGGAAAGGTACATCTATAGCAGATCGATCATCGACAGGGCAAAAGCCAGGTAGGACTAAGAGCTACGCTGAAGGTACCTTAAGACAGCTACTTGGAATCACCGAATCGTCAGGGACTCGAGAGGGAAAGTCTACTGATGGTGGAGGTGGGATGGCTGAATGATAACAATATCGCCGCCCAGACTGGGTCACTCAACGCTGGGTCGTGGGCAGGACGCCAGAAAACTTTCCCGCTGGGCATATATAACACCAGAGAAGACAATAATGTCCGCATTTGGTAAGAATCACACGAGGCTTCGGGTGCTTGCAGGAGTGGCGAGGGCTGAATATGCCAATTGAGGCAATTGATGTCTCTGAGACATGCCGCATGGAGGAGTGAAAGACTGCAGCGGACTTACCATGGTACTCAGATCGCTCACGGCATGGCTGACGCCACTAGCAGCCGGTTAGGTCGGATATGCACTTCTTCAGCAAGATGCGCCGTTACCAATATTTATGCTCGATGAAGATAGTAGGGGTGCGCCACCTCTGCATCGGCTCAACTGCGGCGACTCGAATGGCCAAACTTTAACTGCGTGTCATGAAGCACATCAGGTGACTCCTGAGCAGCTACAGGCCATACCTTCGGCGTAATGGTATTCCATTATACCCATGCATTTATATACCTAGCCAGACCATCAATGGCAGGCACGGCGTTACGAAGATTCTAAGAGATGAGATCGAAATTATTAGTGCAACGACTAGCACTCAGAAGCTATACTACGTGTTCGAAGCTTCTCATACACGTCGCTGGCTAGAGCCTAAAATCGTCCCGCTCTATAGCCATCAGATCTCTGTAACATGTAAACATACATATGTAGGCATTGGAAGACAGCACAACGAGAGATCACGCATAACATAACATTTGTAGCAGTAGCGAGACCACTATATACTGCAAAACATGTATGCAATCTTGTATATTGAAATTAGACAAAAATAGTCTGTTAGGTGCGAGGCATGACCTAAATTGGTCGATATAGCGCGTCTGTATATATGGCATTTACTGGCTGGACCGGCAGCTCGAATCACATAATATGTTGTGACCCAACACCTTCTCGCACCGACTCTTTTAACTACGTTGCAGTTCGTACCAGCGATAGCCTCTCTTTGGTGCAATGCTAGGTCGCAGGCATAACGTCCCAATGTCTAAAATGAACGGCGACCAAGATCGTGATGAGAAATTCTATGGTTGGCCTTATCCGCACAGTCGCATGCATAGTTATGTATCACTGCATCAGTTCAGCTCACGAAGTGCAAAACTAGCTGTTACCTGGACTATAGTGCAACGACTTCGGAGCCTAGCTGCAGCTTGGCTGCATTATTCATAATTTACACCGCAGGACTTTTTCCTGGAGACTGGTCGGTGCTCCAGCGCACAACTTCGACGATGGTTCGGACGAATAATCGAGGCAACAGGTACAATTCTTGATATACCATCCTTACATAACCAATGCTCTATTTCAATCTATTTCAACTACCTAAGCCGAAAATGTTTGCTTGTAAGGATCTTTTCGTTCACCTAATTGAACATAGATGTACTACCTACGATACCCCTACTGAAGCCCATGTCTACTACAATCTTACAAGTTACACAACACCATTGCAATGAGCCTCTCCTGTACTTCATCCATTCCTCGAGGTTGCCTTTATTTACACATCGCATCTTCGTAATGCTGACATTTGAACCAAAGTCTGGATTCATGAGAAGGGCCGAATATGGCAGCCAGTCTCCGTCAAGTCCTACCAGCTCAGTTCTGAACCATGGATAACCCTCGATGGTAACAGCGTTTAGTACCAAGATCCGACGATCACAACATTCTTCTCGCGGTTCTAGATCAGTCCCATAAGATAAAAAGTCATTACCTGCTGTGGTTGGCACTAATTAGTCACTGCGGTGTCATTCCTGGAAATGAGCTACTCAACAGTGATGGGCTGAAATGTCCACATTCGGACACAAGCTGTGCTCAGACCTGAGAGAATCTAATAAAGTTGGCGATCCTTACTCAATGCAACTTATTACTGACCTCAAGTCCTAGATCAGTCGTGTAAGACGGAAAGTTTGAATGTTTTGTTCACGTTCTGCCCTCGATGTCAGATGCCTTTGTATACATGAGTACGGCGACAGACTCGATGAGTGTATATATAAAAGGATGAAAGAGCACTTGCTCTCGATTCTCAGAGACAAGCTCGAGACATCACACATCAACAGACATTCGTTCATTACCTTCTCAGTAAATCCAATACATTCGTTCTTCCATCATAATGCATTCCCTCAGCCTCCTCTTCCTAGCAACCGGGGCCCTGTCCTCCATCTTACCTCTATTTCCCCCTCAACAACCGGGAACCCCTCCGGACAACTACCCTTCCTACCCTTCATACCCAACAGACGGCTGTCCAAGCTGCTCTAAGCCAAAGCACTGTTCCAACGAAGGGTGGGACTGGGCCTACTACCCGAACCCCCTCACCAACAACGGGGAGAACTACCCAGGCTTCAAGGCCGCCCCGTTCAAGACCCAGACGCCCACCTACACAGGCGTGACGCCGTTCATCGGCGGCCTCTCGGCCCTAGGCGCCAGCGACGGCAAGATCTACAATTCCACAGCCACGCTGAGCAGCACCTACTTTGCGCTGAACCAGCACGCCTACCTCTGGGCCTGCGAGAAGGGAACCTGGCAGTTCGACATCAGCGGTGTCGACGACCTCGTTCTCGCGTGGGTCGGCGACGTCGCGTATACCGGATGGACCGATGATAATGCCTCGGCCCGCGCCGTGTGGACGTTCCAGGGTACGGGCTCGCACACGGGGTCGGCGAGCTTCGCGACGGAGCTTGAGGGTGGCTCTTTCGTGCCTGTTCGCTTTGTCTTCGCTAATGGTCAGGGTGGCGGCGCCTTTAGGGTCACTATTACCAGCCCTAGCGGTATTATTGTTCATCAGACTGGACGGACTGCGAATAATGATTGGATTGTGCGCCGCTCGTGTGACGATGGACCGAAGGCGCCGGAGTTCCCTGGCTTTGGGAAGGAGTCTTGATCTTGCGTAAATCGAACTTGATCACGTACGCATGGGTATGAATATGAGTACACAAGTTTCAGATGTTTGATGTCAACTTATGAGAAGCCTGCTTCATTGTCATCGGGATTCTTAATTGGTAACCGGCTAAGGGAAAGAAATGAGTTTTGGTATTACGATACATTTATTTCGATAATCCAGTTTAATGTTAATCTTTATATGAGACATTGTGGAGGGTCAATAAAATTGCCCACACTTGAATTGCCTGATCTTGAGTGCTGGGAACAGTGAGCAGCTGAGCAATGGAAACTTGTTAATTGCTCAGAAACGGGAGGAAGTAATTATCCGTGCATGATCGTGAGGATAGCCTATCACTTGAACTACTTAGTCCCATGCAGTAAGGAAAAGCTATGTAAAGGCCTGGGATTAGGGATCTTTTACGCCGGATGAGGCACCAAGAATAACCGTGAAGCATATCGTAATACGGAAATGTGGCGTCCTGCCACGATCCTGACCGTAGGCGTATGAAAGTATCTGCAAAAGTGAAGGCTTTCACCTTGATAACATTCTATATTTGGCAGTGTGTTGGGTGGCAGATACTTACCATAACCAACGAGCAGACCCTACCATGCGGACACATGACAGTTTCAGAGACTGTTGATAGCGTCATCACCACTTACGTATGCTTCAACCCCACAGGCCAACGTTTCTCGAATACGTGAAGGAATGGGGGGAAAACAGAAGTCACAAACGGGTCCAGGAGGCCAAGCCACTCCTCATCTGGCATGATGAAGGACACGAGCTGTCAGATACATCAAAGCAGAATGATCACGTTTAACCAAGTTCTATTGCCAGTCGCTTACCAAAGAGCTCTATTCGACTACACTCTACTGCAATTACCAGAAGCCGCTGTATGTGACACGCTCGGGACATTCCCTTCAAGATTAAACGTTGTAAAAGTTCCGGTGCAATGGCTGTGTGTCCGAGCCGCTCGTACGATAACAGTATCAAGACTAAACACAACGGTACTACCTGTTTCGAACACGGATATTCAACAAATGGCATCAGGAAATTTGAGGACACCATCTCATAGACGGCATCTTGTAGACAGGTTCCGGGCGCTTCTACTATTTAATTTCATTTCCACTTACCATTCAACGAAGGGCTCTTCAAGTGAACGGCGCGCGAACCATTTTAAGGGTACTATAACAGAAACACAATATATATGATCAACAATGAGATCGCTCTAATCAACGGAGCCATGATCGCCTGAGCCGCTGTGTCGGAAGAACTCTCGACCTATCCTTTCCGCTGTCAAAGTACAGCCGACCTTTCTGATTCGTCACCGTCGCCACACACACATATACACATATACCTACACAAATCTTGATATTCTCCAGAGAAGAATCTAGGGTTGCACGCAGCGCCAAGACGGGCGGCTCACACGACGTCGATGATTTGCAAAGGAACAGCCGAGATTGAGGCAATGAAAGTCCCGCTGCAACCACACCAGGCGCCGCGATTCGCTCGGCCCGTCGAGTAATATGTAGGCCCTTTATTAATTGACGCGCAACAAACCTGGCCAAGGGCGGCTAGACTGGCCACCTGAACTTGTCTATACTACCCAGCTGCCTCACCCACACTTCCCCCGCAACCCTCAGACGCCGGCGTGAAGTCGGTTAACACCGCTTCGATAGCGATTCTTGCTCGCTTCGCTACTATGTCAAGCTAGGTTTTTCTAGAGTTGTTCTGATTGCCAAGGGGAACTGGCCGACCAATAGTTGTTCTATTCCTCGATAACTTGATCTGGTGCTGGCGAGTTCTGTTTTCTCTCTATTAAATCTGACGAATGTCTAGGCTAGGTACTACTGTATATTTCCGAAGTGAGCGAGACGCTGGTTCAGTTCTTTCAATAAATGTGTATAGACTACAGATGTATAGACACATGATGTAACGCCGGCGGGGAGCAAGTACTACGAAAGAGGGGACCAACATCATGGGTGTTGCGTACTCAATCAATCCCAATTCAAGAATCTATCGATATCGAGTACCAACTCTTATCAACCGCGGTACCAATTTACAACATTCCTATTTGAGCAATCGAGGAGAGACAAATTAATTTGCCCGGTCCCCACAGCAGAACGATTGGTTGATAAGAGAGCAAATTTGCTGTAAGTGGCGCGGAAGCGCGGGCAAAATGGAGCTTCAACACAATGTCCACGTTGCTAATTTGTTTCTATTTTTGTTTCTGTCTTACCGCCTCGATGGAAGCTTTCTGCAGAAAAGCAAATTAATTAGCCCATTACCAAGCAGACAAAGCGGGGCTAATTCGGGATGTTATGTTGAATACGATTCTACAGGTATGTTGGTTGAACAGCCTATCAGCTTATACACTGCCCCCCGGATATTCAAACTTCCACTCTTGTCAGTGTCACGTTCTACAAATGCAGGTACCCAATTGGAATATTCATGCCTTTAAAATTAAACTCATTCTAATCAGATAGAATTAGAAAAAATGGCAGTAAAGCAGTTTAGAGATAATTTTTCACGAGTTGCCACTTACTACCACGATATCCAACTTTCAAGAAACCCCTCCCCAATTCCACATAGAAGCGAGAAATAGATAACAAGCAAGGCAGATGTCGGGCAGACTCGTGGTCGAGACCAAAGCGTTGGTGGAAACAAACCGTAGCCACGGCGCTTGCGCAGAGTCTGAAGCCAATCAAAGGTCGAGGACGGACATCTACCCCATGCTCCGCTAAATTAGCTGCAGATCAAAGACCCCTGTCTAGCTTAACGAGCTGGTTAGCTTTCCCGCCGGGAAGCTCCACTCCGTCCGACCTCCCCTCCGGGAAATCTTGCGCCAATCTTGTGGTCCTCGCTCTCTCTCTCTACCGCCCACGAACCAAGCTTGCCTTGGCTGCCATGCAGGGCGGCTAGCTGCTCTGGTTCGCTGGCGAATTGGTTGGCTGGTAGGCCGACTTGCCTACGATACTTGGACCAGCAGACCTTGTACATACGATACGTACCGCGGCAGACAGACACATGTCAACGGTGAGCCAACAACAAGGCCTATCCTCGTTCTAGCAAAGCCCCATCGAAGGTGCTACACTACCAACATGCATTCTCGTGGTACCTAATTTAGCCACATCATCACCAACCCAGTCTGTAATGAGCGTAGATTGAGATGTGGGATTGTGGGATCCCACCCACGCTATCTGCCGCCCGGGCTGGACGGCAGCATTGGGGTAGCACCGAATGCTACGTAAAAATAGTCGTAGCTAGCGACGTGCAGGAAGGGGAGACATTGAACCAACCGCGCAATTTTTTTAATATAATAAGACATTGGCTACCACTCGAGCCGTACACGAACCTCCTCTTGTTCTACCACCACCACGTAAAAAGGTCTTATTATACAATCATCTCTCTTGCGGGAGATCATTTCCTTTTTCTCACTTTTTTTTCCTAACTTCTTTTTTTTCTTCTCTCTTATTTTCTCTTCGAAGCAATACCTCGTTTTCCTCTTAACGATTTCTCTTCTGGTTACGGCTTTCTTATCTGATTTGGGTCTTGCTGTTTCCTTGGGTCTTGATCTCGACATTTCGATATTTACGATAACGAAAAGACAACTCTGGTCAACGATCTCTCAAAGAAAACAATTCGCCATTTTCACCGAACCAAACATTTAACCTTCTCGCCTTTCTCCATTTTTCCACATCTACATTCAAGAAAACAAAACGAAGATGTACGGCTCAACAATACTCGTCGCCCTCCTGGGTGCCTCCTCGACCGTCTTCGCCGCCCCAACCTGGCCGCAAGTCAAGTCGGAGCTCACCAACACCGCCGGTTTCGACGCTGTGTCCGAGTACTTCAATATCCTCGCTCAGAATGTTAACGCAGCCAAGCTCCTGTCGGCCGCACCCACATGTGACATGTCCAAGGCCCAGCTACCAACCCGTAAGCTTTCTTAACAACCATTAATAAATGAATCTTACTAACAATCAAGCAGTATCCACCAACCCTCTCCCCACGCCAGAAGCAGGACTCGTATTAAAGCACGTGGCCGTAGGCCGCGGAACGCAGAACTACACCTGCACCGGAGACGCAAGCGCAGCACCGACTCTCGTAGGCGCCGTGGCCACCCTGTTCAACGCCTCGTGCGTGGCAGCGTCGTACCCAGACGTGCTGCACACCCTGCCCAAGATGGCGCTGCAGTTCGACCTGCCCTACTCGGCCAGCACGGAGGAGAAGATGGGACCGACCAACCTGCTGGTGTCGGGCAAGCACTTCTTCACCAACACCACGACGCCCTTCTTCAACCTCGACACCACCCGCCAGCAGATCGGCGAGGCCCCCTGCTCCAAGCTCAACAGCTCCAACGCCCCCAGCGACGCCGCCAAGGGCCGCAACGGCGAGGCTGCCGTCGCTTGGCTTCGCCTGGGCGCCAACAAGGATGCTACAGGAAACCTGCAACAGGTCTACCGTGTCATGACTGCCGGCGGTAGCTCTCCTGCCACCTGCCAGGGCCAACCTGCTTCATTCCAGGTACAATATGCTGCTGAGTAAGTCACCCTCCTCTTAAGGGGCAATAATAGGAACCACAAAACTAACTTTGATGAAATAGATACTGGTTCTTCGCCTCACCCTAAATTCCATTATGAGAAGGAATAAAGCAAATGGTGAAATCGTATGAAGCAGAATATTAGATACCCACGTATCCAAAGTTCCATGCCAGGAATTTATGAAAACATTGTCACGCGTATAATGACGGAAAGGGTGGGGAAGACAGGCGTGGCATTGGTTTTGACTCTCTCTCTCTCTTGAGAATCATGAGAGAACGAGTAACGGCACGGCATGACAGATACCAAGTGAAAGAAAGAAAGAGGTCGGCTTGAACCCCAGGGCGTTTTGCGGAAATTTGGTCTTTTTAATGATTCCCCTTCGACGAATATATATACTTTTTTTCTCCACTTCTTGCAGTTCTGCTTGTTGTGACTGTCTGATTGATATCTTGACACCACCATGAATTTCTGTAGAGTGAAAGATTGGGTTTGCTCACGACATTCGTTATCTATTCAGCTACTTCTTGGCTATGCGCCCCCAGTGAGTAAATGTGCTCATATAGCATTATTAGACGCTCGGACGAATATAATAGGCCCAACGTTTTGATGAGAAACATCGCAACGGTTTCCTAAATGGCGACAACATATTAGATAGGCGTAAGCCATATGAAAAATAAATAGGACGTGAAGGAAATGAATGGCCTCCGCATTCTCATTCACATTTCCCGAAACACGTACAGTCCCGATCGGCAGAACGGCACCGGACGCCTGCAGACAGGCCATCCCGTCTTATGCTCTATGTAAACGATTCCCATTGGGCGCCTGACCTGATCCAAATAAGACGTAAGACGTAGCTATCCGTGACTTCCCGTACCCATAAGGCATAAATCATTAGATGACCATTATCCCTCCATCTCGACATCATCACCACCACCTCCTCCTTTCCGCTTACTCTCGAGGCGCTGTATAGTCTTCGCCTTCGCTTCCTCGATCCACTTCTGATACGCCGCATCCCCGCCCTCAGCAAGCTTACTCTCGACGACGCCCTTGAGAACCGCGCCAGCAAAGCCCACAAAGTTGTGTCTGCGCAGGGCGTTCTCGTACTGCCAATCGCGCCTCTTCTGCTCCTCGCGCTCCAGCGCCTCGACATCGCCGATCTCGCGCGCGCGCACCCGCAGATCGCGCACCATGGCCATGAGGTTAAAGCGGATCTCCGACATGTCGTAGCGCGCGATGCGGCGCTGCAGCACGTCCATGACCTTGGTCGGGAACTCGTCCATGGCGCAGGCCCCGTGGCTGATGGGCGCGGGCTGCAGGCCGTCGAGCTCGTACAGCGTGCCGTTTATGGGCGTGTAGGCGATGAAGTGGAAGGCGTCCTCGGGCTCGCCGCTCGTGCGCTGCGTCTCGTCCACGAACGGACTGCTCTTCGCGAAGCTGTTGTGCACGTCGCGGATCAGCTCGCTGTTGCTGAGCGTCTCGCCGCGGAACTCGGGCGGCAGCACCATGGTGAATTCGCGGAATTCGCGCAGCGGCTTGCCAATGTCGATGCCCGTGCCGCTATCGCCGCCCTCCTCGTCCTTATTCAGAAGCACCGAGAGCAGCGCCTGTGTGCCGCATGCGTTCTGGATTGTCTGTGCCGCGAAGAATATGCGCTCCGAGGCCTCGTGGTCAAAGGTGCCATCGAGCGGCTTGTCTGTCGCGGCATAGGGCGCGTCCGTAGGATATTTGAAGAGGAAGATGACGCCGTAGACAGGGTACAGCGCCGCAAGCGCCTTGGGCTCTAATGTGAGCAGCTCCTCGAATTGCACATCTTTAGCGCCGAGGTTGTTGAGGAGGAATGTGAAGACACCCTATGCCGGAGACTAGTCAGTCAAACGCTGCCTGGTTGACCTACACATGATACCGGCTACATAGGGAAGAGGGCTCCGGGTATGGCCAACATACCGCATCCGACTCAACTATACCCAGAGCATTAGCATTTCCATCCGTCCGTGCTGCGATACTTCGGTATGCTGCTCACTCGTATTCCAACCACCACTCATCTTTCTCCCAGACTTGCCGAGCCGCAAGTCACCCTTCACAGGACCTGGGTGGCTAGGAGACCAAGTGACCGATAGGCAGTAGTGCACAGGCGGAGATAAGCTGTAGCGCGCCTTACGGTCGGGATCAGGGGATATTTCTGGGTTTGGTGGGGATTATCGTCGAGCTCTTCGGCTGTTACCTCGTTCGTCACTTTTGGGAACAGTCAGGGTCAGGTACTTTGCATCTGTAGTGACGCCAGTGGCTTAGAAGAACAAACATTACAACATCGGTATCCACTTAAATTGTGTGTCACTACTTTACGATAAGATAAGGCCTTATACAGGCACGCCAACGACAACCTCAACTGTGCAAATGCTTCCACAAGAACTCTACGAAAATTGCTAGATGCTATATTGCATCTATATCAACACATTACTTTGGGAGCTACATACATCTTTTTCAAGCTCGGTAAAAGCTTTGTCCCTCGATATTTGATAAATATCCCGTGGTGGACATCAGCTATCCCAAAGCTCCCATTTATGCCAGTTGTTTTTTTCGTCTTCTTCATTTCCCATGATATGATGTATACAGCCGCCAACAACCAACTGCTTTTTCCCACAGCAAACATTACCGCACATTCGCTATCATACTCCACACTATTCATCTCACATCAGCCCCGTCTTTCCAATTTTATTAGTCAAGGGAAGGGAGATCGTAGTCCATGTGATGGGGTCGGAGGACCTGCATCTGCTTGCCGTCGGCCGAGGCACTGCGTGAGCCGTGATTGATAGTACTGTCACAATCGGCAAGCTCTATGCCGTCTTTCCGAATACCCCCTGTGGCATGGTCGGGAAAAAATCTGCGGCGGATGAAGCGCACCCAAGCCGGCAGGTCTCGTTTGCCCAAACCAAAGCTGTACACCTCCTTCGACTGCCAGTTGGCCGGGGTCACTCTTCCACTTGTAAACCGCACCACCGCCCAGATCATGGTGTTGAGAACAACATATACCAACATACCCCTAGCATGATTGTTAGTAACCATTAGACCAGCGGCGTCAAGTAACCTACGCTATAAGGCCGTACGCAACACTATAACTGAATGGCATGAATGCCAAGGTCACAAAGGATGGAACAGCATCGCCAATGTACTGCCAGTTAATATTGGTCACCTGACGGATCATGAGACAACCAACCTGGATTATAGCTTAGTATGAATACTCCGATATAAACGTACAGACAGTTCTGAGCTTACCAGGATGAGTGTCGCCCCTGTAGCCCAGGGAGGAATAGAGGCGAGGATTGGGGCAAAGAAAAGGCTGATGAGAAAGCAAAATCCGGTGGAAATTGCAGTCAGCCCTGTCCGTCCACCTTCAGCAATTCCCGCGCCACTCTCAATGAAAGCGGTGACCGGCGAGCATCCGAACAATGAACCAATCGAGATACATGCTGCGTCAGTGCAATAGGCGACAGTCGAGCGGGGGAAATCGCCGTCTTCTTCGACCACGCCGCAAAACTTTGCCATGGAATACAGCGTTGCCGTACAGTCGATGATATCAACATAGAGAAATGTCACAAGAGCCAGCGCAAACTGAGCACCACTTGCCCCTTCAAGATTCCACTGCTGTACCGCTAGCGTTGTTTCAATCGGATGAAATGCGACGATCTGCCGAAAGAACTGGTACCGGCTTTCGCCCTCGGGCGTGTACGGGAAGTACGTGAAGGACGTGTTGCGACTAAAAAGAGTTAACCAAGAATATGAGACACGAGGGGATACACTAACGGCCAGGATAGAATTGATACGATCCCGATACCGATGATGATGGCGCTCTTGACTTTGAATGCCATCAAGAAAGCGACAAAGATTCCTCCTATAAAGATCCCGATCCACATCTGCTTACTGTAAGCTTCGCATGCCTCAATGTTAGTATGATGAAATACATACCGCAGGGTTCGTCATTATCCCTCCGCTGCACTCGGCGCTGCTATCCAGCATCTCTGGAGGACAGCCGCCGATCGCCAAGGGCGTAGTGAAGCCTCCAGTAATTGCGCCAATGCCAGCAGAATAAGAGAGCCCAATCTCAGTGAGGAAAAGTCCAATCCCGACGCCACAGGCGGTTTTAATAGTAGCTGGTATCATACGAACCAACCACTGTCGCATTCCTGTTAGAGCCAGAAACATGAAGATGAACCCCTCAACGAAAATAGCAGTTAACGCAATTCGATATGGGATGTGACCAGAACCGCGCCAGCCAACGACCTGGTACGTGAAATATGCATTGAGGCCCATGCCTGGTCTGGAAACGAATTAAACAAACTATCTTAACGAAGCGAACGACAATCCCTTAGACGAGGTGAGTGCACTTACCCAAGAGCAACGGGAAGATTAGTCAAGAACCCGAAGAGGATGCTAGCGAGGCCGGCTAAAGCTGAGGTCGCAGTAATCAGGTCTCGCTTCAAAGCTATACATAAATCATTAGCCATCAATCGCCCTCCCCTATAGGTGTGTTTCCATCAATGACCCGGGCACTCACTTGTTTGGCACATTGTCATAGCAGCATCGCCGGGGCAGCCAGGCTCGGATCCAATCGGACACTCGCAGGTGCCTCCAGAATCGGAGAGTATCGCGGACTGATTCTGCAGTTAGAGGCCGAATATAACATTCCTAAGGGTGCCTTGCTTACATTAACGGCGATGATGTACGCCATGGTGGCGAAGGTTGTCAAGCCTGCCCGAACTTCTCTGAAGAAAGTGGCCCCTCGAATAGTTTTCGGCTACGCACCGTTAGCAAAGGAACGATGGAATGGCCCCGGCGGTGAACAATTTTAAGCGCTGAGTGATATGGTATCTGCATCAAGCACATTGCGATCTTAAGTAGCGTTGTGTTGGAAATATGATGAGGTAGTAACTTACATGGCCTGAACCATCTAGACGGAAGACGCGTCCAAAGGTGGATCGGTTGATCCTCTGGTCCAGGGCAGAGACTTTCTCTTTAGTCTTCTCAAAGCCATTCTGGATGAAGGCAAAGGGACTCATCATCTTGACTTCTGAATTGGGCTCCTGGTGGGTCTCCACGATCTTGAGAAAGAAGCGTTGAGTATCAGGTTGTTAGGTGGGAGGCTTTGTCGAATTATGTGTTAATATATAAGTACCTAGGTATGAGGCAGGGTACTAGGCCGTTGTAGAAAGGGATAATGGTTGCAGATAGTAGACCTTGCGTCTCGAACATAGATTGTTTGTCCAGGCACCACCACCACTAGGGAACCGCGCGTTTGTAAATAAACTCTGTTCGGTCAGTACTTAGCCTCTGTTGAAATAACGGTAACAGGCCTGAGAATAAGAGACTGGGCGCAAGGAAACGAAGGATCGCGTCAAGTCGGAACCGAAACCAACATAGAAGAGATCGAGGTCAAGGTGAGAGCAAGACAACGAAAATAACTGAAAATGACATTGACCCTGAGAAAATAAGAGGAGAAACAGGGCAGGCGTGCGCGTGAAGGGATGGGCAAATAGGTCGATGGCCCGCGAGACAGGTTGGTATATAGAGGCAGTCTGGATAGTGAATGGCAGTGGTGTCTCTATATCTCGGATAGGTAGGATCGGAATTAGAATAGCACCAACCAGTAACGATTCTGCAGAGCGGACATGGGGGGCACATAGGCCACGGGCTGCACCTGCGAAGTTGCCAACGCACCAAAGGATGAATGAAGCTGATAGGTAAAGTAAGGAAGGGAGAGGAGAGAGAGGTGTGGGGGGTTCGAGGGTGAATAGGCGTTTCTGATGTGTTTGGGCTGCACACAAACAACAAGAGCACAGGCTGTCTAGTGACAGTAGTTGCGCGTAGCGCATGTGATTGAGGAAGGCACTTGTGGAATCCGGATGTGTCTGGTCTGCAATAGGGTGGATTGATCAGTAGGAGGCAGGTACCTACCGGATTCACCTTAGGTACCTACCTATCATTTCGATGCGATCTTGCCCAGGTGGTTGCTGAGGCAGCCCCTATAATAACTGTTTCGTTGCTACTCTATCCCTATTGGGTTCTTTGGGAAGTTACGATTGCCCTTGGGGTTTGGGATACCATCCACAATTCCTACCTTATTGTTTGCGTTTGCTGTATGCTGCAAGGGCACAGGTGTGTGAGAGGGTAGATGCATGGGTGTTGTCGAGCTGTCAAGTCAATGTCGAGTGGACTGACTCAGCTAAGCCGGGTATTTACTTATAGATTCCCTGTGTAACTGAACGAGGCTTGTAACGATCAACACCGAGTCATGTTAGCCGGGCCGGGGTTTGGCTCTGTTTTACGCTCTCGTGCGCCGGGTTTTGACCGTGTGAGATGCGGTTTGGCAGCATTGAGACGATTATGTGGAATGAATACACGGCAGTCGTAACCTCTAGGCTCTTATATGTATACAAGTGCACAATCGGTAATTATTTAAGGATGATTTTCAATGAGATTTGTAACCTGATGTGTTGAAATATCTACTGATGACAAAAGTTGGTTTCTGTATACCAGCTCGGTCAATTGAACCGCATCATCGGGAATTACGACGAGATAATGTAGTAAGTATCAACAGTCACGTACGAGGTTTGCTCAAAGAGCTTTCTACCAGATCAACCTTTCGCGAAGATTGACTGTTGGTAAGTAGGCTCTGAGACATAACCATGTGTTCGTACATGATAGGTCTTCGAAGAGGTCTATGGCCTGGCACACCTTGAACATAATTTCGTAACTGTGGTTTCTGACGGTGTTACTGTCGCATTGATCTGCTTTCGAATGACTCTATGGCCAGGATATGTAAGTATGAGCAGCCATGGACTGCTAGCCTGGCATTGTAAGTAGCTATTTACAATCATGACCTGTCATTATTGCTCAGCCGTCAACCCCACATTGAACCTACATATACAACCTTAACAATCTGGTCAGCCACAAACTTGGCGTCAAGCTACATATCGAGAGATATCACCTCCTCTCATGGGTCTTTTCGAAGGGGAGACATGGAGGAGTAGAACCGTGGTGAACGCAAACAATGCAAGTATCTTCGTCCCACAATGTCGAACAACGTCGAGAACCACGAACCAATGTCGGTTCGGTCATAGGCGTGTGCATAGGATGGGCAACCGTCTGAGACACGGAAATATTGCCCAATTACCGAGGTTCTAGTGCCACAGAGGGAACTAGTTCGCGAAGGACGGAGCGGAGATCTGGCGACTTTGCACCTATAACATCATGTGTTCTCTATGCGCTTCGAGTCGTGCATGCTGTGGCCATCCGATCTCTTCGTTACTGAAGTAATTGTGTAGCCTACCTCGTTCGTGCATCCTGGAATGGAACAAATCGGATAAATTTCCTGAGTACGCAGAGAAGTACGTCGGGGAGCATGCAGCTGATGTACCATCGGACGCAAGAGAGAATGGGGGCATGATAACCGATGAAAGATCTAGTGCTAATATATATGTGTAACTGGTTCAGTGCGAGCTTACATTGCAATTGGCATTTTAGGGTCGGCTATCATCAGCCGTGATCTCTGTGGGAGATATAGCTTCAACCCGCTCGAGATATTTCCAAACTGTCAATATTCGATGATGATATAATAATACGGCGAGCTGGCAGTTCGATTCAATCAAAATATCAATGATCTTCCACTAATATATCGACAATGTCAAGGAACAGCGTAATATTTGTACTACCTACTCGCACTTTATCGCTGATTTAGGTATACAATCAAATGTGGCTTTTACTAATTAGGTATGCATGCTGGGGGTAATACCTAGCAGTGACACCATTCTGACAAGCCTAGTAAATCGTGGGGAGAGTTTATTTTCTGAGATAAGCATTATAGTTAGTAGCATGTCTTGCGTTTGATGAAAATATCAGCCATGGGAGTTGACGAGGAACACAGATTTCAAAGTTAAAATAATCTAGGAAGTGTCAGACACCAAAGAGCATGCATGTATGGCCTCGTGGGAAAAACGAGGAGTCTCGGCTGCTGATCCTACATGATCACTCTCACTTGCCAGTCAGACACAATCTAGTCTTTCGTTATCTTAAAAACTGTGAGGTTTGAAGAAAATTGCGTAGCGTCTTATGTGGCTGAATCACCTGTAAAGGCTCCTGGTTCCACAGAATTCGAGCTAACAGCTGGAGAGTAGCAGCATCCAATCTAGACCACCGAGATATGTTCAGCCTAGGTACTATCATGCTGTCCGGTCACATAGATATATGAGATGGTTTCATCTGCGACCTGATCTGAAGGCACAAGAGTGTAGCTAGGGCAAAAGGACGACACAAGTGCGAGATTGATAAGTACCACACGTGCTTCGATATTCGGAGAAATATCACAACCAACTCTTACGAGCCCAAGCAAACGTCCGGGTCGGTCATATAATGAAGAAGTCGAAGTACCAATTGTTCCCAGGTTGAACTTATGTGACATACTCTCGATGTATTTCCAGATAAGTTATGGGCAATTGTCGCTGACAATGGGTCGTGAAGGCTAGGCGAGAGCGTTCAGATATTAGTAACACGTATATAATTAGTACACGCCGAGGAATACGACATAGCCGAGAACGGAATTTAATAAGCGTACCATCTTCTCACAATTACACTTCTCCGATGTGTCAACGTAATAACGACGCTGAAATGCCTCATATCAGCTTTTCTTTCTACCCTCATCCTACCTAGTATTACTAAATTTGAGGGTAACGGAGCTGCCTACAAACAGGCTATAAGTGGTGTTATGTGTAATCGCGGATGTTAGGAACACTAGGAAGACATCACATCACCTAAGAGGTTGAAGTCGCAAACCTCTAATATTGCACACTTATCTATCTTATCTATTGCCTAAACTCTAAGAAGGCCCCAGGTGATAGCTAGAAGAGGTAGGAAGACATACAATACAACAATCGATTTCGACGACAACAGCAGCAACAACAACAAATGCCATCAAGGATGAATGATTGGCGTCCTACGTCCAAGGGTAAATAAAGTTACCTGCATCTATCATGTTTGCTCAGGGAGCACAATCAACGGGAGTGGGGTAAGATTCAATCTTGGAAATGTCCGCATTATCCACGCATGTGGTTCAAGCAAGCATCTAAGCACACAGGGCTACCCGTTCCCGTGCGTGTGTCTTCAATGACAGCGCCGTGTGGGCAGGTTCCCTCACTTCGGGACATGTACTGTGCCAGGTCATGTATTTTAGGGAGGCGCGCAGGTACCAGTACGTGTCCATTGGCAACGAACTTAAAGGCAATTGCATCTGCACCTTGCAGCAAGGGCGACTTCCTGCAGTCTGCATGCAGTCTGCCTCTCTATGTCAATTCGGGGTTGGCCTAGCTTCAGATGCGTTTCACCCAAACTTTTGGCCGGTCTTCAATGTTTGTACCATTTGTACGTCGCTACCGAAGCTTCTGTTTTAATTCCGTTCATACATATCAAAGTTCATCCCGTTGCCCTGTCTACCCACTCTTCGCCAGGTACTGGAGACATTTTGTGCCATATCACAGCACATGCCTTACATCTTTATCCCCATGACACCTGCAAGAACTTCTCATTGCCAGACAACCCAACTCTCTCACTCCCTCTCGTGTCCCCAGTTGTGCCATTTCCCTTCGTCTCGCATAACGGTAACAGTTCGCCACAAGACAACCGGCACTGCTACCACCTATTATGCTCTCTGCGACTTTAGGTGTGGCATGAAATGTCCAGAACTCATGAATATTCATGTGTCTCACTAACATAGGCTGGCTGATTTATTTTTCATCTTATTTCCAAACCATCCCTCATCGACCCCTGGCAATACGGCTGAGCCAAACTCAGCCTTTCAGCTCTGATCTGTCAAGATGTTCGACGTCATTTGGACTGATCCCAATGTTGAGCGCATGGGCCAGCGTATGCTAAGAAAAGAGCAAGAGGCAAAGGAAAAGGAAAAGGAAAAGGAAAAGAAGAAAGCAGGAAGCTATCGCCAGTCCGTTTCCACCACCAGCTCGTCTTCTAGCGAGCGGGGCTTTAGTCTATTTGCCTCCAAGAATAAATGGAAGGGCTCGACTCAATCTAGAGGAAAGTCGGATTCCAATGCACTCACACGAGAGGAGCCGGGAAGCGATCATGTGAAGGCAAACCGAAGCTCAATATACGGCGTCAAAGCTGCGCTCGCCATTCAAGATGAGACCGACATTTCGCCCAAGCCTTCCCAGGGCCACTACCTACCAGTCCAACATCCCAAGCCCGAGGAAAACCATTCACCGACACTACGAGGTGAGATTTAGAACTGTAATGTACATTGATCAAGTTTCTGATTAATAGGATTGCTAGACCCTGAACTCTCTAAAGGGGCACATCAAGCAGCCGTGGCAACGAGTGCCTTGGACAAGATGGTAGCAGACAATGACGATATCGTTCCAGAAACCAAGACAGAAACCTACATACAGGAACTCGGCCCGTCATCCTTCGTCACGCAAACTATTGAAACCACAGTTACACCACGTACCGAGGCAGACGTCGATCAACTCGTGATAGAAACTCATATTTCATCTGATGCAGCCAAAACCCTGACCTCATCTTTACCGGAGGTCTCTGAAGATGCGTAAGTTGATCTTATGTGAGCTTGAAAGGCATACAGTTGTTAACAGTTGTAATAGAACAACTACTGTATGTGACGAACATGAACCTCTCCCACCTCCTTATGTATGTCCCCAAACTCCACCACCAAGCGATTATCGGCCTCGGGAGGCCTTGTCCCCCCATAGATATCAAGGTTATGATCGTTTGGCAAATCCGGAGGCATGGAAGCCTCCACATGAATGGGACTGTACTCCAACCAAGCGAGCCGCCACGACGACTATCAATGAACGCCTGCAAATGTCTCCAGCTAGCCGAGAAGCGAACAACGCCGAGTTCCCAGCCTTCAAAGCCTTGCAACGAGAACGCCGAATGATGGCGGCAGCCAGTCCAGAGCTAATGTTGGCAAATCTCACCTCCAGCGTTGGGGTGTCTTCAGACGCAAGAGTGTATAAAGAGTTTGAGATAGCCAAGAAACGTTGGATGTTTTCGGTGTTGCATCAACAAGGCGGTTATGCGCATTTATTCGAATCAAACGAGCGCCCAGAGAGTCCTAGTTCGCCAGGGCGTAATAGAATTCTGGCGCTCTATGAGACACCTAGTGAGTTGTCGACGCTTCAACGTTGACGAGAAATGGCTACTGATTGATATGCAGCGACGGCTTCATTTCTTGCAACCCTCTATCCGGCAATACCCTTGACTCATCTGTCTACAAACCCTTTATCGCCTGATTTATTCCCTAATGTTCAACCATTGGTTGTACCCTCAGTCTCAGCCCCTGCCGGCTCACGGGCTCTTCCGCCCCGGCTATATTCTATCGTAACTTGCCTATCGATGCCGGCCTTATTTCCTTCAACCGATATCCCACCCTTCCTCCGTCAGATAAACCGATGCTTGGCGCCAGGAGGTGCTTTACACTTGACGATTATTGATCCACAGCCTGTGCCAACGTCGATGGGTCCAAAACTAAGACAGTGGCTGTTTACATATCTCTTGATTAACCTAGAACAAGAATTCCGCACTACATGGCCCAGTAAGACCTTCCCGGCCTGGTTAGCACATGGAAACCTTCGCGGAAAGGGCAGTACCATTGCGACAATAACTGTCCCAGCCATTCATGAGACTTCTTATGAAATGGACGTGAAAACAAAGCTTCGCTGTGTGACGAGTAGATTGCTATGGCAAGAAATCTGGGGCAGGTTTGTTGGCGCCTCGCGTTGGTGGTGGGATGACAAAGAGATAGTGCAGGAGTGTGTTGAGCTGGGCACGCACTGGCAGTACTCTCACATTATCGCGGTAAAGGGAGACCGCTGATGGGAGGTTGAAGTTTAACAGCAAGCAACCATGTAACCTGCTAACCTCCTATCCATCTTCAGGCGGTAGCCAAGCGATGCCTACTTCGTGTCTCTACATCGGCGTTTCGGACGGGTTATACTAGGAGGACTTCACCATAGCATGGTGCTCTATAACCCCACTGGAATCTAGTGATACATGGCTAGTTTCGGTCTTAGGACTTGCTTTCTTTTACTTGTTTCGACTTCCCGTCTCCGAACAGTTGCGTTGGGGTGGCGAGTAACTCAATGAGAACTCCCCCAATTACGAATACGCACAGTTCAGCCAAGTAGTTGCCTTGAGTGGTGAATGAACCAGAGCGACTTGTATTGAATGCTAAGCCTGTGATAATACTTCTATACTAATTGCATCGAAACTGTATATTGTGAGTGATGTTTAGCCTGGAGGTGAAGTATCTCTAATTTGTAATCTAGTTGTCGACTTTTCAATTGCCTACTGCTTCTATTATACCTCAGATCAACTGCCGGCGATACTAATCACGTGGGATCCATCTAGACAAGGTTGAACCCATGCTTAGAGTCAGTATGCGCATTGTCGTGCCCATTCTTGCTTGGCATCTAATCTCCTTGGCCATCTGTATTCAAGCTTTACATGGTATAAGCGGTGAAGCAGCGCGCTTGTGCATTTATGTATGTAGTTAACTAGCCGAGCATCCCTTTTCGATTTCCATTTTCCCCTCTCAGCCATACCTGCTCTGAAATAGGTGTAGTGGACGTTATATGCAAGGACGGTACGCTCCTAAGGCAATGCTAAATTACTATGCATACACACATGACGGTGCTTCATCCAAGGGTTACATAGAACCCAGGGGCTACCTTACGCTAACAGCTGTGTTCCTTACCCTTAACAATCTAAGCTTTTTATCAGATTAACGACCCAGGAATATAGCATGGAATACTCCGTATTGAGCTCTGGATACTACGCTCCTTTTGCCTGCCGGCCAATGTTCTTCGGGGAATTTTACTTACTGTATGTGAATAAACCGCAAGGGTGAACCAGATGGGCATTCGAATACGGTGAAAATTGGAGACTTTCCCTGCAACGCTTGCCGCATGCAGCCAAGGGTTCCGAACTATTGGGACCTACTGTACTGTAAATCACAGCGTAGCACCAGGTCTAGCCCCTGGCTGCCTGGCTATAGTTTGCACGGGCCACGGTCCGGTGGTAGAATTGTTTAGATGGGAAACGTTGATGCGTGATGCCTAAGTGTTTTTCATGATTCAGGTCACTTAACACTTCTTGATAGGCAATCGCGCTTCGTTCCTCGGGCTCTTAGGATTATATTGCTTGCATATACAATAAGTGAAGCCCGATATCCTCAGGTACTTGAGATCCAGATACCCGGTTTGAGTGTTTTCGCTTGAACTATAACTACGTGCTTGACAGGTAAAATGAGGTGGGGCAGTTAAAAGTTCTCTACCTATATGCAAAGCCCATCCTTACGCTCAACCAACTATAATACCTACCTATTGCGCTTTGCTAATCCCTCAATTCACAGTAGAGAACATGTCGCTCCTTGCTTCAATTGTCTGCCAGTGCGGACTATCTGGCTACGCAATGGATGATCTATCAGAGGCGGGATGCGTTCTGTGCACACAGATGTTCACCCGTGCTTTACGGTACGGGGAACGGCGCGGGTGTATCCCGTCTGGTTTCCTCTTGTACAAACCGATTAGCACACCGACTGCGGCAAGTTACCATTGCTTGTGATAATTGCGCTTTGACGATGCGCGGCGAGTCTGCCAAGCAAGTCACCTACACTAGATTCTGGGGTTGACAGGGGATTGTCACTTGTCACGTCGCATCATGAGAACTCGACGGGCTAGATGAGCCATGATGGATCAAATTGGGGGTTTCTTCGGCGCAAACTCCAGAGTTGTTGAGCAGGCCGTCCGAATTGGCCAGTAGGGAGAGGACGGCCGCTAGCTTCGTTCGCATTCTCAGCCTAGTAAAACACCGAATTGAAGCCTGAAGCAGGGGAAATGCCGTGCCCCTCAACTAGCAACGTCCACACAACATCACCGTCGAACCACAGCACTGGGAATTCCAACCTAGCAGGGACTTCGACATGATATAGATCTTGGCCCTCCAGGATCTGTACCGCGATCTTCTCTAGGCTAGGTACAGACAGTTATGTTAGTCCGCATCCTTGACAAAAGTCCACAGCCATGGGTAACTCAAATCCTAATCAAGTTGCGATCAGCATAGAAGAGAATTTCTGCGCAGCGCACTTATCGTCTTCGGGTTCCTTAACTCGGCTACACCTACTGCAGAACGGCACGCACGCGATAACAAACGTGTAGAACGGCTCCCTACTAGTGTCTCTGATCTGCAGCGGTCTCTTCGGCG
Source organism: Xylaria curta (assembly GCA_022495235.1). Taxonomy (NCBI): domain Eukaryota; kingdom Fungi; phylum Ascomycota; class Sordariomycetes; order Xylariales; family Xylariaceae; genus Xylaria; species Xylaria curta. The sequence continues at coordinate 318,821 of MU375904.1, read as the reverse complement.
TTTTGTTTTCAGTGGAGCTGAGCAATAAGGCTAGGACGTGCAAATCGTTCGATATTCATGGACTAGTTATACATAGACTAATTGTGTTACAGGGAGAGACCCCTCAGCGACATGCCAACCTCGCCAACCACCAAAATTGAGCTCTACTTGAGCTCAGTTGCCCTGTCTGCGCATTACTGCATAGGTTCTAGGGGTCATGCATGTGCTGGTGGTTAGCGCGGAACTTCCCAGTGAGCACAAGATGTAAACTCGACTAGTCGACCAGTCGCGATTTCAGCAGAGAATGCAACCACCCGGTGACGCAGGTTCGATCATAGTTATACCTCTCACACCTCGGTCCTACCCAGGTCACCATGTTACGCTGCAGAGGCACAACCCGCGGGTGTGCCCGATTAGGCAGAATGTTGTCACTCTTGCGTCTCGCTACCGGACCGTTTCCCCTACATGCAAGGGGCTGTGCTTACACTTGATAGGTTCGGCCAGGACTTCCACATCTGAACATGAAGAAAATTTATTTGATGTCTGGATATACTGCGGCTTTACTACTATGTGGTGTAAAGACGTCAGAGAAGTATAATTTTCGCTTTTAAGTTACACGATGAAAAAAACCCTGAAAGCGCCGGGGTATACCATAGTCGCCACCCGCTCCCCCTTTCCGCCCAAGAAAGTAATCGCCCATATCATACATATCCTATTAGTAGATTTGATGTAATTGCGAATAGCGACAAAAAGAATTAGATATCGTCCGACCGAGAAGTCCGGAAAGTATTCTAGAGAGCAAGTTGATGTAGTGTACATAGGTCTTAGCTGCAACATGATTATCCTATTGAAGAACCGTGACTTCTTGAGGATTTCGGCATCGGTATCGCATTTCCGGCGAGCTCGGTCATACTATCCGTATCATCGCTTGTACGACTCCGAGACTTGTTGGTGAAGGGAAGGCTGCGCTGATCCTTAGGCGGTCCTACAGAAGGAGCACCGCGCCCGGCATGATGTAAAAGTTCCGAGAAGAACAACTTGACCGCAGCCCAGGATGTAACAATGTAAATGATCGCGTTCCAGGTTCCCTGAAGAGGTAGCACGATCGCGCTCAGAATTTCCAATACCACCACGGTTTCACCCCCATGAACGACGCTGTACACTCTGTTTGCCGACGATGGAAGCCAGGTTACGGCCAGAGCGGTGAAGAAAAGGATAGCACACTTCGTATAGGCCCAAGCTGCGCTGTTAAGGTCGTGGTTCTTCCTCCGTTTCGCCTTGGCCTGGGTTACATTCGTCGGTACGTTTTTATTCGTCGAAACGGCACGCGAATCACGCGGCCCATGGTTTGAAGATATCGTGATCGAGTAGGCGGCCGATGCCTCCGATTCTTGGGCAGAGGGCGACTGAGGGCCCGGAAGAGTGTGTGCGACTCCTGGCTGGGCTGCGGACTCGGACGTGACGCTAATCTCGGTAGTTTTCACTGGGTAAGCTTCCTCCATCTTGAACATCTCGATGTCGGTCCCACCACCGCCAATGCTACTGCTGTCAAGTTTGCGTAGCTGTCTACGTTTTCTGTAGATTTCGCCGCCTGCTCGGATATAGATGAAGAACGTAACAACAAGAACGACCCTGCGAAAAGTCAATACGACGATAGACCAAGTACATGACAGAGAAAGCACTTACCAAATCGGCCCATAGAAAGTAGCAATTCTCAGGATATCCCACGGAGAACTAACCCAGCACCATAGAATCGCATCACCGTAGATTCTCCCCTTTTCCTTGGTAGATATGAAGATATAGGCCAATGCTGGGGGAAGCGGCACACCATAGCATATCAAGAGATACCATTTTTCTATCTTCCTAAGCTTCTGGGCGTCGTACTTCCAGTAAAATGTCAAATAGACATTGAAGGCCATAGCAAGAGCCCATAGAGCGTCTGACGGCAAGAACCTATCGTATTCAGCATTAGATGTGAAGAAGACCAGGAGACGGCAATCTTACTGTTGGATTAAGAAGGCTTGTAGCTGACACCCGACAGAGTCCTGTTTGGCGACATATGCTCTGGCGATGAGCGTCCCAACGTTGACCAACATGTTGCCGAAAGACGCATAGAACATGAGGCGGTTGATAGGCTTGCGGAAGGCGCTAGAGCTCACGAAGGTAATGATGATGAATAGACATCCTATTAGGGAGAAGATGGATCCGACTCGTTCGATAATGCTGATGGCGTGCAGTACGCCCATGGGTGGCGCTCGGCTGTCCATGGCGAGGAGCTCTTCGACGAATGCAGTGGACTAGCTGTAGACGAAACGACCCAGGATGCGAAATATGTTATACGGATGATGTTATCGAGTTAAATTTAACAACACCACCTGCATTGTTCCCTATATCGAATGTCCACTTGCGATTCAACCGCGGCCTCGGGACAGGATGGGTGTGTTAATGATGAACGGGTAAGTTCGGTAAATAGTGGTGATTACACGGCGTGTAAGTTCGTCCAAGACTTATGCCGTACAAGGCATATACCAGTTAGTTGGTCGGTAAATAGGCAATAGCTTCCTATTATAAGAGAGCGTGGGATAGGGGCTAGTTGGTCGAAATTCCACGCCAAGGTGCCAAATACCCGTGGCAACGGAGACGACAATTATGCACGAGAGATCTTGCTAACTATATGTTCCCCGGACATTTAGCGAGCCCTAGGCCTGAGTAGACGAAGAAGCTCTTCGCTCTGACTCGTGTCGTTGGCCGTTAGTATATACTAAGATGAGCTAGGTGGGTAAGCTGCAGGAGGCAACAGGCGACTAACTTACACTAACCAACGTCAGAGCCTGCCTATATATGTAGTATCGTATTTATGAACGGTGGGTAATACAGCTTAGAAGAGCTAGAGATTAGTCTAAGCACTTGCTTAACAACCAGACAAGTAGCTTGTCTGGCCATCTCCAATGTACGAATGGACAGTGACGTCCGTACAGCACAGACGAGAGGCATCTCCTCGAGGCGCATCGAGAACAGGGTTTTCGTACAGCCATCCCGAGTTGAAACAACCAGCGATCGCAACACGTACGTACGCTTTCCGAGGCCGAAAGATCCCCGGATTTTCATACTATCCCATGCGAGCGAAGAACAAAACATGAGAAAATGCTAGTACTAGCGTGGGTAGCTCATCCGAACCTAGCTCTTTACAGCGGGCACTCCAGTTCCAATGCGACCCAGGACGACAACGGAGTCCCTACGCGTCGCATCAAATGGGGTTAATTCAATGTAACCGTGATACCCCTATACTACGTACTTAACGCATCGGCATTAAGCATGCGGGGAAGCAAGTACATGGTGGCTCTCAGTCATCCACCATAGCACAACAGATGACCATAGAGATAGAGCACTAGACAGACTCTGGACTTGAAGTCATCACTACTTACACATTACATTCTAACTCCAAACTAACAAAACTTAATGTTGATCCACGCCCCTTTGGAACCTTGGATAAACACTTTTACAGTCGTTTTCGTCATGAAAAACCCCCCCACGGCGAGTGGTAAGAGAAAAATCTTCTTAGGGTAGTTTAGTCAGCTCTGCATATCTGCCACATGCGGTTTTCCCAGCAGCTTACGCATACGCATATTCTCGTGCACGGGCAAATAGCATCCTGATTTCAAATCCGTAACCAGGTTCAGCAGCGCTGTTGTCTGTGTGGCGCACCTCACAGTACCCGGCGAGCGAGTTCTATTGGACCCCCCTTCGCTAGACTGCCGAGAACCCCAGACTTTCAGCGGTGCACGGAAACACTACCTGCATAACATAGCCTCCTAGCCTCCGGTCCCATCAGCAAGCCACGGAACACACCATGTTGGCATCCTTCCGGTGACGGAGAACCCGATCGTGCCCCGTCGGAGCACCTAACCACGGACCTGCTTTATAAGGTACGCCTGCGTCATTGTAGGGCAATTGCTCTACCAAATATCCAATGGACATGATTCATAGGGTTTGTATTTCGAAATTAAAAGCCGATGAAGTTTTTAAGATGTGTTGCGCAATTCACTCAGCAGACCTTATCAGCAGGATTATACGTGTTCCCATTATACACCCCTCAGCCCTGCTTTATCATCATCATCATCCTCCGTAAGCGCAACTTACTAAGGTTAAATATATTAAGATTCTAGCATTGTCCGATCCTGTGAAACCATACCAGATATGCGTGCCACTCCTGGAACCTGTATAGACCTTGGGTTGCATTTCTGAAGGTTGCGTATCCGAGTCACGAAATGTACAAAGTATGACATCAGACTGCCATTCAGCACATAACAATCTAATGGCTATAGAGAAAGCAGACACCTAATTCGAAGGAGAGCGCATGTGCCAAGAATCTGATCTGATGCTTTGATGCGGACCGTGTTGCTCATCCAACTTTAGATTCCTAGTTGACAGTCCATTATGCATGAACACAGTGTTGTATTCAGGTGGACAGGTTAAGCTTTAAGGCAAACACGCTTAAATTTTCTGTTTTGTTTTTGTATGATGGGAGGCAAGTACAAGATAAACGAGTTTTCTAAGTTATGTCAATTTTCTTTGCCTCAAATGATTCTACTAAGCACATTGATCAACATATCTAGTAAATTCTTCCCTTACAAATTTCGCTGCACTTGATTTATTTTATTAGTAATAGAAACATGCTACGCAGGTGAGCCATTAGGACTTTCTTAATTTATAGTGGAACGTAAATTGTATATAAGATAACTAGTGCTTAGAAAATATGAGAAACTTGTAGACGTCAAGTTCTTGCTCCAGCGTCAGTTTAAGACTCCTGTAAGGAAATGAGTCCTGAGGATTCTCGCCTTGCTCAGTTTGCTCAGCTGGTTCAACTTGCTCGTCCTCAGGCTGCCATGGTGGATCGGGGAATTCGAGAGCATCCTGAATCATAGCGTTAATATTTTGAGGGTCGGCCCGAGCGAAGTGTTCTAACCACCTAACGTGATGTATCAACGTGTCGCTCTGTCGTATAAAGTAGACGGCCTTGTCGTCAATCTCATCTGGCCGTGCTTTTTGTGATAGAAGCATCGCAGAGGCTCTTCCAGCCCAATCCTATATCTTTTTGGCAACAGTTGAGAGAATTTCATTTTGCTTATTCGAGATTCCACCGTTGGCTATGTGGTGTCTTCGAAATCTCTCAAAGTTTGGCACCAGGTCAGACTGATCATGGAACTCTGCAACGGTTAACTTAAGGTCGAAGATCAGCTCATCTGCGGAAGAGTACTCCCAAACAGGTTCATTAGCCCCATATTCAAGATACTCAGCCTTTGTAAGCTCTTTGGTCTCATCGCCATAATACAATACGTATACTCTAGGCTGACTAGGAGGCGTAGAAGACATTGCTGCTGGTTTTTGTTGAAGCTGATAGTAAGTTGATAGAGTTGTTGGTTATAGTTCTGATCCGAGGAAGGGAAAAATCACGCAACGTTTTTGGGCATTTATATCCGAAGATCTTGTTAAGTCTGTTATGCTATAGTCGCCTTTTTCTTTGAATGGACACTCTATTTCACGGCGTTTCCTTTATAAAATTTACTTTTAATAGTTGCATTGTTCAATGTTCATAGTAAACGCAGGTGGATGCCAACTCTATTGTTTGACGTGTGCTGGAAGCAACTATTAATAAACAAAGATTTCAGCAGGTTTTGACCAAAGATGCTCATTTAGTCGGTAGTCGCAAGTGAATGATCAGGGTATCTAACACATTCATTTCGGATTAAGGCTATGTCTAAGTATCAAGTATCGATAGATTGCAATGCTCTTTATGGGCTTGTTGATAACTATTAACCCTTCCTGAATGAGTAGTTCAAATCATCTAGATGACTTCATTACAATTCAGGAGCATTAAAGAGAAGCCGTTGTAGCTGCGCTTGGATATAATCGTCGCCCTCCTGAACTAGACCGTTATACGATTCCGCAGGCTTTAGCATCCCCCGCCGTGTTCTTGCAAATGTTTCCTCTAAAGAGAGCCGTCGGAATGGCTGCCCATCAGCTCCGATCCTGAAAGAGTGGGCGAGAAGTGCTTGTAGTTCAGGGTCTAGCCTAGGAAGTCGTGCGCTGTTATAGAGACCTGCTGCCATTGTTCGAAAGCCGTTGGGGGATCCAATAGGATAGAAACCTCGGTTATTGATGAGCATCGTTGGGTCAATCAAGTCTAACATTAACTATGATTTCTATCTATTAGTAAGAAGTCTGTACCCGTGTTGTAAAGTAGAAACCTACCATATTAACCGCCTCTAGATTACTATTCTCGGCATCTCTTTGGCTATTCCCTTGTCGAGCCATCCCAAAGTCGATTAGTACTAGTTTCGGAGTTACTCGGTCTTTTGAGTATCTAAGAGTTAGTGACTATTTCCCTAACAATAAACCGTACAAGGGGATTAACTTGGTGACGTGAGGGAACCTCGACAATACTTACGCTCCTGGACTCGGGGGTCGAGGTTGTCAACCACAACGTTTCTAAAGGCAATATCGTGATGAGAAAGTCGTAAATGTCGGTGACCCCTCCGAGGCACTTCTAACTCCAGAGGCCGGTTTGTAGGGCCTTCCCTTGAGTATGTCATTGCAACACAAGCGCTCACCACTTGCTTTTAGTCAGCATGTCATATTCGTGATTCTTTCAGGTGAGAAGCGGAGAGTATCTTACAGCAGTGATACCAGCCCCAAAGGAGTCTGTTAGGCAATTGGATGTCGCGATCGAGTATTTGTTCCACAATTCTGATTAAGTTCCCGTTTTCTAGGTATTCTAATAGTAGTGCCGGGCGATCACTTCTGTTTAAACGGCTCAAATAAATAAACAAGTTATCAGGAGGGTTTCTAATAGTGTTCACTGCACGCTGTAGAATGCGTTTAATTCTCCCACCTCTCGGCTGAAAACTTGAAACGTCATCGGTGAAACTAATTCGTTGAGAGATATGCGCATGCCCGCGTAGGAGCTATAACTTAGGTCAATATAACGAGCGCAATGATAAGCCGAATGTTGTCTTACGTCAAGTGCTCGCGCTTCTCGGATAAGGTCGCTGACTCCGGTGCGTGTTTCCAACGGTAGCTTGAGCACTGCTCTTCTCGGACGGCGAGAACGTAAAATATCCCTTTCTACAAGTAACATTGCCACACCGGAGCTTCCATGGCCTAGAAGTTTCTCATAATGCCACGTTCTCGAAGTCGAAATGGCATTTTTTGCCTCGCGCTCCAGATCCTTGGCTTTCCGGCGGTAATCTTGCTCCGAAAGGGGAGCCTCCCGACCGACTGGGGTTTCCATTTCAATATTGGCTAATGGAAATTATACCCCTCTAATGAGAACACGAAAAGAGATAAAATTGAATTAAGGAACATGTCTTGTGTATTTGGTAGGCCGGAACTAAGACAATTGCCGTTTCCGGTGAAGGTAGACCAAGGTGTACTCTGGGGTGGGTCAGAGGCTTCCATTTCTAGAAACCCTTTTATACCAACTCTTCGTATGCATAATCGAGAATGTTGAGTATATGTTTGGCATATTTGGTTCATAGGATCCCACCATATGAACCAAGTGGCCGTGTACAGTCTACTATAATGCATTTCTATCTGGATTTATGTTCCTCAGCTAGGTGATTCAAGAAATCCAGATATATGTTGCCATTATGTGCGTTGCTTGTAAGAGTAAAAGACTCAAGATTCGCAACCTCAGCAACTTAAAAGCCGGCACATTTTATTAATACCCAAGTAGGCACAAAGCTCTTTTTGGATGCTTATCGGTAATTCTAGACCAACCCATGCCCGATATTCATTGACTATGGTAAACCGCTAATTTGAATAAGGTTAACGATTTTATTTGTGACATGCTTGTCTCTTGAGAAAACGATCAGTTATCGCTTAATGGTGTACGTTACCATGAAACATAATGAGCAATTTTGTTCAACAAGGTCAGAACACTCCTCCGGAGTTGTAAGTTGCCTTCTTCTAATTTTCTATAGTTCTGATAACGTAATGACTCTATTGGCAAGTACTGCTCAGCTTAGCAGGGAATTCACCGTCTCTACGCTTCCAAACAGCCCACTCATATAACCACAAATTTATAACGCAACACATCGGAATCATCGTAAGAACCTAGCTATGACTCCAGTTCTGTTGGGCGTGATGAAGCTTGGGCTAAACAAACACCCGACTAAATAAGTGTGAACTTAGTGCTTGCCTAGATATCTCCATTTAAACTATTGATCAACGATTGCTAGTAACCACAGGGATCCTTAGTTCAAGACGATTCGGGTAGAAATGTTGCCGAGAAAACATAAAGTTGCATATTCAGTTTGATTACTCATTTTCACATGCACCATATGATATAGGTACTTGGCTGGGGCATGGGTAGTAAGTATAGTGCCTTGCGACGGTCCAATAATAATCGAGCAAATTGCCAAAACCGGAAGTCAGTCCCATCACAAATATTAAATCTACACAATATCTCGCTGTTTTAAAATATATGCCATTCATGAATATTGGCAAATGAATGAAGTTGTTATCATATGCCGAACCATGCATTGCGGGCTCGTTAGCGGTCCCATCACCAAAACCTGGAGATCTCAAAACCGGGCCGATTGGCATGCATTTAGTATTTAGATCTACAGCGCGAAGTTGAGCTTATATTCGTGTTCGCGCCGCCCTAGCAGTAGATCTATGATCATACGCTACTTTTCTTCCCGTACTTGACTCATCCTTACCTATACCAACCATGAAAAGCACTAATATCCCAACTTTTTATCATATGGTTCGAAGGCACTTCAAACGAATGCCCGACATTACTTTACACTTAATATAGATGCGTTGGGAATAGCGCTACGGACTTGTCTACATACCCCAGTCGTAGACTACAGCAATTACACCAATGTCTGTTCTCACTTTTCCGATACAGAAGTAGGTAGCTTTCATTGACTTCCTTGATTTCAACTCTTCGACGGAGTCTTGCTGCTCTAGTTAAGTTTAAAGAAAGAATGGTATGACTGGGATAGTAAAGCTGACCCTACACATGTTCACATGAAAGAAAAGAAACCTTTATCATTCAATTCTCGACCCATAGCCGACTCATAAAGAACTTTCAGAGCCATAACCCTTGGAGAGACTTCCCTTGTGGCTATCTTTGCTCATCGACACCGCCCGAGCAAGGGTCGGATGAGCAGAGTCAGAAACGTCGAGAGGGTCCATCAGGATGTCGGACTCGGTGACTGGAACTGTACTAGTACATTTTCGCCAGACTGTTTCTGTTCCGGGAACTCCCTCATATCCGAGGCGTTGAAGCTGCAGCACTGAGTTTGTCCCCCATTCGAGGTGGTTATATTGGCTGTAGAGGTCTCGTTTGCAAAGAAACTTTGCTACCGGCTCTACCAGGAACGAGATGCCGATGATCAATGCTCCGGTTACGAAGGTAAAAAGTAGGCCGAAGAGGCTAAAGGATGTGTATTGTGCGCTCCGCATTTTCTATTGATCATTATATATTAGTATCCTTCCATTTGGACTGTCATACATCTGTCACTCACTTGGCTGTTGCATAAATGTTGCGTCTCACCATCCCAGGGTAACGCTCTGTACGGTTGCAGTTCCTCGTCAGTCTGTCCTTGTGCCGTGGTAAGGAAAATGGCCTGAAGTCCAGCAAGAGACGAAGCCCAGATCTGCGTCATGTCTAGCTGCCATTGCTCCTTGGGCAATGTCGGCTGGACCCCCTGATATAACTTTGACTGGGAGGCTAATCCACGTGGCCCAAGTGTCCTGACGATATGTGCGACAGTGGCAGATGTTGTCTGTTGATTGATGAACCATAACAGCCTCGAACCCGCTTCAGTGGTTGTATTACCGCTGCCTAGCTCTTTGTATGATGTGTTGAATAACGGAGCCGCCCCTACCACAGACCCGAAACTTCCACCCAGGGGACCGCAGCCGGTCTCGCCTGGGTAAGCCGTGTTGCAAAATTGGAACTGCTCTACACAAGCTACTGGAGATGCTGCTTCGTCTGGTATGTAAGTTGCGAGGAGCCCACCTTCGCCTACAGTGCTTCTGATATTCGGGCCTGGTGTATGTGCTTGGTACCATGGAGCATCAACTGGGTCCCAGTATAAGACTCCGTTCCCGACCAGAAAAAAGATGTAAGTATCCCCATCTGTTCGATAAAGCTCGTCTCTGGGTAAAAAAGCTCCGTGGCCCTCTTCACCGTTTATCGGCAGGTAAGCGGAATAACTGAAGTAAAATTTACAACAATTAGTAACACGAATACTCGATTGCCTCTATAACCTTACCTGAGCAGGTAGTTGGCTGCGCCAACATAACCACCACTATACTGACTGGCCAAGTCCTTGACCTTATACATCCACTGTATATCTGTCGCATTCCGCCTAGTGTTCGTGGTTGTCGTGTTCCGCGTGTCGCTCTCTGCGCCCACACCATACAGATACCTAGTATAATTGCCGGTTTCATCAGAGAACTGCTCAGTGTATCCTCGAGTCTTGAGAGGCGCGCACTGAAGAACTGTTCTCATCTGTATTCGAGAGTTGGTAGGGGCATTAAGGCCTAGATCTTTATGACTGTCGATGAAACCACTATCGAGGACAAGGTTTCCATTTTTACTTACGCAGATTTCCTCGTCGAACGGGCAATCTGCGTTATTGTCGATCGTTGCCGCGAGGCGGTCTTGCACGAAGCCGGCACAGTCCAAAAGCCCAACGGCGTTGGACAGATAGCATTGCTCCGCGTAGGTCTCGGCTTGGACTGCTTGATTGGCGAAGTATGGATCCAAGACAGACAATGCGCCAAGCTGTTTGGAAGGCTCAAGATTCTGATCAAGGGCCACGTACCCGCAGCTTGAGCTCCGCACCAGGACCGCTTCACCAGGAGCCTTGGTAATCCACGATGACAGACCGCTTGCGGCGGTAAATGCGATAGTGCAGATAAGACTGAAGGCCATCAGAGGCAATGCCCTATAAAGGCGTCGCTTGGCTCGTCGACGCCACGCTGATTGCATGGAAAACAGCATCTCAAAAGCGTATAAAGCTGATGTTGCGTTCCGTAAAATAGCCTGACGTTGGTGATGCAGCCCATCCCGCGGTTCAGCAGTCGCGTAACATTGGTGGAAAATAAACGACGAGATGAACCAGAACCGGGATGCAATGAAAGTGATGAACAAAGCTGTGAACGAGATCAAGGTTGCGGCATCGTCTTTAGACAAGGTCAGCGTTTTCCCCAAGACGCTGCCTCGATCCCAGTTGGTCCAGATCCCAACGTGAATCGTATAATCATTAGACGAGTTAGATGCTGACCAAGCCGAGGCCATATTATATGAAATATGTTTTGATATGAGTTAACGGGGGGTTTCAACACGGACATGGAAAGATATGAGAGTCGCAATAGATTTTTTTAGTCGTTAAGGGGACTATGAAGTCTATGCTCCTTCTTCTGCCAGACTAGGAGATCTATACCTTATGTATCCAAATATTCTTGCTTCTACTGTGCCTAGTATAGCTTTTCCCGCCGATCTAGTAAACGATCAAGGAAACATCATTGAGATGGGGGCTAAAGCCTTGAATAGACTCTTACACTTAAAATAACTATACCAAGAGACTGAAGGTGAACTGAAAACTGAGACCTAGTTTAAGTTCTCGCAGAGCCTTGCACTTCGTTTCACGTGTAATTGAAACTTCTTGCCCCAATCATTTATCGATGTAGACTAGCTGAAAGCATGGCATAACGGCATCAAGCCACGGATCTACATTGCACGACCATCTTCAGTCTTCTTCAAATCGCGATTGGTCGGTGCGGAATCTGACCGCCTGAGGATAAAGTGAGAACGTTATCGTAGAAAGTTGGGGTTGCGAAACACCATCTTACAGCTGCACTATTATTAGCCCGACCTGAACTATCTACCTGTACTCAATTAGTGCGATTCTGCGATCTCGCTTGCGAATTATAGTATAGTGATTGTGTGAGGAACAAGTTACGCTCGTTTTTAGATACTTACTTATGTATCGACCCCACGTCGCCCCCAACACCTTGCTGGGCACAATAGACGCCACCAATCAACTTCATCCGATGTCAAGGAGTTCAGAAGGAATTCCGACCGTGATGCAGTCAGCAGGCACAATAACAATGGGTTGACTGTATATACTACAAGCTGGGACCAATTTCGGGTCCGAATATCTTCAGTCGTGGAGGCTTTCATACCGAATCTTCCTCCGAGGTATCTTTATTCAGACCACTAAGCAATCCACTAAACAGTCCACTAGGTGACCCACTGAAATAACTACTATAGTAGCTAATACAAACCTCCACGCAACTCCAGGGTAACCCTGTATGGCCTCGTGGCCCAATGGCAAGGCGTCTGACTACGAGATAGAGTTAATCCACGATTGACTCTTCATGATAATCAGGAGATTCTGGGTTCGACCCCCAGCGAGGTCACTTTTTTGTGTTTTTCATCCTTATCTGTCCTATATCACCATTGAAGAGGTTGCGATGAACAGCGACACTAGAATAACAGCGTCATAATTTCAATCCAATGAAGAAAAAGGCGCTACAGGATAAGACTTGACTAGACGTAAATTGGCAAGTTTTAGACTAGCCTGATCGCAAACAAAAGTTCATCCCTATATTTAGGGAACCCTGTGTAACAAAGGCCAGAGCAGAGGGGTTTAGAACTTGGAAGGATGCTTGAATTGTAGTAATCTACTAGTGTGTCGTCTAATCCTCTCTTTTAGCTTCAACCACAGTCAGGGAGTGTCTATACATGCGAAAGCTTCACTTTTACTTCTTGGTTTCGTTTGCTTAATCTTGCCCATCTCGCTCCGTTTTGCTTGTTCTCACGATCGGGCAAACACGGGTAGGGTAGCTAATCTGCCGCTCATATCGTTATTTATATACTATTGGGTGCTCCGATCCGTGGTCTCAGATAGGTAATACAGTCTTAGCTAGTGCTCTGAGTTGGATCAACCCGTGTGACGCTCGGTAAACGAATTGACAACTCCTCGGGGATCTAAATCAGATGCAGCTTGATGTTCTGGGGTAAAGTATGGTCGCGAGAGACAGTTATATATAAGTATTATTCCATCATATCCCGAGACACGACGAAAATCGCAAATATGGACCTGCGTGTCTTGATACAACTTACACTGCCTGGAAACAGCGTGAAACAGTAGGGCTAGTGATATGTCAGTCTCCTCAATTGAGACAAGAAAATGACAGGACGAACATCTTCAGCTCAGAGATCGACAGAGTGCCCGGCATTAGAGCATGATAGGGCCTGAAGCTAGTACAGACTGGCACCGATTGATGCTCCGTCACACCTCTCTTCTCCGAAGGATAAAGCGTTTAGATGCGTATCTGAGAGCAAACACAATAGTCTTCTGACAGGCCGTTGAGCATTCCATATTCAACAATCACATCTAATAAAATTATTTACTAAGAGGCTCTATCAACAGACCTACGACATATAATCATCAAGACACGAAGACACAATCAAGAAGTACGTAACTTCACGAACATAAATATATAGCCAACATACACATACATACATGCGTAGTATACAATAAAGTCATCAAATAATATGAGAAAGATCAAGTTTTCGCCCTCATCCTAAATGAAACAAAAAGCCTGCCTCCATGATATGACATGCCACACAAATCATATCGCTCTCACTGCAAATGCTAATTAGCTATATATAAGAAAAAAAAGAAATAAGCACCCGAAAATGCATCGAAGTAGAGACAAAGAGAAAAGAATATAGAGATACCGAATTATAACATTTGTTTGGATGAGGCGATACTTGATAGTAGAATTTTCAAACCGAGAATAAGGACATAAAGCCCCAGGAGAAACAGAGATAATAAGTAAGTATGATGTTGTCGGCCTCGTTGGTGTATTTTCTGCTGCGATAAGGCAGAACAATAATGGGTTGTGAGCATAGAGCTTCCTGGCGGACATTCGTAGCATTGCCCTCATGGGTATCATCATTGCCCAAACCAACACTCACATTTTCTCCTTCAAAATGCCACCAGCACTTTGAAATACCCCTGGGGAATTGAAACACACTGCTTGACATAGATCAATAAAATGAGAAGTAGTAGCGACTGACATGACAGGTGTTGTTATGACGCTGCTGGTGAACTTGGTGAGCCTGGAGATCCTCCTCTCTCCGAACCCGACCCTTCACTAGTAGGACCTGGTTTGCTGAATACATCCTCCTCCCCTGAGAACAAGGGGGCAGTGATTTCAGGCGCTATCTCTTCATCTGTCACGAGACCAAGCACAGAGCTTGAGCCTACACTTCCTTTTACCGGTTGTGGGCTCAGTACCTTGGCCGACCGCGCCACATAAGTTGGCGATACCAGCGCCTCAGAACCCAAAGGCGCGGGCCGAAGCGGCAGTTCGCTGTCTCCGCCGCTACCATCAAGCTTTTTCAGAAGTTCTTCGCTATGCTGCGTAGCTAGTTTTTGAAGCTGTGCCATAGGATCCTTATTAAACGCGCAGGGCGTTAGAGAATTAGCAACGACAGTCTGCAGCAGTCCACCTCCGACCATGCACACATACCCAATCGCTCTGACCGGGAACACCCACTGCGGCAGGCAGTACCGGAGCCTTGTCGCCCTGGCTGGGGCTTGGACCACCACCCCAGAACCATGGCCGATGGATAGGCGCAGGTGTAACGGGCAGGCTGGGACGCTCAGCTTCACTTGGGAAGTCGGTTAGCTTGCTCCCTCGCCGTGGCCGCGTGATTTCTTCTACGCTTTCACCGGGACTCGGCAGATTAATCGTGCCAGAGAATTTACGACTCTTTGACCTTTGATGCTTCTGTATGGAATCGACATATCGCTCGATTTCCGGTACTTCATCCCATGCATTAGACAGCGAGTATGAAGTCCACGGATCAGCCAGCGAGATTTGGATGGTAGGGGTGATGGGTGTTACCGGCTCGCTCTTTTGTTCTACTGTAGAACTTTCTATTACAGGAAACTCAACTGCTGGTTCTGCCTCGTGGACATGCTGTTGCTCACCGGAAGACGCGTCTGGATAGCGAGTTCCCACTTCTTGAGAACCTTGAGGACCTTGAGGCGTCTCGTCGACGAATACACGAGATGGTCTAGGTCGGTTGGCCTCCCAAGGAAAGATGGGTTTCAACGGTTCTGAGGGAGCAGCTGGGGCATCCTTCGGAACCTCATACCACATGCCTTTGGGAGGGCTTGGGTAATGCTGAGGAGGGATGAAAGGGGCCGTGCTCGTCGACATTTCGTACGTTGTAGCAGGGAAGTTCATGGCCTCAGGCTTCGACTCTGCTGGAGGCGGCTGTCTATCATATCGTTAGCAATTGATACATCATGTCTCCTAGACGGAAAGGTCTACCTTTGAGCGTCCCAGCTTGACATTGAGGGCTGAAATGGCGAGGGCTTCTGCTCTTCCTCAGGAGGGGGTGGAGGCAATCCCTGAGCGTGAATCTGCTCTTCGCCAGCCTTAGCTTGATTGTCCTCGTTATTTCTTGAAGATGAAATCGCATCGCTAGAAACAAAACTAGAGGGCTCAGGCTGCTGCGTGCTGGTTTGGGGTGAGGGCGCCTGGTGGCTATAAACATCATGATATTGCGCATCATCATGTGAGTAGTGGTGCTGGCTGTGCACTACAGAGGTGACAGCGTCATGGTGATAGTGCTGTACTTGAAATTGAGTCGTTGGAGGATTCTCGTAATGCTCATGGCCACGACGCTCATCGCTATGTTGCTTACTGAATGGCTCTATATGTGAGTTCTTGGGCTGGTATTCTCCCTTGGTTAGGTACTGGACGAGTTCTGGAATAGGTTTGGTAGCCGGCATTATACTGGAAGGTTGGGGAGATGCCAAGGGCGTGAGCCTCGGTGACTTAGAAAAAGTAAGCAGGATATTCGATATGTGATTTCAAAGCGTGAAGGGCAACTTACGGCTGCCCGATAATGCCGATCGTAGACTGCCCACCACCTGCCTGTCATCTCGTCAAATGGCGAGCTTCCGGTGCTCGCATGCCGCCCCTTAAACCACGGCTTGTCCGAACCGATGAAATGTACCATGTTGATGCTTGACTGGAAATGGCGGAAGGCGGGTATGTACTGGTAATGAGCAGATGGGGTAACGTTGTAAGTAAAGCTTATACGATTGTAATTGTTTCGAAAATGTGTGTTTATGAGGCCCTGGTCGGCTCCGTCGAACGATATGCCCCGTTCAGCCATAGCCATCATGGCATAATAATCACCCATATTGGGAGTTAGAACCATGACACCCGTGTTGAACAGATCGGGCCATCCGATGTCTGGGGCCGCCGAGAAAGGATGTGCGATGTCGAAGAGCTCATCGGGGGCGCGATAAGCGACGACATCAGCGTCTATGTAGACGATCTTGCGAAACTGAGTCTGCTTCCAAAGGTTGATCTTGGTGAAGGCAGAGTGTAGATCGGTTCGGTTCATTAGCTGCAAGTTGGCTGGCTGGGCATTACGGATTCGAGGCACGGGAATAACATAATGATAGACGGACTGGCGAACGGGATCAGCGCGATATTCAGCTGTCGGCTTATCAACATGGTGAGCTCACCTTGAGCTCAGTGATGGCTTCGGCGGAGACAGTGTCGAGGGTGACTAGCGCAACCAGCTTCTTCGTCGTAGCGGCATCGCGCAAAGAATGCGCCAGAACCAGCGCACCTAGAGACACGGCATCAGAAGTTGCATTCCTAGTCAGTTGCGGTCGGAGATGGTACCAGGTAAGTAGGTGTCGGTCAACAACAGCTAGTAACGCGCGTGGTTAGACTGATATCGGCGCGAATGAGACTTGTCATGACGATAGTGGTGGACGAACTGTAGCATACACGTCCTCTCCTCCAGTCCATCCCCCGCCACCCTGCACAGCCATTACGTGCGCAAGTACGCTGACGAGCTACTCCAGAGAGCCTAGGATGACCAGAGGGGGAAGACACAGTAGAGAAAGGTCGATGGTTCGGTAGTAATGAGCGGCGATATTTAGGATTGTCCAGGTGCTGACCAGAAAGCTTGGAAAGAATAGAATACTATGTTCGAATCGAATATTTGACTACTATATGAATGAGAAAATGCAAGGTAGAAGAGATAGAAGCAACAGATAATCCACGACGTCAAGCCATACCCAATATTTGCGCGTAAGAGGGGAAGAGGAAAGCGCTTCCGACGATACCTGACATGGTCGAGCGCGGCGTAGGAGCGTTGGTGGGGAGCAACCTTGAAGCTAATTCAAAGCTGGATGTTGTTGATGGCATGTTCTTGCGGGTCTATATCTTCCAGAATGCGACCCCGTTAAGATTAGGTACCGTCACTTTGCATAATAAGGCAAGGCGCATCCACAAGCTTAAGAGGTACCTATCTATCTATCTATCTATCTATCTGGGCTTTTACTACCTACCTATGGTATTTCGACATTAAGAAATGTCGAAAAAGACAAATTATGTCATTCAACTTCTCAATAATGCATAGCTTGATTTGTTCATTGGTAAAAGACAAAATCTCATCATTGTCTCTTGAGATAGATGCAGGTGGCTTGCATCAACAATCCACTCAAGCTAAACGAACACGGAAAGCACGTGGAACGAGTGATCCGTGCCCAGATCCGTGCACCAGATCGATTCCATCTCATAACCTAGTCCTTGCCTAAGTATTACACGTCTAGCAATAACCACACCTCGTAAAATTATAATTTCAATGTTGATTTATTTTCTTCCTGTAGTCCATTGCAGACTTATAGTGTGGTGCATAAGGTGGCTTGGAGATGGTTTGCTGTACCCCAATCGATTAATACGCAGTTGTACTACATGCGTAGTATGCAGATGCACCTCGTGTAGATCAGCTCACTGCGCGGGCGAGTAGGCACTTGAGCCCAAAATTTTGCCCAAGATTCGACCTCTTCTTAGTAATCAACTATCTAGATAATCAAGAGTCGATTGTGAATACAAGTTTTCTCTCCGGGTCGACCAACGACGTATCAATCTAACAACATCTTACGAAAACATTTCTTAAACTTCTCGCCAAGAACAATTCCTGTACCCCAGCTAACTAGTCCATGTCGAATGACGCCACACGCGAAATGCAGTTCTACAGGTCTACAGGATGATAATTGTGTAGCGCCGCGCTAAGGCTTGTACAGACAGGGGATTTTGGGTGGGAAGTTAGCCATATCTACTTCTTGAGCAGGGGGTATCGAGTGGCAAAAAAGCTTCGAGACTGATCAACCGCGAATGCTCTGCTTAAATTGTATAGCAGCCTCGTGAGTAACAGTACTCTTGCCCTTCTAGTACCTAGCGCGACGCTACACAATTATCATCCTGTAGACCTGTACATCAAAACGGCCTGGTCGAATCAGATGAATGTGGGAATCCCCACAGTTGCCGAAGGCTACATAGCTTAGAGCAGCTGCATCTCGAAGGGGAAAGGGAAGAAAAATCGATAGCTGCTTTTCTCAACGCTTCATGGTTACAATGCTCCAAACGTTCCTGAGCACGGACACGGATAGATACGAACTATACTAACTAATTGAACCGGAACCTATGTTAGACCAGACTAATATCGAAGAAATGTTTTTCATGTCAATTCGGCAAATGTATCAAAAACGACGTCATATGATTCAGACAGACCCCTCAGTACAACCTGGGGTCATCTGCCACTCTTTGCAGTGCAGATCTTAAGGCTTAATGCAAGTTTAAACAACAACAGAAAAGCTGGATACGCCTAAGAATAAAAAAAATCTTGGATAGCAAATTTAAATAACCTATGGTCTAGAACATCGTCTACGGGGCGCCTAAGACTAGTCTAGCGCGAAAAAAATAAAGCGCCAATATCAAGTCTTGAGCAGCTCGACTTAGCTTCCTTCCTCATGTCCAAGGCCACACATAGACCCTCTTCAATACCCGATAACACAACCACTAATGCTGTTTGCAATAAAATACTATACACGTAAATCAATTTAAGGTTTTAATCTCAATGAGCATTAAAGAAAACTTCAGTCGTTGTTATATGTAGTTTTTACACCGTAAATAAAGTATCGAACTTTTTTAGGTGTGAAATTTTCATTCGCCCTGGCCTCGGCTCATGTCTTTCTCACAAAGTGCAAGGCAAGCAAATGACCAGTCGTATGTATGTACAAATTACCCAGCAAATAAATGAATAAACAAACGAACCAATAGAAGTAGTTTTCACGCCCGAAGCGAAGTTTCACCAGTGATAGGAATGTCTGCCCAAAGCTATTTCAGCCTCAACAACCACCCTATCAGATAGCTCGCCTGTGACTAGATGTTGGACTACAGTCTCCTACATGCCTTATTTCAAAGTAAATATCCGTTTATTCTCTACCTGACTATACACGCGTACGGATATACAAATTCCGACTTGGAACTATCTGCGCAAAACCAAAATCGCTTTGAGACTCCTATTTCAATTTCTTGGGCACTAGACGGCCAAATCCCCTTTACTAATACAGCAAGCAACACACTTTAACGCCATGCCAACCTCGCTCATATTTCAACGACATCCCTACCACAAGGAAAAATTCTACAGATCCTTCTTGAACGGGTGTTCCGGCTTATGGGTGGTTTCGTAATCAACATGGACATAAGCCCTCTCGACATCCGGTAGATCTTCAAGCTTGAACTGCAATTCCTCAGCGACGTCGTGCGTGTCGCGGAGAGTCGCATCCGGGTCCATGACAACATCAACCTCTGCAATGAGCCGTGGACCAGAGTGGTAGACGCGAACGGTGTCGATGCCCTGAATAGCGGGCGAGTGCGTCAGACAGATATACGTGATGAGCTGCTGCGTCTCGACGCTAGCGGCAACGCCCACGAGCAACTTGAACTCCTGGAAGGCCGTGTGGGTCCAGATGCAGATGATGAGGAGGGACAGGAGGATGGAGCCTAGCGGATCGATCCACCAGACGAGCTTGGAGCCGCCGACTGACGTGAGGATACCGAAGCCGTTGATCAGGAGATCGTTGCGGTGGTCTTGCCACAGGATGTCGACCTGGCTATATTTGTCCTTGATGCCCCAGCAGTACAAGAAGAGCGAGAACTTGGTGCCAAAGGCCACGGCAACGGCGATGACGGATGGCAAGTGGAATCCGTTGGTGGCGGGATCGGTGCTCTTGTGCGTCGAGAGCTCCTGGATCGAGAAGGCGACGAGAATGAGCGAGACGGAGCCCATCAGGAAGCAGAAGGCAATGTTGCCCACATTCTCGAGCCGCGCCTTGCCGGAGGGGAAGCGGTTGGCGTCGACGCGCTTGACGGCGCGGTGAGTGAGGATCAGGGTCAGGTTGCTGAAGGGGTCGAATACTGAGTCGGCCGCCGTGGTGAAGAGCGAAAGCGAAATGGATGTGATGGCGGCGTAGAGCTGGAGAATGGATAAGATGATGTTGGCGAGGAAAGAGCCCCAGACGGCGATCTGGTGGCGCAAGTGGTCTTCGCCCGCCTCCTGACGAGCCTCGGTGCGGTGCTCTTCGACCGTTTTCAGTAGGCGTTCGATGGTCTCGTTCTGGTTGCGATAGAATTCGGTAACCCCATTTTGCCCCTTGAGTTTCAGTTTAAGGTTGCGAGGGCCGTCCCGTTTGCGCGAGGTATTGGCTTTGATCTCGTCAAGCTGCTGATCAGTCTTGAAGGCGGATGATAGGTTGTAGGGGTCGCTGCCTCTGTAACGCGAGTTATTGTTCTGGGATTCGACATCGAGCTGGGCGCTGGTCGGGTGGCGTTCGGTTGTATGGTCAAGCTCGACGGTCTCGACAGCCTCTATCGCGGTGCTGGCGGCTGTGTCCTGAGGCCGGCGAGAGGGCATCACATGCGGCATAGGCGAATGCGATGAAAGAGGCGTCGATGTCCCTCTATTGGTGTTTGGATTGAAGGGAGAAGGATGCATTGTCAACGTATGCGCTAGATTGGGGTCCATGGTAGGCAACGCAGACGGAGAGTAATCTCGTCACGATTAGCAGCAGTTGGATCGAATGCTTAACTGCTGCGAGGATGCTGTAGAAAGGGGTCACCTAATTAGAGATTAAGGTTACTAGTTCTTCGGCGCACCCCGCTGAATGAAGTTAACATGAACGTCAGGTCTCGAAAGATAAAGCACGCCACGTTGAAGAAGTCTCGGTAGATAAGACTAGCCAAAAGGACCGTCTAAAAGCGACCTGTGATTGTGCAAAGTCTGGATGAAATCAAGGTCATACCGAGGCGGCCGATAAGGACTTAATAATCGAAGGGAAACATCTCCGCATACTTCACCAACGACCGGCAAATAATACCTACCATCTTCATTTGCTTTTTCATGCTAGCGTCCTGTTGTCTTCAAAGGCCAAGCTAGCCGCCAATGGGATTAGCAGCATACTGGTAGATTGTTAGGTCAGACTAGACCGTAGCAGATAAGCAGCGGACCTGGGATAGGTAGAAGAGCCATTTAGTCTAGTCTTCACCTCGCCTGCCGATGCTTGCTACTAACGGGAAAGTAACTGACGAGCGGCTGACGTGTACGGGAGACTAGAAGTGTGGTACACACTACTACAGAGAGCTCAGCCTACCTACCCAAGACTCGCTCTGTCGACCGTCTCTCTGGGCAGTGATGATCATGATCATGATGGGTCTGTGAGTCCGTCATTGACCATAAGCCAAGGGCAGCTTAGGTAGGTTGCCCTGATTCTGCCACTTCGGTCGGGCGGGGCAGAAGTAGGAGTTCGAGGGATGATGCTGGTGAAATTCGCCATGGTGGGCGAGGCACATCGTGAGGGAACCGATGCAAATTTGCGCCCAATCTCGAAAAATGAAATTCAATCGGAAATCACAATTAGGGAGAAACGTCCCTTCATACCTTTTATACCAGGTAGGTTTCCTGCAGCAAGGGGATTGAGCCAAAACATGGGTCCGTCTCATGTTATGTCGGAGCGATTCGGAACCAACCTTGGTGGCCCCTCATGCCAATTGCCCTTTTTCAGGGTCAGGCCAGCCGGGTAGTACCCAAAAGCATATATACATTCACCTACAAGAACGGGAACGCAAATAAAGGTCATGTAATCTATATACCAGTATACTATTTCCATGATTGATTATGCAACACCATTGAGAAATTATATGCGCAATGCATCTGTTCCACGCTCGTTGAATGCCTTCTTTTAAGCGGCGTCGGCTCGCCGAAGTGGATGAGCCTCTGTGTTCAACACCCACTTATCCAGATCAAACTCTTCCCAATCACCAAACATGAGGTAGAAGTACTTGAGCGTTTCCGCCAGCCAGAAACTCTCCATGCTGTCCACCTGTTCTGGCTTCGACAAAGTCACGTCGTTTAGGGCTGCTGATGCGTATGAGGTACGCGTGTGCTTCTCGACGGCCTCGAACATATTCCAAGCTTTATCCATCCACTTCGCATCGCCGGTCAGTCGGTACATATAGAAGACTGATTCGATGGCTTCCGGTCGTAATTGATATCTCCTGTCATACACATCGACCATGCCTAGAGGCAGTCGACGAGCCTTGACGAGCTCGGCAATCTCCTCTTCTGTCATACTATCGCCCTTTTCGCCAGCACCCCAGTGCTTCTTGATCGCATCGTTCCACTGCGACACTCAAAGTTAGTCAAATTATTGCCTTTTCAAGGGCGAGTCGAGAATTACTTACCCGGTCATCACTCCACTGGCAGTCGTCCTGTTCCTTATCCAGCTCGCATGGGATGTAAAAGAAAATTTCTGGGCCAACTCCCGAGGGCGTGCCGCTGTATGACCAAACACAGCCGTCGGTCAGTTCGGTGGCCACTTTGAGATCCGCGGGCCGATCGAAGATCTTGGCCGCCATACCGACCATACCACCAGTGAAACAGGTAAGATGCTGTGTTCGGGGAGTTGTTACCACGATTGGTCCCCCTTTGGGTGGTTTCGATATATGAACATCCCCGAAGAATCGCACGGGAAGATTGCCTTGGTGTAGTGCACGACGAAGCAGATGCTTCTTGGCAATATCGATGAATTTTTCATACATCCTCCGCGGCTGTTCAAGCGCACCACCAAGAAGCAGATACTGCTTAGGCAGATACTCGTAAGCACTATCGCTCATGCCACCGAGCGAAAACCCATCGCCCTTAAAGCTCATAGGCGATGTAGAGGCATCAATTATGACGGGCCACAATCCTGGGAGGCGAGTTCTGTCCTGCGCGCCTTCCAGCTCATCATATATACGTTGCACAGCGTCGTAGTACTCTAAATTCCCTGTAAGCTGGGACATTTTGGTAAACTCGAGGCTAAGAGACCCAATCTCGGCCAACAAAACCATGCTTGGTGCTCTCTGGGGTTTGCCCTGGACATAGTCTCTCCAGTTGAAACGAGGAATGGGCATCCGGTTCGGGGTATCAAAGGCCGTCATGAGAAGATTAGCTACCTCTGTAGATTTATTCAGCAGGCTAGGGTATTGTTTATCGCTCAATTCATACGCAGCCAAAAAGCCGCCTAGATACCGGATGGTAGTCTCGAATACGTTAATGTCCTTCGCCTGGGTGGTTGTGAAATCGATGTCATCGCAGGCTTTTACGGCGCTTTCGAATTCGTCCTTCAGGCCCATGAGCCACAAGGTATCAAGCGAATCGACAAGCGTGGCAGCCCAACCACCAAAAGGATCTTTGTACTGACCCGAGATGGGCTTGATCTCGTCGTGGCCCCAAGCATTCTCTTTATAGCCCTTCCAGCTATGAATGAAGCTCTCTTTAACAGCGGCCAGCCGCATCAATCGCTCTGCTCTCGCGGCGGCATCCTCTTTCGGCTTGGAGGCTTGTATTTGTGGGATGGGTCGCAAGGGTTTGCCCGTCGGGAGTGTTGCGAGGCTTTCAACACGATGTCGCGTGGGTAGTCGTTCCCATCGGGAATTGCCGCTGAATCTGGTCGAACCGGAAATGGACCCAAACAGACCAGTTTCACCAGATCTCCGAGACCTGTAATACCATGAGGCCAGCACCCAGAAGACAACGACGGCGAGTAGAATTCTTAGACGGCGTACAGCCATTGCGGGCTAGACCCAGAATAGCTCAAGCCTAAGCAGCGTGTGGACGCCAGCAAATCACCATTACTCCGAATGCGATTGACTGCGAGATTGTGACGTAGGTGGTTCGATCGTAATGGTCTTTAGAGGTGTGGATTCAATGCAAACTTGGGACGAACACTCGATACCGAATACAACAGTCAAATAGTATGCCAAGACCTATCCTAAAATAGAAGACGGCGGCGGCGATACAAGGCACATGAAGCAAGGTCAGAATGGTAGAAAATGATGCAGCACAGGAACAGAAAGATTCTTGTCGAGGCCGTAGTTTGGATTTCAGGGTCGTTCTGGCGTACCTACTTTCTAAAGGCTTTCTAAAGGTAAAGGATTGCCCCACTCAAGCTCGCCCTGCAGGTCCCCTGTCCAGGAACTTCCCGGGTCTCTTGTTGCGGAGTGCCGACCTCTGCATTAGGTAATCTATCTAAAGCACACCTTATCTGCTTACCATAACGCTGGAAACGCAGGAAACGTAAGTTGAAGCAGTACAGCTTTCGGACAACAAATCAAACTGGTGCCACAACTTGATTACTCTTGCTATATCTACGCGTCAACATTGGAGTTGAAACAAGAGGTTACAACTAGGTACTCAAAGGTCGTTACACACAAGAGATACGGCCGACGGAATTGTATAGAGCCAATCCACATCGGGCATAAGCTGCAATAAAGGCCCCGGGGTCCGGTACCCACCCGCTCCCGCCGCAGGAGTACACGTTCTCCCCCCACATGCTGCACGCAGATTGACCTATGCGACAGGTGGCATCATTGTCATTATCGCCTACCTATCCACCATTCCATCATCTACCTGTGAATATCACCTCCGTCTCCTCGAGAAGCAAACGCGGAATTGCTCTACTCAAAACCCGCTTCCGCCGGAATAATGGGCACCTAGCTGCCTCCCTGCAGCTTTATCGACCACCGAAATCCATCTTCTTCCGCCGCTCTCTGTTTATCGCTCTGCTCTGTTGCTCGAGATGCGTCTCCTTTGGTATGCCGGGGTAAGCTTCATCTTCACCGGCCCACCACATACATCACCGCCACCATCACGAACTATAACCGTAACCTTATTCATACCCACCAGCTACCAATAGGTTCATTAAATTATAGTAATGCTCGTCACTAACGAATATGTCCTAGGCCTCAACGGCGCTGGCCACCAGCGTCGTCGCTTATGCCTTTAACCAGCGTGCCAATTTCTACTCCGCCATGGTGTACTTATCGCAGAATAACCTCAGCCTAATGGTTAGCCTCATCCTACGCTATCCTGCGCCGTCCGCATGCGAGCCCCATTGATTTCTTTGCTAACCCGCGGATCCCGCCAACCACAGATCCTAATCAATCTTGTCCTACTTGTATATGCCTCTTTTGTCTGGGGCCTTCAACGCCTATGCTATGGCCCCCTCCGACCCGTCGAGATCGAACAGCTCTACGAGAAAGCCTGGTTCGCCGTCACCGAGACCTGCCTCGCCATGACCATCTTCCGCGAGGAGGTAGGCGCCTGGTTCCTGGTTATGTTCACCGCCCTTGTCACGGGAAAGGTGTGGGAATGGATAGGCGAAGGTCGTGTCGAGGTCCTAGAGCAACAGCCCCCGGCCAATCCGAGATTGTTCCATACACGACTCAGCGTATCCCTCCTCCTGAGTGTCGTCTACGATGCCTGGCTGTTGTGGTACGCCGTCCACACTGTTATCCAACAGGCCCGTCCTAATATGATGGTCATGTTTCTCTTCGAGTTTGCCATCTTGGCCACTTGCTCGTCCCGGACCGCCTCCCGCTATATATTATCTCTGATAGAGGCCGATATTGTAAAGAAGCAGACTCGAACCCGACTAGAGGAGCGGCGACGGCTGGTTAGAGAGCAACGCAACGATATCTTGCGACGTAGGGAGTCTGACGATGCGGTTGAGGCTGAGGCTGCCGGACAGGAAGAGCTGCCGGATGAGGAAGATATTGATGAGATGGATATCGAAGTCCCCGGTTGGGAAACTAAGGGACACTGGATACTCAGTCTTGATCTCCTGACAGGTACGTACTTCTACCAAGGCGGCCACATTACTCTCTAACGTCCTCTAGACTTCGTTAAGCTAGCCATCTACTCGGTTTTCTTTGCTATCCTTATGATGTTCTACGGGCTCCCGATCCACATCATGCGCGATCTCTTCATGACCGCTCGCTCCTTCGTGAAACGCCTAGGCGCTCTAATGCGGTATCGCAAAGCTCTACAGGATATGAACAAGTATCCAGACGCTACAGAGGAAGACCTTAGTAGGGAGGACACTTGTATCATATGCAGAGAGGAGATGAGACCATGGGACCCATCCGCTATAGGTGCCGTCGAACGTTCTCGGCCCAAAAAACTTCCTTGCGGTCATATCTTGCATTTTGGTTGCCTTAAGGGCTGGCTAGAGAGACAACAAGTATGCCCGACCTGTCGACGCTCAGTAGTCATGGATGGAGCAGGCCCTGATGGTGCTGCTGCGGCGCAAGGACCTAATGTTGGCGGACAACCTCAACCTCCGGCTCCAGCTGTCCCTGGTGGCGGCGGAGCAGGAGCAGGAGCAGGTAACCCTGGCCAGCCAGCTCAAGCTCGGGGAAACTTACGTGTGTTTCAATTTGGGCCAATCCGGTTGGGCTTCGCTCAAGGAAACGCACAGAATATCCATGACCTAGCTAACCAGCTACGCCTACCCCTTGATGGCGCAAACCAACCTATGGCTCCCGCAGCCATGCCAACGCCAACACCTACATCGCCACCTGTAAATACCGATGGTGCCCAAAGCAGCATAGAAAGTATGCAAGCCCAGCTTCAAGAGATCTCGAATAGGATACAACAAGAGATGTATGCTTTGCAAGCAACTCAGGCTGAACTACAGACTCTATATGCCCTGACGCTAGAATTGAACCGACTCCGTCAAGTCCAGCCCCAAGCTATAAATGGCATTGGCAACCAATTTAGCCACGCGGGTGGGCACACCCATTTCGCAGCCCAGCACCCCCTTCATCATCATCCGAATAGCACGATGTATATTCCTCCCCCCTCCGTAACGAGACATAGTGTGGCTCCGCACGCATCTGCCATTCCCTCAGGCAGTCAAGATCTTCCCGAGGGAGTATCTATTCCACCTGGTTGGTCGTTATTGCCACTCCAGCGCCTCGATGGTCAGACTGCGCAGCAGCCTACAGGGGCACAACATGTTCCAACAACTTCGTCCCATGAATCACTGCTCCAACAGTTTCACCAGCATCATCAGCATCACCCGCATCACCAGCATCACCAACATCATCAGCACCACCAGCACCAGGCCGCACCACATCTCAGTAGAAATAACATAGGTCATAGCCCAGCTGGCACCAATAATTTTTCTACGCCATCAACCGATATCCACAATTCAGTTCGAAATGCTGACGCACCAGGCGGAACCGAGAGGAATTCCGCCCCTCCTACAGCTCGGATACCAAGGGAGCCACCTAATGTCGCTGCCCCTACTCCTGTGGCACCACAATGGGGTAGCCGCTCCCAGCTACTTTTCAACAACAATCGCGGTGGCTCATCTACGACGTCTACCCCGGGAAATTCCAATCAGAGGAACGAAGACATGGCGGAAACTGGATCTCACGGGCCCGACTCTGGCGACAGTGAGGAGGACAATGCATCGGACGCTGGCAGCGGTAAGGGTAAAGCCAAGGCCGTAACGGTCGAGGATGTAGAGGAGGATGAATCAGACTAGGCTATGCCGTTTTTGGCTTTGTACTGTACACTGGTATCGAGAGATTGCATCATGGCATGGCGTTGGCGGCGTTGACTTTTTGTTGTGAAGAAGAAGAAGATAAAAATTAGGCTGGTTTCGCTACTGCTGCAAGCAATTCAGTATGCATCGTTCGGGCCCAATGCTCAGCGCAAACAGACAAGACAGAGATATTAAGAATAGAGTCTTGCTATTTCCATGGTTTTGGAGGCTTTGATGGAACGTCGGGCAGTTTTGGATACGCTACGTGGTTCAAGAGCTCGGGATTCAGGCACATAACCTAGAGCCTTCTTTGACCTATGGTCCCTATCTGAATATACCTTTTATTATCGAGAGATGCATTATCTCGAGGCTGGAGATCACGCTATCGCCACGAGGTTGCAAGTTGCAAGTTGTAAGATGATGTGTAATTCTCAATTTTTATCGGCGCCCTCTTGTGTTGCTAAAATGCAAGACACGTAATGACATTGGTTCAAATTCCTTCAGCACGACGATACAATATTGTCTCCCCCTTCTCAGCAATCGGTTGGCATGGAGATAGCTCTTGCCGGGTTAATATGTCAGATTTACGCGACGCGACGCCCCTTCTCTGATGTTCTAGTCAACATGCATGCTGACGAGGATGCCTCAGCCCACAAACATAGAGCACGATAACCGGAATGAATCAAGAAGTATATCTCATCACGTCAGCCACTCTCGTACGATCCGCAGAATCCGTCTCGCAGTGAAGCGAATATCCCGGAAATGGCGTTCAAACCAGGTTTTGATTCTTGTTATTGCTTTCTGAGTTTCACGTTGGACTGTCGCGGAGCCGAAATAAATAGCGATTGAAATGGCAAACCCGTAAGTGAGGAGAGGTATGACGATGAAAGTACTCCAAAAAGCGCCTGGCATTCGGACCGTGCCATTTTCCGGATTATTGAGAACCGGAAGAGCCCAAAATGTCTAAGGTAGAACTTAGCCTTGCTCTTATGTCGAAGACGTTCAACTCACCGCTAAGAATCCAACAGGGGTGTAGATCACAGTGATAATAGTGAATACGTAGATGGCACGATTAATGGCCATGCTTCTCGTTGCTTCGCGTAGCGAAGTGGCGTTGAATAGCTATAAGGGAAGACATGTTAGCAGAAGTTAACTAAGCGTGGATATGATCGTACTCCGTCTCGAAGACTCTTGATTTCCTCCGCTTTCTGCGCAGCGCGGACCCGAACGGTTTCCGTACGCCTTTTCATAATTTCAATGGCAGTATCCCAGTTCCTTTTTGCGGCATTCAGATCTGTCTCTAGCGAGGAACTTCGTTCTTCCAATGAAAGCCATTCTCTTCTTAGACTCTCAAGTTCATTTTCAGTGGAGTCAACCCAATCCGTTAGGATGCGAAGAAGCTGAAGAGTACTGAAATAGTCCTTAGAGAGCTTAAAGGATTCATCAAACATTAAACGCACCCATTGTTCCTCCCAATAAAATGATCGCAACTTTATATCACGATGTAAGCGCGTGATTTTTAGTATACCGCCTGTGACAGATAGATATCTTACCTCGACCCGAACAATAGAGTCAATAGAATCCATTGCAGACATCCATTCCCTTTCACATTGCTCCATCAGTAACAATATCATTGCCAGGAACTGAGTTACTCCATTTTCAGTTCCGCATGGAATCAGCCCATACGTTTTCCATTGCTCTTCTGTGGCAAATTCAACCGAGCGGTCTGTGAGTATAATGATGGTGTAAGGTCTCCCAGGCGTTTTAGACCATAGCAACATTGACGAAGATATTCTCTCACGGAAATGGTATCCGTTTAGTCTAGCCGTTTGCCGATCCCAGACCGAGGCATCTTTGTACTCGGCTTGAGACTCGTGTGGCACGAAGCACCTGACCCTGTATCTAAGAAAACAAATGGCATCGTACTCAGGAATCTTTGAATTGAGGAACCTCGCAGCGGATGGGATGAAGAAGTCATTCATAAAAGCGTTAAATAACTTTTCGCATGTTTTCCATAATCGAATAATATTAATTAATTCACCTACGAAGTATGCCGGGTCGGTTTTAGACGAGTTTGATGGTTCGATAATGCTAGGGGTGAATTAGAGACAATGGCAACAATGATAGATCGAGTGCGACTGTGGGATTCCTACCACAGTTGTCCTTGAAACGGTGTCTTCATGAATTCCGAGTCATTTGAAACATATGTATCCTACAATTACATGTTAGACGAGGTGTAGCTCTGGCAATTTAATTTCTTACACGGAAGCGTTGCGGCAGATCATCAGTAGGAGGGGTAATAAGCATTGGTTTCAAGGGCTTAGGGAACTTATTTTTTGCCCAAGTATATGCTGCCCCCCTGACCTGGTACGTGGTATCATTTTCATGCCAACAGAAAATTCCATCGGAAGCATTGGGCAGAGCATCTGGGGGTGTCGACTCGTACATGAATTTGACAAAAGAGGCAGCTACCTTTTCATCGACAGATTCATCGGGATCAGGCTCATCATTCGCATTGTCTCCCCTGTGGGGAGACGAGTGACTGGATCGCCCAGATACGGAAGTAGAACGCCGACGAGGGTTTTGTTCTTGTAGTTCAATATTTTGCGATCCCATGTTGCCTGGCAAGGTACTGGTCATAGTTGATGGAGCAAGGAAATTTCTTTCAGTGGAATAAACCAGAAACTACGGAATGGACATGGCAGAAAGAATAAGTTACCCCGCCCCGATTATGACAGGGTAGTAGGTATCTGTTTCGTTTAATTTGTTCGACACGTTATCGAATAAGCAACGTTATCATGCAGGTGGGCTGCCTTGTGAAGCCGCACAAATACTACCTACTTAATTGGCTTCGCATGGCGGTTTTATAGCTGAGATGCTTGTGTGCCGCCATCGCTATGCTTAGCCGATAACTGATCAGTCCCTAGATAGATTACTAAGTAAGGCATGACGAGGCTTACGAGCTTGTTGCTCGGTTGAGTCGTTAAATTCTAAGGCTAATTATCGATTGATTCGACGGTGGACCACTTGATTAAAAGGGGGCCAGTTTATTAAATAGATGGCGAAGAAGAAAAAACAAAACCTAAGGTGAATAGCCAAGTATGTGTTGAAGGTTGTTGAGTTGCCCGATTGTCCTCCAACGTAGCCCCCTTTCTCCTGATATATTTCATGCATACCAACTAGCTTCCCTTACTTACACTGCTTCGGAACTTTAATTGACACCTGTCGAATTAATAAATGACAAGACATAGACACTCGTATCCTGCACAGCGTGGGGATATACGACGTCTACAGGCAAATACAACAAACAAAAGCATCACGTGAGGTCCAATTACTTCGCGTCAGCTTCAAGTTAGACCATTCGACAACATCACGTATCGAGCAACTAGATTCCTTTCCGGCAATGATACCAGGCAAATCGAATGAAATTATGCGAAGCTATATTTTCAAAGACCAGTTAGGACCCGATCTTTTGGACTCTCTACATACGGTGCGGGCACGTCCAAGTATGCATATGGGCAATAATTCGCCATGTGCCGATTATACCATTCAGACACCTTGAGGATCGTCCAGTTCCATCTGCAAACCTACAACCACTACTCGCCGGTGAAACTTCTCGATATTCTTAAGCTTTCATAGCAAAATCCAACGTCGCTGGCAACTATTCTCAGTTCGCAAAACATGCCTTATCGATAGTTGTCGTAAAGACAGCACAACAAGTGTACAAGCCACACACTCTATTCTTAGCACATCCGTGAAGGCATAGCGGGCTCCTGAGCAAAAACAGAAAGGGCCGGAGAAGACGACATAGGAAAAGGCCCTGCGGCGAAGACGTAAGAAAATAGCTAAGGAAAAATAGGCGCCTAAAGGAAGCGCGTGGAATTTGATGGCTTCGCAATCTTGGGAATCTCTTAGATGACGAAGAGATAGCTTACTCAAGTACTGTACACATAACCTACTCCATGGCATTTGATATTCTCGGTCCAGTCTAGTCCATTACCCTCGCGCAGATCAGAGGGGGCGCACCCCGGCCGTCCCAAGCTGCTGGGTCGTGGGGGTCTCGCCTCCTCGTCGGAGGATTGCGGACTTTAAGATGTCTTTTATTTTTAGGACGCTTACCCAGGAAAATTCTTACATGTCCTGTAAGTGACCGAGATAAAGTCTTTCACTACATGCTACTTTCGAAGAAGAAAAAGTTGCTACAGCTCTCTCTAATCACGGGAACGTCCTGCAACGACTATGATTGACGAGCTACCAGTCTAGTGTGTATAGCCAGACCGCCTTATTCTCACGAGAATATGATCACAGTACAACTATATATGCTTCGAAAAACAAGTTACTCGTTAGTCTTATAGGTCTTCCTATGTTCTAAAATGCCATTTGCTCCAGATAGCGTCCACGATTCAAACTGTCGGTGAGATAGCCACGCTACTTCGTACGCCATCGAATCAAAGCCAATCCCTAAGCGAGCCTACTGTAGAAACTCAGGGCTCCCATTTTCTTCAATAGATAACCCTATTCCCGAAATGCGAACGATAAGCTTGGCACGAATCCTACACTAGCTCAACGCCCTGTAAGAAGGGCGTATTACGTCCCATAGGGCTGGCCATGGGTCCCTCAGCTGTGATGACTATTGCAATACCAGTTTAGGTAAACCAGACGTTCGCGCACGTGTAGATAGATTAGTTTACTACTTGTGTTCCGGTATCAGGTGCTTAAGGGATCATTAGTCACCATTGTGGCAAGAGCGGAAACAGTTATGAGAACTAGTGTCTTCCATTTTCTTTTCTCCATAGCTAACATGAAGTCACATGTACGGAAATGGGAAAGCTCGTCTCGATATCTCACGTCATTAGCCTAACTACTACTTAGTTAGTTAGGGCTTCAACCCACCATCAGTCATATGTCTATCGGGCTCGGTATTGAACTTTCCATCGCCTTCGGTGTTGCGAAATTATCCGGTTGTCCCGATAACTACGGATCGGCATTGCTTTAAACCCATGACCTTGACACTAACTAACTAGCTATAGCTTTCTTGTTATAGTGAGTTAGAGTACAGACACGCGGATAGTAGGTCAGAAA
Source organism: Xylaria curta (assembly GCA_022495235.1). Lineage (NCBI taxonomy): Eukaryota > Fungi > Ascomycota > Sordariomycetes > Xylariales > Xylariaceae > Xylaria > Xylaria curta. The sequence goes on along the minus strand of MU375904.1, from coordinate 285,966 downwards.
GATGTAGCTGCCCAAGCTAAACTTGCTCGCTAATCGTCTTACTCTTCCAATGTGTGTTCTTACAAACTATAGCAGTGGAATCGTCTAGATGGAAATAAGCCTCACCGCCGAAGAGAAGGACGATAGAAAGGTAAGAAGAAACCGGGCCCGGCTAATTCCGCGTGAGATCACTATCGTATCTTCCTAGCATCAGCGTAGGAACAGCGGCTACTTGTCTGATAAGCGTACTAAAGCAAAATTTTCTTCTTATGAGAAAAAAATTAACATAATACTACGTATTCTACTAATAAAGTGATACGATGTATCGAGATTACATAAGGCATGCAAAGTGCACGGCAAGTAATCCCGGCGCCGTTTAACTTAGCTACCCTGGACTGCATATGCGAGAGGAAGCCAGGTATGATGTATGTACGATATAGGGCTGACGAATAAGAGGTACATACATAAAGCATCATAGTATGTACATATTCACATATCTAGGCAGAAGCAAACGGTTCGTTCGGTAAGATTACATGCGACGGCTCAGCCACCCATTCTACGTAAATTAATTCCACCTAACCAAATACCAGACACACGAACTCGGAAACCGAAACAGAGATCCTGTGCACGAGTTAGTTACAATCTTCCGTTCCGGCAAGCTGGGGCACATGCGCCCATAGCTGGCGCGGCGGGGGGGTGTGGGCTTGCGTAAGACGCAACGCCGCTTGGGCGAATGCAGATCGTACACTAACTAGAACAGACTTCTTGCACGGGCACGGAGTCTCGGAGCCGATCGGATTCTGGTCTAACTTACTTACTTACTTGTGGCTTACGCAGCCCTAACCTATCGCTTACAGTTGGTGTTAGTCGGTTAATGTGCGAAAGCGTTTGGTGCTGACGGACTAGAAGAAAAAGAACACGAGAATGGTATGGTAAGTCTTCGGATATGGCCGATGAGGATAACGTGTTATTTAGGAGTTCAAGATGAGTATGGCATTACCGTGGAGAAGTTACGATGAAGGAGTGGCGAATTTAGAGGCGGTAGGATGAGTTACAGTCACGGATGGGAAACGAAGTTATGGGGTATTAATGTTCAATTTAGAGGGGTTCATGTATCTTTTGACCAAAGCCATGAATATGAGAGTACCTAGGTATTACCACTGATGCCCGAGCCACCCGAAAACCAAAAACCACCCTGTCCAGACGCCGAATATGCTAAGAGCCGTATGCTGTATGAAAAAAGTGACGATGATGTGGGTATGGTGATGATGATGTAGTGACCGTGACGCCGAAAGGAGAGATATATGTGAAGTCTAAGAAATCCGCCAACTCCATAACCATGCACCAGATGAATTCCACGAAATATGCAAATAGATAAGATGCCAATAAATCAAAACTCCTTAGCCGGTAGCACGAACCGGACCCTCTTCCTAGGCTTTGCAGCCGGTATGTCTATAGGTTGAGTCTTCTTCTCGGAACCGTCATCGAGATTCTCGGTGCTCAGTCCCATCTCGCTCATAGTTTCCTTCTCGGGTTCTTCGTCGATGGACCAGACGTCAGGACTAGGTTCGCGCCAGGAGTGTCGCCGCTGTAGCGGACGGATAGTAGGCCGGCCTCGAATGCTGGCACGTCGAGGCGGCGGGGTGGGCGGGCCAAAACGTTTGGCTAGGCGGCTGGGAGATCCAACATGGAATGAGGATGGTGATAGGAGAGTTTCAGCGCTTCGAGACAGACCATGGTTAGGAGAGCTGTGTCGAGGATGATCAAAGTAGTCCAAGCCGAAAGGTAGTGACTTTTGGGAATTAAACCGTATGTAGTCTTCTTCATCGTCATCCGAGTCGTCGTCTAGGATGGCACAATCTGCCTCCTTCTTGGCCTTGTACCGCCTGAGGCCGTCGAGCGTTGAAGGACTCACGCTTCGGACGATATGGCGGGGACTGTTTGAGTCCTCGATGCCAGCATCAAAGTCGAACTCAAATTCCAAGTCATCATCTCCAGGGGTCGCAGGTGTTAAGAAATATTTGAGAGGATTCTCGGGCCTTGGAGAAATGTCCATGTCCTCATCATCAGTAGAAAGGCCTTCCTTGTCATCATCGAGCGCCGGTGGAAATCGGCTGGGACTTGAAGGCCATAGACCGCTGGATGGCCATGATTGTTGGTGCACTGCATTTAGTGCGTTCGATGGTGAGAGAGGCATGTTGATTTGATTATAGTAGAGTTTGATGTAGTAAGGGTCCTTAATAGCGAAAGGCAGGCTTCCAAGTACTCATCTCATGCTAGGGTGATTTATTTAATTTGTTCACAGGTTAGAGGAAAGGCCACTGTTCCGTCGAATTTGGACCTTTTCAAAGGTGCCGGGCCCAAGCCGGCTCAAAAGGAACAAGGGTAGTGAAGTGAATGTGACTGAAGGAAAGAAGTCGAAGCCTCGAGCCAAAAGTGATCTTTTAGGGTAACACATCAAGAGGAAATACGGCGGCGAAGCCGGATATATATAAATTCCCCCCATGGGCGGCACATAGGCAGAAGGGAATATGTCAGGAAAGTGGCTGGTGCTCCGGGTTAGTCACCTGTCGATCCAGGGAGCTGCCTTGTGGGTTTGTAGGCAAAGATGGTACATCTGTGAAGGTGGTGGTGGTGGTCATCCCGGTCACTCAGCTGTCAAAAAGGGTACGGTGTCTTGGTATCTCGCAAAACCCCACAGACGCGACGGGCGCGCTGGGGAGGGGAACGGTCTATTGCTGCTTATTGCCGTGAATCAATCACAGGGCGCAGGGAATGAAGACTCATATCTTGGACTAAGAGAGAAGCTGAGGACGAAGACATGTTCCCAAAACGGAGCCTTGCATATGAAAGGTGGTGTGCGACCCAGAAGGGAAAACCGGGCGAGGATCAAGGATACGAGCTGCTCCCACTCCCACTCCCACCGAGCACACTCACTCACTCATTCACTTACTCACCCAACTACTCACGAATAATACCAAGTACCAAGGAAAAGAGCAATCTGTCCCCCCACTCTGGTATGCTCTTGTCACTTCGCAGTCTTGTCGACCAGGCATCTGACATGGTTGCACACCCTCTTTCCACTGCCATATCCCGTAGACCCGACGTGATGCACGACTGTATGCGACGCTGTTGAGGCTCGTGAGCTTTCGTACGGTATCATTCGCTGCTGTCTTAGTGAGTCGATCGACATGCATACATGTGGTCAGGGATCGGGATTGTGCATCAACTGCAGCGCGTCCCCGTCCCCGCTGTACCTTGCATAAGTTGGTTGGGTGCTCTCGAGTTGCGCGGAAGCTCATTGCACAACTGCGGTGGCGTGATGCATGCATTTGGATGGGATGGGATTTGGGATTTTCAACAAGATCCGGCTGCTGCGGCTACGAAGTATGACGAAAGTTTGTTGCACTTTACTAGACATACTTGGTAGGTGCTTCCAGTGTGGTATTGCAGCTGCCGTTGGTTGTAACTCTACGTACATATGTTGTATCATATGTATTATTTTGCGCCTACCTGGTAAAGGTATGTATGTACTCATGTCAGATACTTGGTAGGTGTAAGTGAACGTAACCAAGGTATTAGTAAGATAGTGGTAGCTGACGAACTATACTAACCTAACATATATACGCCTACTCGAAGCTAAGACAGCAGAATGACCTTTTAGTCTGATATATAAACAAGAAACGGCCTAGATTACGACGCTAGCAATAATCGGCTTTTGTGAGTCAAATGCGCATGTCGCAGGTGCTATCAAGAATGGCATACAACCCAGACCGAGAAATCTTGGGAGTGGTTGCGCGGACGGTGCCCCGCATCCTTCACTCGCCCCGTCCCAACTCCCGTTATCAATCGTGCAGCATTCCACATTCCACCACCACCCTTTCACCACCTTCGGTGTGACTGGAGAAGGCACTAACGAAATGCAAGCCGGCCGTGCAAGATCTTGTTTGCCTGGGAGGGGTACACACTCGAGGCACTTGATTTGAGTGTTTCGGCAGGCCTCAGGTGACGGAGCTTATCAAGACCCATTGCCCGACTGCAACCCTACAAAGTTCAATAGAGGTTCGACGGTGAACGGTGAATGGCCACTGCTTGCGACTAATGCCCCTCACCGGCAAGATCCGGAAGTTAAATTGGACTAGTTCGACTGGATGCCTTCGTGCCGCCTTGAGAGTTTCGATATATGTGGCAAGTTGCTTGCTTTCCTTGCAGACAGCCAACTCTCCAAGAGGGTTGATGGTGTTGATAACTCACAGATAGTTACTTGGCGCATGGTGTAAGTAGTTCGACCCTCTTTTGCACACACCTCAAGCTAGATAACAAGTTGGCTCGTTCAAGGATGGGGCTTGGTTGATTAGCGGCACCACCACCAAAGGTCCAGTCCAGTCCAGTCCAGGCAAACAGCATCTTTCGTTTTAGCGAGCCAAGCCTCCACACAGGAAGCTCATCTCTTCCTCTTGGGGCTTGTGGTTTAGTGGTATAATACTCCCTTAGCATCTAAATGGCTTCTCGCCACTAGGAATTGGGAGTGGTCCGGGGTTCGATTCCCCGCGAGTCCAATGTCGGTGGTTCAATCCCGCCTATACCCTTGATTTTCTCCGAATTGGTGTAGTGGCCAACATTTGACGCTCTCATAACACACGGGTGCCGTCAAGCCCGGGGTTCGATTCCCCGATTCGGAGTCGTCCTATCTTTTTGGCGTGCCGAGTCCTGGAATATGCAAGATTTTGTTTTCCCCGATGCGTGGAGCAAGTGTGCAGGTGGTGAGAGACATAGGCAGCTTACCTTATCGCTTACCTTATCCACCTGGGTTGGTAGGCTACAGAATGAGTGAATGCATCGGCCCGTTCCCTTGGCTCCCAGCGCCCAGCTTGAAAATGCATACTTTTTCCTTGCATATTGTCTCGTTCAAACAGATTCCCGACAGGAAATTATTGTGTCGATCTCTGGGATGCCTGGCCAGTCGTTGGGATGCCGAAGGTACTATGCATACTGGGCACCAGTGTCATGTCGACTGACCACTCGGTCGCATAGTCTCAAATGCGCAGCTAACCAGTCTCGCGTGTTTCAAGGTTGGGGGGATCTAATCGTGGATCACCCTTCTGTAGATCAACTAATTCGGCTCAACCCGTGTCGGTTCGAATTCTTGGTTTGCTGAGAGCATGCAGCATGCTCGCTCGCACAGCATAGGGCTACCAATCCCAAGACTTGGAGACTCGCGGTTAGCGCGGAGCTCACCAAGCGAAACAAGCCCGATAAATAAGTATCACGTGAAGGGCGCAACCACGTGAAGCAGTAGTAGCTTCCTATGTCCAATCAGCGTATACGTCCCTGAGACAAGAGGAGAGTTGAGAGTTAGACAACTTCGTGACTAGGTAGGTTCGTCAACCCTCCCGCTCCGACTATTCGACAAAGGATCGTCGCGACGGTCACCGTTGCCGCGATCGTCGATCTCACTCACCCGGCACGGTCATACTACCATGATCTTCTGGAGCAATATCTCCTCCCATGAAACGCCTGACTAACTCCGAATCTTCTTATTATAGGAGTGGGTTCGTTCAGATCCGGGTTATTATGCATATTTAAATCTTCTATGACGTCGACAAGCCAAAGATGAATAGTGTTTGGGACCTGCAGCAGTATGTTTTGCACATGGTCGGATCTTGGGTGTGAAGATCCACTCAGCCGGGACCTGGGTTCTGACCTGGGCATCTGGGACCATCAATAAATACCCAATACCAATTCTCGTCAGCCGTACCTCAAGCTTGCAATGGACAAATTGTCAAAAGATGCAATCACTTGATGCATAGCTCCGAGAACAGTATTGAGCTATATTGAGATGAACACGGAGATTCAGTTTCGGACCTGACCGAATGACCATAATCAATGGCAACTTAGTCAATTACCTTCAGTATCGTTGAGTGTTTACTGCGAGATGATTGATCATTCCGCTCAGCAAAAATCCAAGGCTGCTCTGATAGGCCAGGACCCAGTTTCAGACCGCAACTGGACCTTACACCTTGTCTCAGCGTCCGAGTTGGAATACCTGACAGGTCTCCTTGAAATCACAGCCCACAACAATACCGAGGTTCCTAATACCTGTCATCAGCTTTAGGTGGCTTGGTTTGTTTTGTTGCCTTCTTCCGCCTTATGACTATGATGTCGCAGCTACGGACCAAGCTTCATCTTGGCTTGCCGTCGGATGAGACGAAGTGGGAGCAAACCAAAATAACATACTCGACCATGTCTTTCGAACTATACATGGGGAAGGCGGATTCTGGGCATCATGTTCCACTGGCCTAGGTTACCGAGCTGAAGTGCTGTATCAATGATAACCAGACTTCGTTGAATTCCCTAGTAGTATCTTGGGTCTGTTACGACCGTTTTTAATCGGTATGTAGTTTCAATATGCCATGATGATGGTCGAAGAGGTCGAAGAGAAATTGGAGTATAATCTTTCTTAATGCCTATGTTCTGGACTGGACTTGACTACGTACATAGGCATATGGCTAATTTACTATCCATTATGCAAGTTCCTCAACCATATTTGCAAGTGGACTCACTATTGCAGGAAGAGGCCATTTGATGGTCAATGCCTTCATGCTCACGGAACTCTCCGTCCAATCGGAGCTCCATATATGTATCAGACCAGAACATCAACAACACAGTTTGGAGCACCTACCATTCAGACTCTCTGCTTGGTAGACAAGACGCACGCAAGCAAACTGCAGCCGGCTCGATCAAGAGGTATCTCGACTTGCTTGAACGATGGTAAAAACAGCAGGAAACCCGCATATGCCGGCTGGTCGTGGAGCATACCCGGTGCTGTAGCGCAGTCGAGCTCCAAGGATGAAGGCGGGAGAGAGCAACGACCCAGCATTCATCTTGTCCCCTAAACCACCCGAGGCATTGTTAATGCTACGGCCGTTTGCCGCGACTGGGCGCGAGCCTGTCTGTGAAGACATGGACCCATATTCTCCCGAGCGAAGAGACATCAACCACGTCACTCCGCAATTTTAACGGTGATCGGTCATGCCACGATGGGCTTTGCCAAAAAGCACCTAGCACAATACGATCGTGGCATGGTCGGTATCGATATCTTCAAGGTTGGGACGCAATGACGCAGCGAGGTTGCTCCTTGCTTGAAAAAGGCGGTGAGGCTCTCGTGGAAACGACTGGCATCGAAGAACCCAGCCATCGTTCGAAGAACCCAACCATCGTTCTCAACCCATCGTCGGTAATGCCAAGAGACCCCACAAGCGATGTTGGCCATCTTCACGATGTACTATTCCATTCTCACTATCCCTACGATGGAGATGAATATGCTTCTAGCGTCATCTTGGAAAGCCTTATAATTCCTTAGCTTGTTATTCCCACGTGCACAGGGGTGTTCTATGTCAGCCATCATGCTTCATCCCATGCTTCACCGTCAGCGGGGAAGATGATGTAGTTCACGATGCCATTTGGAGTCGTAATCAAGGGTGGTCAAACTTGTATAGCATAGCATATGTACAAAGCTTTACCAATCTGGGAGTTAAGTATCTTAACAGACGTCATCTCACCAAAACACTCAATTATGCCAGTGCTTTGTTGTCTAAAGCTACTTACTAGATAATCAAAATGTGCTTTCGGTAAGGGTAGAATGGTATGTCTTTGGCGGCAACCGTAAATTTTTAATAATGATCAACTTCGTATCAGCATGTACAACATATAATGACCCAACAACCCAACGTAGGTATCAGAATATACGCTGTTAATTCTCAACATTTTTGAACTTGCATAGGAACCGTAACTGATGAGACCAAGTACGCCTTCGTAGACGCGAGACCAACGCGTCCTACGCGATATGCTATGTTGTACTGAAGGGTTAGCAAATAAAAAGCAGTAATGAGAACAGGTATCCTCTTTTCCCACAAAATGAGCCATGGAATGTAGGATTGCATGCAGGGCGGTGCCACACGGTCGAAGCAGCCACACGTACTTCTCTTAGTAGACTGGGTGAGCCAATCCACTTGCATGAACTAGAGGATTCCGAGATTAATGGACTACACCATCCAATTGATGAAGAATAGAAACAGGACAAGTAATGAATCACCCTTTTGGGTATACTGTATCGGAATTCAAGGGGTGCCAACATTGAATTAAGATATTGCCCCCAACTTGCCCCGATGTTACACGGACGCCAACGGAGCTCCTGAAAATGCACCGGAACGAGGCCCATGACGATTTGGGGTGTTAGGTTGCTATCCGTTCATCGAAAGGGGGGTCTTCCAGGACATCCTACACCGTCGCTATTCATCCTACGGGGGCTGGGTGTGCTCTGTGTTGGAACAAGTAAAATGTTCAGCGACGACCGAAGGCCAAGGGCCTGCAGACCGCTCTGCCACGTCCTCCCTACAGTACAGGTGCAGGTAAGCAGCGAGTTACAGCGCCCTCGATGGGGCATTCCTGCAAGAGAGCCACGCGTGACCTCATTCGCGAGAGCGCATTGACGACTCCATCGTCGAGGCCTTATACCGTAGGTGGATACCAAAAGTACATGTGTGTGTGGTGTATGTGTGTGGTGTAATTGCTCTACTTAGGTTGGTCTCGTCTGGACCCCACCATTGAGGCCATTCAGGGTATGGACGAGTTGCTGGCTAATGCAGGCGTCCTCTTTACTGTAGCCCCCAGGCAGTAGAGGCGGCGTGCGAATGGGAATGGTTGCGTTGGCGTCCGTATTCTGCCTGCAACCAAGGAGGAGCCCAGTCGACTGGCTGACTGCGACTTGCCTGGACTTGCCTAGATCTCCCGCACAAGTAACCTGCTACTAGACCGTCTGGATGGAGTCAAAGGGAGTCATAAGCCGGACATGGCGCTGCGTTATATGCTGCGTTGTCCAAGACTGTCTGTCGCACCACCCTCCTAGCAACTTTTGCTTTGCTCCTCTGAAATGCCTATGCAGCCATACAAATCTCAATAGTAGAGCCACAAAGAAACCCTAAGCCATAACAAAATTTTCTTCCTCGCTTTATCTGTCTGAGTGTGTTCGTGGTATTATAGAGTATCAGCTTGCAAGTTTTGTCTTGCTTGCTTATTCAGATTTTTTTTTTCACGGGAGTATTGATACCCAAAGCCCAACTTGGGCACTAAACCCAAGACACAAAGTTGTCTTCTGGCAAGAAAGTATTGGAAACGCCGCAACTTCTAGACTTTTGGTTCTCCGAAAGACAGTTTTCACCTTTGGAAATTAGAATCTTCCTCCTTACCGAACATAGCACCCCGCCAAGTCGCACATCTTGTACTGGTTTCACAGAGCACAGAGCTTGTCTGATCTGTCACTTACACGCTTACACCAAAAAAAACCCACTCACCAATATTCAGTACGGCCTAACATTCGCCACTGGACACGCCTCATGATAGCACTGCGAGCGCACACTTACACTTACAACACCTCCGCACAGATCGACATATCTTCGACAGTAATCGCCCCGGCGATCTCCTAGCGAAGTGTCCCTTGCGACAATTACTGGCATGAGAAGCCGAACCCACGACAGGGAAGACCTTGCTCTCACGCTTCTTTGATGGGTGGTTCGGATCACTCAGAACCCAACAGGCCACGGAATAAGGCGATCAGTTTCAGGGCCCCGTTAAGGGATCGTTCCCAGTCCAGCGTCAGAGCCGCCCTGGATTGCTGGATCTGTCGGGATCTTGCTTGCTTACCGACCCGAGTTGGGTAATCTTCATCCCGACCAACAGGAGTAGCAGGATATTGTGCACTGAAGACGACGCCAAGCGCATCGCACCATCTGAACACGGCCTAGGCGATCGCATTGCTGCAAGCACTTGTAATCCACGCTTGGTCCGACTATCCGCATAATACTTATAATACTATCTACACTATCAGTGAAACGAGTCAACAACCAAAAAAAATAGCTGGCACTAATAGGTACTATTATTTTCTTTTTGTGTCACAGTTTGAAGAGAGGAACACCATCCTCACCTGCAACGTCAGAATAAGCGACAGCAGACTATCGAATAGGGCTCGTACAGTGGGCGAACCCCTCTGAACCAATACCTAATCGATAAATCGATAGCACCCCCGACTGACTGCCCGCCCGCAGGAATCTCCCCTCCTCAGCTCTCCTCACACTCCCGTCGGCAACACCACCAAACCACCTCCGTCGCCTGGCTGACTGCCTGTCTGGTAAACCGCCCCCTCTCCAACTCTGTGCCGCCCTCCCCTCCGTTGCTCGAGAACAACGGCTTCCCTGCACACTCGTAATCCTACCGCAAACTATTGTGTGCAACAGCCCTTGTGCAAGTTTGTCGCCACGCCTCTTCTCCCACCGCACATCTCCCGTCAACCAGCCAACCAAGGCCATTTCTCTCTTTGTCCCATCATCCACGACGACAACACCCCTCTATCCGATTCTGCCCCCCCCCTCTCACACAGCCAACCACCATTGCCCAACTGTCTGTCCCCCCGCCAAGAGGTGTTGCGACAGTGTTCCTACGGTGACCCTGTCTTGTGTCGTCTTACCCGTCGACCTATATCCGCCTCTCTGGGGCAACCCTCCTCTTCGGGAATTCTCCCCTCTTAACTCTTCTGCTATTGCGACAGTTCCATATATGCTACTACTCGACTAGTTCTCGAACGCCCTTCCCATAATACCTCATTTTATCCCCCGTCTACTTATTTCCTCTCAATAAGACCTTTTTAGATTCTTTCTATATAGAATCACATCAGTCTTCTGAACTATTCTTCTTTAGACAAACTTAAAACCAAACTATCTAACTAGTCAAAGTCAATTGCAGAACCTTACCCGAACATCTGGGACCGTTGACCAACTAGTCAGGCACCTCACCACCATCTCGCCGTCCAACCCCGCGACACTTACAGCAGTTTAAGATCTGCCTTCAAGGACATAATTAGTCCTCACAACATATTCAATATCGCATTATTCTCAATTCGCCCTTGTAAACTGTCCTCATCATGAAAAAGCGCAATTCAATGCCTCCGTCGCACGTTGCGTACATGGAGGAGGCCGACGACGATGGCCACGTCCTCTCAGGAGCTGAACCAAAGTACGCCCGGTCGGTGGCCCCTGGCAGCCCTCGTAGACAGCAACCCAATACAAGTAAGACCCGGAGAGACTCGCGACGTGCCGCGGATGTTTGCAGTTCGACTGATTCCTCAGATTCAACCGCGCATCCCACGACGAGCAAAGGGAAGTCGAAGAGCAAGTCCAAGGACGAAAGAAGATCAAGCGCCGTCGTCGTTTCCTCAAAACAGCGCCCTACCGTACGATCAGCCAAGACAGCCCCGTCTCGACCGATGGATGACCCGTCAGCGTACTACACCGTTCCGCATCATCCAGGCCCCTCGAGACCCCGAGCACAAACTCGCCCGGAATCTTATTATGGTCAGAGCCATTCACGACCGCCGCCGCCACGGATGCCCATTTCCGGGCCTGCTTTCTTTCAACCTCCGCCCCCGGGCATGGTGCCACCTTCCTTCCCTCCGCCATCGTGGCAGGCCCCATTTCCCGGCCCTATGCAGCCACCCCTTCCACCTCCGCCTGCTCCTATCGATCAATTCGGTCCCAGAGATATGGGTCCTAGAGATATGGGCCCTAGAGATCTAGCCATGCGCTTTAGAAGGCCTTCATCATCCATGGGGTTTCGCCAGGTATCTAACCCCTATGAATATGAGGCTTCCCCGGAGAGATCTATGGAAAGATCTTTGGAGAGATCTATAGCGCGGCGTTCTTCTGTGTCGAGAAAGGTCAGCAAGGAAGTCAAAGAACATGAGGATCGGAAGCGCATGCCTCCGCCTCCCCGGCCTAAGTCTACCCGTCCAGAACGTGTTGAGCGCCCCGAGCGCCCCGAGCGCCCGGAACGCATAGTACTCAAACCGCAGCCATCATCGAATCCTGTCAGGAGAAAGTCCGTTGTTTTTGATGACGATGACCTGGATGGTGACAGCACCGTGTCCTACGATGTTCGTGAAACCCTTCGGCGTGGGTCTGGGGTTGAGTATGGCTCTAGCCCCTTTCCCTTTCACAATTCCCGCCAAAGTTATGATGCCACCGAATCAGTTTTTGATTACGAGGACGACGAAGATGAAGAAGAAGACGAGGATGAGTATTACTATGAGGAGGAACTACCACCACCACGACCGAGATCGCGGAGTCGACGAAAGTCCCATGTTGGGATTGAAGACAAGATCCGAGATGCTTCCCGGTATCAGGATAACATGGGCGGTGGACCGACACCGGCCTTAACTGCCGAGGCCCTCCGAAAGGTCAAGACTGGTGGAAGCAGTCGATCCACCCGGAGCAGCGCTAGCCGGGATGAAAGCGAATACAAGCACTCAGCGACAACACACACGACTCGATCCAGCAGCGGAGAAGACGACATCACTATCAAAGTTTCTGCTGGCTGTGTTGTTGAAGTCGGAAACGTTAAGATCCACTCTAGAGACGGTGGTGAAGTCAGTGTTGGTCGCACCGGCACCTCACGCGCGGGCAGTGACCGCGGAACTTCGATTTATGGCGATGAGCGACTTCTGCGAGACGACCGAAGGAGCCGCTCAGATCGCTCATCGACTCGGATGCGCGCCAATTCACAAGCAGCATATGCACGAGGCCTCCCCGCGCCCTCATCATACACGCCTTCTCCACTCTACTCACGGTACGATTATGACGATGATTCATCATACTAAAGACTCGTTTTTCACAATGATCAATGGATAACATGATCCATTTTACGATTCATCAAGCAAAGCGGATAGTCCATTTTGCAGCACAATTCCTTTGGAAACCTTTTTCTTTGTTTTAATGCTTTTTCTATTGTCAGATTGTTACGTTTTTGGCAGGGCATCCCACGTTCTTATGTCCTTGTATATGAGAGATGAGTCGAAGGAATGAGTGATGACGAGGTTGGAAAAGTGATGGATGTTTCTTATTCTGTTATAATCATGTTTTAATCTGTCATTTTCTCTTTAAATACGTCTCAGCGTTCTTGTGTTTGTTTGTCTTCTTTCACGCAACCTTGGCTGGGCCATACTGCGTTGGCGATACCCTGTGCTTTGAAGCCAAATTCTTCCCATGGTCATGGCAATAAGAGTTGGACCGATAGATGAACCTGTACAGCGATGAGGCTCGCGCTTCCAATCGCATTTTCTTTCACACGAAGGCTGACCCGTCGGTAATATTGCATGGGCTGGGATGGCCGTGTCGCCAAGCCCCTGACTAAAGCATGGGTGTCGTGTGATGATGGGCATCTTGTTTGGGTTTGTCGGTATTAAGCGCCGAGGTGGTGCAGGAATGACGTTTCATGTGTGGGCGAGGCAGTATCATTGATGAGACGAACAAATACGGCTTGGGGCTTAGGCGCTGTTGGACAGAATGGTGCATACAATTGGGAGGTCTCATGTCATTATGAAACGGACACTATTATTGGCTTGTTTGGCTTGTTCTGCCATCCATCTACCTATTAGCGATTTGTAGCTACTATCTATCTACATAACAAGCTACGTAGTCCAACAATCTACCGCTCCCTAATTTTTCCGCGATCCATTATTTTGAGGTTTCATGCTATAACGTAGTCTGGGTATAACTGGTAAGGTAGCATTGATAATGCACAGACATTGGGGTAGGTAGGTTGACGCAAGCCTGCGGAACACTCTCTGTCTGAGTAAGTTACTAGTAAACGATGCCATCAGCAGACTTCGAAATGGCTCATTCGACTACACACACCCATCTACGTGCTATCACCCTCCTTTGCGTGCCAAATCCCATGAGTAGTAGGTACGTAATGGTTCAGCAGGTCAAATTTGAAACCTTTTAATGTGTAACCCTAAATGTATGAAAATGAGCGCCGGCATTATACTAAGATTGCTACAAACCTTGACACACAACTTAACACATTGTCGTATTGTCAGTTGTTCTTGGGTCTCACAGCTGAGATTAAGTGCAGACACGGAGGATGGGCTCGGCGGATCGGCGGGCAGCGCGCATGAACTGCTGAAAATTGATCCGCACAATTGTGATTGGCAGCTAACATTAATAACGCAGTGTTCTTCTTTGCTGCCTGCTTCAGGGGATTTGTGGCGTCTCTTGATTTGCTTGCGAATTCAGGCCCGGACGGGAGGGGTGACGGGTAAGCGAACGAATGGTTATGTGCTTGGATGACTGGCAAGATTAGGTTTGTTGGTAAGGCTTATAGCATTGCTGGGTAAGGCTTGGCTTATGGAGGAGCTGAGTAGAAGTGGAAGTAAGTACGCGCGGTTTGCTCGATGGTGCTATGTAGATAGAATGTGAGTGAGGGTGGATGAGAAGGACGGGAGTATTCGAGCATCTCCCGCGATGCAACTGTTCGAGTAGGTAGGTATCTACCTCTGTGAAAGTTATAGCTGGACAATACGAGGTGATGCGCTAAAACCGGTACGCTATCTGTCCCAGCCAGATGGTGAGACGTTGTCGTGTTAGGGGACCCTGGTGTAACGACCCCACTCTAAATTAGTGCCCGAATAGGCACTTTCCCCTTGGCGGCTGTTGCCCGGCCATTGCCCTCGCGGGACGCTTTGTTGACTTTACGACGTCACCTGCCGTAAAGTTGTGGCTCATATGCGGGCTGTTGCCCAACCACCTGCAATCAAGCTACCTGAATCCTGATAAGCCCAAAGCAACACTGCCCCCACCAATCAATCGCCTTCACCGCCCATAGAAACCGCGGGACAACGAAAATTGCGGTATCCTTGGTTGTCTCTATTCTGCTTCGCTTTGATGTTACATAACATTCCTTCTTAATTGCACACACACACGAGCCATCACACGTATCATCACAACACCATCATATCGGGCCTAAGATCTCGTGTTAAGGGTTAATTCATCGTACCGCCGAGTTGATCGGAGAACTTTATCATTCGCTCGGCTGGGTTTTCCAGCGGAAACCCAACCTTAAGCCGAGTCTCTGGAAAGAATCAACAAGAGACGAACAATTATCACGACAATTGTTATCAAAGTCCAGCAGTACACATACTTCGTCAGAGCTACAACTCCGTCATCACTCACAATGGCACCACTCCTTCCAACACTGGCGGCCCACGCCCGCAGCCTCCTCTCCTCAGCCGCAACCACGCACTCTCAAGCCGTAGAAAAAGCCTCGACTCATCTATCCCAACTAGGACCACTAGCCGCCCGCGCCATCCTCCTCAGTCGAGATGACGACAAGAAGAACATGGATCCGCAGCCGGATCCCTCGCACGGCGTGACGGACCCGAACAACATCAACAACACGGCCATTTTTATTCTCTTCGGGCTGATCGGCGTGGCCTTCGTGATCACGGGCATCTGGTTCTTCTTCTGGGCCAAGAACGGCGGCTTCTACTTCAAGCAGGACGACTGGGAGGACTACAAGTCGACGGTTCTCCGTCGCAAGGGCCCCAACGGCACTATCTTATCTAACGCCACGCCCAGCACCAACTTGGGCGGCGGCTCCGTGTACAAGGACGTCGACGACGGCGCCACCGAGTACACGGGCGGCCTGACGCAGATGACGGGCGACACGGGCGACACCATGAGCACGCTGACGGGCATCACGGCGGGGGCATCGGATATCGCGGGCCGAGAGCGACGACGACGCGCCCGCGAGAAGAAAGAACGCGAGCACGAGAAGAAGCGCGATAGGAAGAACAGGAAGAGTCGCCGCAAGGTAGGCGAGGATGGTGTTCTAGTCGACGAAGAAGCCGAGGCAGACGCAAAGCAGAATCTCCGCGCCTACCGCGCCGAGCGGGCCGCGCGCGTGGGCGGGCTGAACAAAGAGGCCGAGGGCTCCGAGTGGGAAGGGTCTACGAATCCGGAGATGTCGACCGTGTCAGGTAGCGAGCTACTGATGAACCGCCAGAGCACGCCGACATCAACCCCGACTAAGGAGAAAGAAAAGGAGAAGCGCAGGAGTCGCACGGCTGCTACTGCTGAGCCCTACGATACCGCGACAGAGATGTCCTACGACACCAGCACCTCGCAGACGACAAGCCAGGCACCACCACCCCTATCCACGAGGAAATCAGGCGGTATTCGCAAGGTCTATAGCACGGCCGACCGGACCAACTCGCGGGAGAACGAGCGTCTGCGCGCCGAGGCAAGACGACTAGCAGAAAAGGGGCGCTCCTCAGCATCCTCTTCCTCGCGACGGGACTTCAGCTACCAGCGTGCTGATCTACGGGGTCCCGGAAGCGCCATCACTGAAGAGCAAGGAGAGACGGGATCTCTTATGGGTGGTGCCGTCACGGCCCACGGACGCTACCTACTCCCGCCCACCGCCGAGGAGAGCAGTGATATTGCCGATAGCGACCTCGGTACGAAGTCGTACAAGCACTATATCCCCGGCATCTCCTCCGAGCCTGCGGAAAGCGCGGTCGGTAGCTCTGCTGCTGGATCCGATTATACTGAGGATCGCCGTGAGAGGCGTAGGAGACGCGATGCGGAGCGGGCAGCGAAGGCGACTCGTCGGAATTAAATGTGACAAACTCTAGGTACGGTTGAAATGCGATCAGGGAGAACGAAGTTTTATATCAAGAGGGAGGGTCGGTCATAACGTGATTACTGTCTGTCTATCCGGTAGTTGGCGTTTTCATTTTTGGTTTTCGAGCACGAGTTGATGTATACGAACAAGCAAGCATGCATCTGACATGACGGGACACGAAATGCTTAACAGATAGGCATGTTCACTCATTTCTACGTCATTGATGATGGTAAAAAGAAAACAATAGGGTAGACTGAATGACTGGGCCGCGAAGTCTGCTGGCTATAGAACAGCCACGTCATGTAGAATAGGTACATAACACACACACACACACGTAGACAATAATACATTGTAAACACAACAAGTGGGGCGGTAATGACTGTGTATTAGGAACTATCCAACATTCCTATAAAGAAAAAAAAGCTAGTATAAAAGTGATCCATCTAGAATGTCAAATTTTCCCAAAGCCGGCCAGGGACTAGGTTTACTAGAACCCAAACGTTATGAGATGCACACAATAAGGGGAAACTGCCCACAAAGCAACCGGCTCTTCTTAAGTCCAGCCGATTGCGAGTGGGTTTGCGTCTAGCATACTGTCGATATAAGCTGATTGGCATGCCCTTCGTCTACCTTGTCCACCTACTCGGCACTGTAATCCGAAAGGCTCCGCTAGCTAGTCTTCGTGTACAATGCGAAGCAGAGGCCTTGGAGTTGGAGAAGCTGCAGTTGTCGGGCCGTAGTTAAGGACGTATAGATGACGATATGGCAGTTCCGAATCGTGATTGTTGACCCCTAGCGTTAGTCTGTGCGTCTTTGTCTGCAGGATGCTACTTTATCAGCAGAGGAGTATCGCTCAGTAATTACTAGTAGCGGGGGAATCCGTCACGATTGGGGGAAAGATAATCAGAGAAAAGTATTTGAAGTCGGGAAGGTGAAGTGTAGTGAAGTGAAAGGATCATCAAGTCGTTAGGTTTGTATGGAAATGCCAAGCTTGCATTCTGCTGTCCGTCTCGTCACCTTTGGCATTTTAAGGTAGGTTCGTAGGTTCCGCATAGGCCCTTTTTGCATTGGCTTGGGTCTGCCAAATCACAATTCTCTCGATCGCAAGAGATGTCGGCTTAAGATTTCAGAGAGAGAAATCAACAATAAAACGTGGTATTTTGATAGGTAGATAGGGAGTCGTCAGTCGCTATATGGTAAGAGCAACGTGGGGGAGAGGGAGATAAACACCCTCGGATTTCAACGTAAATGATATATTTGGATTCCGCTTAAAGTGCAGTCTTGGGGTGGCGCGCAGAAAGTCTGCGTTCGTATTGCTTTATCTTCTCGACTTCTTGCTTGGTTTTTGCATCTTGTCGTTCCAGCATTTGTCGACGGCGTATGAGACGCTATCGAAATAGGGGTAAGGGATTCGGCCAATAAAGAACACTTTGACGTTGTGTTCGATTGTAACTAGCTTTGAGTAGTTAACCCGAGACTCTCTCGCAAGTGTCTCTCCTTCAGCATAGATCTCGAGCGGTACTGGATCAAAGCCTAGGTCAGGTTCATTTTTTAGGAGTTTAGGTTTCTGCCCCGCCGCATAGATAATGCCGTGTTTACTGGGTCGGACACCTTTCTTGCCGCAGCCTCGTCGATCATACGTCAAGATCGGCCTTCTTTGTTAGCAAACAATTGATAGTGTAGCTTTTAAGGATCCTTACACGCAGGTGCTGTGATGACTTTCATCTGTGCTGACTATGATAAATCTACGGTAGCCTATATAGAACTGACCACCAGAATCGTTTATGGCCCTGAGGTCGGAAATCGGGGCATCACCAGCAACTTGACCTGTAGGCTCGGACCACAATATCTTGAAGACCTATACCTAGCCCTGTCAGAGATAACCATACAAATGTAGACTTGAAGTGGTTTGAGATACTGACCTCGCCGGGTTGGAATTTGTAAGAATTTTCTACGACAAACCCTGTTGTCTTTAGTACTGTCGACATTATAGGTTCTTAGGGGGCTCGACTCACGATGGTCAATCGGCTCCACATTTCCCGGAGTCCCACGTATTATTGATGTATCTACATCTATGAAACCCGACCGCGGTGGGACGGGTGTGCCGCGAGGGGTTGTTTCACTATCCCCAGGCCCGATTGGGTCTACAAATTATGAGGATCAGAGCCGTGTGGATATGCATGTAATGATACTTACTCAGATCGTAGGTACCAGGGTAGATAGACCCGGAATCATATTGAGGCCCGGAAGTAGATGGTCCACCGACGCGGCTGTTACCAAGTATCTCATCTCGACTATTCTTTAGAGCTTGCTGAAGCTCATATTCATCATGGTCGCCCGGCTGGGGATAGTAGGCATTGCTGGAGGTCCCTCTGTAATCTTCTTGCTCAGGGACGAGGCCTGAATCTGACCATGTTAATTCCAGCTACCGTTGTTACTGGGCTCGGAGAACTAACGTTGAGGGTAGTCATCTTGACTATAGGAGTTTGTGGACGATGATACTGATCCGAGTCGACTATGCCCTTCATTATAATGAGCATCGTGAGAACTGCTGTACGATACCCCTTTACCCTTATCTCTGTGCGAGTGTGAGTGCGAGTGCGAATGCGAGGGCGAATAGCCATGACTATCGTCGTAATACGTATCGTGCGTATACAGCGGAGACGCAGGAATGTCAGCGGCTATCAAGCAAAAGTGGTTGGTTAGCGTATGGTGTCCAAATTCCCGGACTGCTGAGGGGATGCCGTACTCGAATGCTCAACTGGCAAGTCATTCTGCTCTTGATATGGGATATCCCGATTGTTGTCGTAGCCAGACGAGTTGACGTCAAGACCACCAAGGCCTGCCGTCAGTTGATCGATTGTAGCCTCAGTGCGAGGTGTACGCTGGTCATTCGTAGTAGCCCCGCTGTTGTAGTTATTCTCCCACATATACTCAACATGGCCTTTATTTCAGATTCAGCATGTGAGCAATTGGAAATCTATTGAGAACGCTAAGCGTTGGGAACACACCTTGCCGGTCTATTCGCTCGCAATAGTACCTCTGTTGGTTTTGGTCCCATTTCCAATCACTCCATGGGCCGCCCCATGATTGGGAATGGGAATTCTTTGCTGGATACTTTTTTCCATGCATTGTACCATTGTGTAGCCCCGCCTTGTCATTGGAATAGTAGTTGACGCGGGAAAGGCGCAGTTCGTGGCACGAGTCGTATCGGCTCCACGAATTCGTGGGCGACTAGCCGATGCTGCGTCTTCGCCTTAAATGCGCGATGCGGCTCTTCAGCTGCAGGCTCTACCCGACTTCGGGCTCGGCCGGGGTGAGTAGCAGTATCAAGTCGGAGAAGATGTGAGAATTAGTGTTGCTGTACGCTACGCTAAATTGTTGGTTGGCCCAGATGTACCTTGTGCCTTATGGTTGTGGCCAGGGAAAGAGGACTGGCCTCTGAGGCTTTAACAAGGTGTAGTTTGCAGACAGGACCTCAAGACAGAACCTAAACTCACTTGAGGACCATGTGAGAATCGAATAGCGATGTGGGCAGGGGTAGGCTTGCGCGGGAATCTCAAAAGGGCAAACTAAAGGGCCCCGCTGGGTTAGATAGACTAGATGGCAGACTGCATGCCCTCGGGAGATAGGTTAGTCCAAGTCCATGACAAGTGCTGCTTCATTCGGCGCCTCCCATTTGCATCTTCCAGTTTGGAAAGGGTGTACTGGATGGGCTGACGCTCTCTGCTGGCTGCGTTGTTTCCAGTCCCGCAACGCGAACATTCAAACCCATAAGTAGGAAAGACTAGGAAAGACTACTGGTCTTTACAAAAATTGGGAATTTCCAAAAGCGTGCTCGAGCATGACAACAACGCAACGATGACCCACAGTCAAATTCGAAGAACAAGGCAAAAGACAAGGGTCTTGTGCGAGTCGAGCAGGTAGGACAGGACGAAGTACTCTACATTGCTGCTAGTTGAACGGGCTGTAGTCCCTGGCTGCAAGCTGCAACGTTGTTGGTCGAGGAGCAAATACACCAATGCAGAGTTAACAGTGGCCAGTAGCGGAAGGCGGACCATTGTAGCACAGCTTGGTTCTTGGCGCGATGCCGTCCACGAGGGGGGTGTGAAGCGGATGGTGGACCAACGGAAAGCGGGCTCCCCCCCAGTGTTTCCCTAACAGATGAGGCTCTGTCATAAGTATCCGTATACTCAGCAAACCATCTGCGGCCAATTCTGCGTCATGTACGTGTTGCTGATGCACCTGAAGCCTAGCGTGGTGTATTTCGGGGGTTTCCAGTGCTGACCAGCAGCTGGCCGGGGTCAGGGTTAAGTTGAGTCCCGATGAGAGAGGAGATATTACAAGTTGATGTGAGGCTTGACGTTAGCGGGAGCATGATTGGCGATGCGCAATATGGCTTTGATTTTGTTGATGTTGTTGTTGTTGTTGTTGAGACAAGAGATAGGACGAACGGGAAACCGTCCATTACGTGTTGGCCCGTGAATACTGTACTGTACTCAGGTAGGTACTGAAAGATTTTACATATGTACCTGCCCCCAGGTAGGCAGAATAACCTGCCGCCCTTACGATGGAATCAAGTTATTGGAGTGGCCCCATTAATAATAGAAGAAGGAGCTAGATTAGTCCTTCCCGGATTGATTTGATTGATTTGGCTGATACTACACATACATACGCCTGCACCCTCCCCCAAAACCATTGACTGCATTGTGCAGCTCCCCTCTGTCTTTTTGGGTTCTTGAACCGCCTTGCCTTATCTGTGCTGTGTAGCGCAGGCATTTTGCTCGAATTCCCATCCTTCCACTGTCCCCACCATCCGCCTAAAACACGATCCACCATTGCGGAATTCGCCATCTATCTTTAACTTCACCTACATATCTACTTTACCTATCCCGTCTAGTCTAGCGCTGTCCGGTATCGCCAGCCAAGGAACGGCCCGAGAACCGCCAAACCCACTATCATATACTTTCATACTTTCATACTAATTACTACCTGCTTGTACCGGCTAACAACCTCTGTTGCGGCATCATCAGCCTTGGTCTCAGAGGCGTAAAGGCAAACAAATAATCAAACAAGCAGACAAACAGACACTACAGACAGATATACATACAGACAAACAAGAAACATTAAGCACTCAAATAAAATGCACGATCCACTCCAGCAGTGAGCGCGTTGGCGTGTCCGTCCAGCGTCATCACTCGCTAGCAGTATGTATTTTGCCTTCAAGATGAACCATAATGCACATCCAACGAGAGCTCAGCCGAGTCTATCTACTCCTAGACCGTCATGGCTCCAGACGTGAGCTTCTCAACTACTTCTCCGGACTGCGCGACCGATGAGGACGGTTCGACGGATCCCGATGACTGCTCCTCCGTCTCCGAAGATCATATTCATATCGGCGTCTCTCCGCGTCCGCCGATACCTTTCAATTTTTCCAGCAACGCCATATCCAAAAGCCTACCGTCGAAGCTTGCGGGCTTCGTGTCGCGGGGACCTGCACCAGTAGCTCGCAGCCAGTCAGCACACCCGCATTCGAAATGGAAGTACCAACACGCGTCAGGTCCTCCACCGCGACCGCCGCCACCACCACGTCCGCCTCCTTCTCTCACCCAACCATTATCAAATCCTCCATCGGGTCCATTAGATAAACATGATAGACGACGTAGTGGCTTAGCCGAGCTGCGATACAAGTATGATAATAGGAGTCACGGCAACGACCGCAACAGTTCATTCAGTTCTGTACGAGACGGTGGTGAGCCGGAGGCCGAGACAGAAGGGCAGTCAGAGCACATTCAGCGCCTGAGGGAGTACTATATTGAATTAAATAACCAGCGATCGTCGCTAGTAGGAAAATTTAAAATAGCCCTATCCCAGCGAGCTCACGTTCGCGGATTACGACAGAAAAAGGATGAGGCCGATAAAAAATTCATGGCCGCTGCCCGGGCACTGTTTCCCGAAACTACACAACTACATCAACTGCATCTGCTTTTCGACACTATGCAGAAAACTTATGCAGGATACCAGGAAGCCGAGCAGCGCCTTGAAGAGGGCATGAATGAGCTACAGCACAGTCAAGAGGATCTGGAACGACGAGAAGCAGCTTTCTACAATGCCGCTGTGAACGCATTAGGAACATCTCTCTTAAGTATCGACGAGGACCAAGACAGCCCCTCGGTTAAGAGCGAAGATGTATACTTGCGTGGTATTTCTGGTGATCGTCCAGAGATTATCCATCCGCTTTACGAAAAGCTACGTGCTGCTTTTGGAGAACTGCAACTCGCTAAAGAACTCTTGGCAAACACACAGATGAAGCGAGCAGCCCTTCATGCTCGGAAAACTCAACCATTGACGGAAGACGGCCTTGACTTACTCGAAACATACGGTGATGCTGGGAAGAAGAAAGCGCTCGAGTTGAGAGCCATGGCACTTATGACAGATGAAGATGTCGAACAACTCCAAGAATATGACGTGTTGGAGCAAGATGCAAGGCAAGACATCGAAATCTGGACGGAAAAGGTCAGGATACTACAACAGGAGTGCAGAGACAGTGGCGTATTGCCTTCCTCCTCTTATTTTCAGCAAGAAGGCTTTGGACTTGACTCTTTTTACCGAGATGAGATACGCCTTCCACCTAATTCGTTCGTCAGCAATGATGAATCCGTAAATCTAGCACATCCGGTCTTCCCCCTTCTTCTTTCTAATCCAACACACCTGCTGCAGGGCTTCCCGCAGACCTCGTTACAATCCCTAAAAAGAGCTCTTCAACTTCCACTCAATGCACCAGTAAGGGCGAAGCAGGTGAAGGAAGCCGCACGCGAAGCAAACATGCACTCCCTACTATCTACCGCCGAATCGGAAGATAAAAACGAATATATCAATCGCTGGCTGCTGCACAAGCTCCATCATTCCGCCATGGAAGCCGAGCTGCTTTGGACAACGTTCCGATCGAGATTGAAGATCTTGGATATTGACCGCTGGCAGCGGGACGTGCTTACCTTCTGGTGGCGTGACGATCTCATCGATCCTATGTCAGAGAGTACCGGAGACAATGGCACTGACAGAGCTTCGAAATTCGTCGGTTCTCGTGTAGAGTTTAATACATTTCCTTACTCGGACTCTGGACAGTTAGATGGTCTAAGGAATTGGAAATTGGACGACTCATGGCTATGAAAAATCTTACCGACATATCCAACCCCGGGAGACAGGACTGCGTCCAATACTCAGACCTCCCGGAAGTAGTTTAAGCGTATTAGGGGAACTGGACTATACGATAACTAGCCTTTTTTTTTGTATTTTATTCGTCGAACGTTCAGGCGTTAGTTTGACTTGCGCCACATAAGGATACCCTAGATTTTGGATTCTTGAGTTTACTAATGTAATAACTCTTCAAGTTTTAGTTGTTGGGCATATGGCTGGCTATTATCCGAGTGATCGGGGTATTTCGTGCATAAGGTACCTCGCCGGTGTGAAGTGGAATGACCGCACAGAATCGTATTCCCCCCCATCTACAATTTAGTGAAGAATTATTTTTAGTTGATATTTACTATCCATTGCCATTTTCCGTTACCCCCTTTTTATCTATACCCCTACGGCCGAAAGTTTTAGGTCTGCCCTACCCGCTTAGGTAGAACGGGCCGTACCGTTGCCCGTCAATGTTTGCTAATAAACCTGTTTCCTACCATGGCCTTGTAATTCGCCTTATTGTCACTTGGGACGCGCGGGGCAAGGAGGCTCAACGTTGAGGAGGGAGGTAAGTAAGTGACCTTTCAATGAAGCTGCAACGTTAAGGTGTACTTATCCCAATTCGGGCTCCCGGGCCCATCTATATTAAATCTCCCCGGACTTTATGGATTGGACTGCATATGCATGTAGGGAGTCCTAATGCGTGTGTCACACCAGAAGTCCAATAAAGCATGATTCATATGATCGCAGGATGACTCCTCCACTTTGCTCCTAAGCTCATTATATCTTCTACCTTTTCCTAGCTAGCTACGAGTTTTTACATCCAGAAGCAACAATAGGACGAGCTTTATATTAACCCTTTTCTGTTCTATCGATACAGTAAGGTATCGTGTCTAGCGTGGCACAATTCCAAGCAATCTAGCCGTCGCTTACCCATCAGCGTCTCCATTTATCTAACATTAGTCGGAGGAGCTGGCTCCTCCGCAGTGCTCCATACACTCTTAAGGAGGGGTCAGAATGAATCATGATAGGTCGTGAGGGGGAATGAGGTTGCGCTTCCTACATATCACTACTGTATCAAACCCATGTAGGCAATGTCATGGAGGGCCAAACAGACAAGTATATTCATCCTAGTCTCAAGTATACACTGACATAACGGTCTTTCTATTCGACGCCGCTATACTACTACTCATGTACGCTGGCCTACATATGTACTGCACATTCTAGCAACTATACGGCTAGACTAGAAGCTATTCAGTGGATAGCTGGATAACAACACCCCTCAATGCACGGCTGACAGGATAGGGACCATGTATGATGAGAGCAGCAAAGGATCGTTCATGAGCAGACTAGTGGCGCCCTGTCCGTCCAATGCCCGATCCGTCTGAACTTCAGGCCCGAACCGGTGAACGAACGATGGCTCGACCGATGAAGAATTAGACATACACGCGCATTAGTGTACACGCAGGTGAGACGAAGGCGCTTGGAGCGTTCAACTTAGATAACGATACACAACCGTAATAGGAGCTGGAGATGGGATAGGTAACCTCTCCTTCTGCTTGTATATCTGACCCGCTAGCCTGGGTTGCGTTTGACGGCGGTGCGACAGATAACGAACGGAATTGGAGTAGATAGAATACGAAGAAAACAAGCGAGATTTTCCGCTGCAAGGTACGCCGACGGCACAGCTCGATAATTGTTTTATATTCCATATTTTTTTTGCTCCTTTTCCGATGAAAATGCAATAATACTCAATACTCATCCGATTGGGCATTGGTTTGCCGACTTAGTTCCCCGTGTTACACGTTCTCATGATAACCAACCAATTCTAGGTTCCACTCAGATAGCCGGATTGCCATTATATGTGACGTCTTCGGTATACATCAAGATCGATTTGCCTGCCCGGGTTTTCGGGAAACGTGGGGTAAGTAATTACCTACCTATTGTGTATTACCTACGCATACTTGAAAAGGAAGGGAAAAGGGTGGGTAAGCCGGGAAAGGGAACATGCTCATGCAGAGCATATGTAAGTAAATGAGCCATCCATCCATACCTACCACGAAGAGGCGTCGACTCCAATCTCAGCCTACTTATCCATCTTCGTCTCACTTCGGGATAAGCGAACAAGTAAGTAAGCAAGCATCTCCTTCCTCTTTCCTCAGCCTGCTTGAACCCCAATTGAAACCCAAAAAGCAAAAGATCACCCAAAGAACAAAGCAGCATCGAAACCAAACTACATCCTTGACTGGACCCCATCCGAAAAAGGCCTCGTCACGAATTATACCGAGCGTGATTGTCTCAAAGGCGTCACGCGCACGAAAAAAATCCATGTCATGATCCAGGTCATCCCACCCAACTCAAGGACATTAGCCGACTTGGGGAAGCGTACCATACCTTCGTGCGGGATGCGAGTCGAGTCTAGCTGACTGACTTGACAGAAAGAACGGATAGATGCCTTAGCCTGCCCTAACTGACCCCAGTCCAGCCTACTTCTTTTCTACCCTACCTACAATCCTCTGACTTATGTATATCTGACACCCATACATATATGTCACGGCAATGCCTGTTCTTATCAACTGGCAATTATGCGGCTGCCTACCTCGCATGATTATGCAATCATCTTTTTTGCTTCGTACGTACAGAACGCCACGAAAAGGACCAAAATGTCGGTGAAGCCTTGCTGGCGTCGAGATCTCGGACTCGAACTTCATGGGAGTTTTTTCCTTGGCATGCCATAGGGCGTGAGGCTGCGGCCAGACCAGATCGGTGATACAGAACACACGGCTTCGCCGGTGAGGCTGCGCGGCCGAGTGTTATTGATGGCACCCATCTACCTACTATCTGTAGATACGCGAGGTCTAGATCGGGCATAGGACCGCATTGCGTCTCCTTCGATTCGTATCGGCGAACGACCAGGCTGTCGCGGGTTTCCTTCGGCGTTGGCTTGCGTGTTTTGCATTGTCGTATTTCTGAGTCCTACATACTTATTTTGTCTGCCTGGACTTGCTTTGACTCATCTTCCCATCTTATAGTTGACTCGGTATCGACGACTCGACACAACCTCGTCTTCATCGCCTTGCATTGGCTGGCTGCCTTGTATTTTCATACGAGATTCTTCGACGATGCAGAAACGTTTGGGGCCGCGTAGCTCCTGGAGGACTTTCTTGTCGATTATCTCCCGTTTACCTGACGGCTGCCGTTTTTTACGTAGTTCTTGCTGACCAGGCATGCGAAGGCCCCGAACAAGGCTGGTTGTAACCTCTTATGAGGTAGGTGATTTGAAGACTCGCGTATATCTGAATCCAATATGGCCTTATTCACAATTTCTGTATTCGAATCACCACCGTGAGCCTATCTATTCTATTATCGCACACCTCACGCTTCAAAAGAGTTGTCGCAGCCCCCTGAATTGAAGAGGCAGGGGTATGATATTGCAAATAGATGTATACCAGAATCAGCTGCAAAATGCTTCAATTCTTCAGCTGTGTTATCCCATAGTGATTACTTAGAATTCCCGTGGCTCTTTCCACTAGTGATAGCTACAATTCCTAGAACAAAACTACAAGTTTACTACTGCTTCATATGCGCGTTGTTTTTGTCGAATTGTTTATGAGCTGCCACTGTTTCTGTAGATATTTCACGCCTGGCAGGGTCAAGCTCGGAGAGAAGACCACATATCTCATTTTCACCCTTTCGTGACGCTCATCAGCTCAAGAATTACGTAGGCCTTCTCTAAGATATTTGTGAAGCAGACTGACATCAAAATCATAAACATTACATCAAGTTTGCGGAATGAATGTATCTTGAGACCTAACTGCCGAATTAATTATAATTAACAAAACGATCGAAACACTAGGCCTGTACAGTCCTCTCCGAGCTAACAAAACGAAAAAGTTGATATAACCATTTTCTGTGAATAGGATCTCTGGCAAGCGTCATTTCGTTCCCTTGTCTCATGTAGACCGGTCGGTCCTGCCTTCCTGATCCAAGATGGGACCATTAAATACACAAAGGAGAGCATCACCACTCTCTTCATATGTAGTCTTTGTCTTACACGATTTGTATTCGCGATGTACCTTTCTTCATAGGCTAGTAGAGCTATTTTAAACCGGTATTGTATTACTTGATAGGTTGACTAGTGACATTTCTGACCACTAGCGGAGCTAGAGAAGACGACGATGAGAGTCACAATACCCTCAGGGTCTGAATAGAGCTTTGCGAATATTTGCTTCTTGGGTTGTTGCGTGGTTGTACGTCGACGGTGGTACTATAAGTAGTACAATTCTCACAGCGTGATGAGCCCATTATCTCAAGAAATAAGCAAACAAATTCGATAAAAGCCACAAACACTCCTATCATGTAGTAATTCATCACATATGTGCGCTCGGGACAACAGAGAGGACAACATAGAACAGGAATGGGACCAATATAGTTTTTTAGGCTACCGATTGTGCATGCGTTCTCATCGAGATGTTGCAGGTGATCTTGCTGTAAACCTCCATCTAGTTGGTAGATACCAGCTTTCAAATCCCAAATAGGTCTGATGTCGAACCTGGGAGACCCAAGGTCTCGTCGCCTTGACGTAAACACGCACATCAATGCGATCTTCTCGAAGAAACCGGTTGAACTGAGAACCTTTTGTATTTTGGGGTAATAACGAATTATTTATTTCGTTTCGCAAAAGTTGCATGCCGGAAACCTAGACCCTATGCTTTACGAACCGCCTTGACACCTGGAGTTAAAGCAACTAAATCCCCAACCGACCAGCCATCATATCGTCACATCACTCGTCCCCGTCTTGTTTTTTTAAGACGAGGTGATGGCCTTCCTGATGCGAGCACCTCGTTGTCTCGAGGAAAGGTGAGCGACCTCACGGGACTGAACCTGCTCCGACTTCTGAACAACCTCCTCGCCCTCGGTCAGGATGAGCTCGATGTGGCAGGGGTTTGACATGTAGGGGTTGATCTATAGCAAGCACGATTAGAACTGTATCCAGCAGATAATATCGATCGAATGGCAGAAGCGCGAGAACTAGATCGGTGGGAACATACACGACCGTGAGCACGGTATGTGCGTCTTCGCTGCTTGGGGGCCTGGTTGACCTGGATGTGCTTGACGATGAGGTTGCTGGTGTCGAGACCCTTAGCATCGGCGTTGGACTCAGCATTCTTCAGGAGACCGAGAATGAACTCGGCAGACTTGACGGGCCAACGGGCGCGGGAAACACCGAATTGCTTTCCTATTCAACCAATACCGTCAGTATCCTGCTTATAATGCTTCGATCTTCGCGCCAAATTGCAAGAACATCTCTTTTATTCGCCCAACCAGAATCTCTTCTCTTCCCAAAGTGGTTGTTTCTCTCCATCGAAAATGGCTTTTCCAAAAAGGTGCATGTAAGCCGTACCTTGAGCAGTTCGGCCAGTGCTGCCAGCGTATCGTCGCATGGGGACGGCCTCGGTCTTCTCCTGGACGTTCTCGAGGAACTTGACAGCACGGGTCAACTTCCAGCCATTGATGGCCTGGGCGGTCTCGCGGGTGTTCTTGAAAGAGACTCGCAGGTAGGAACCGCGGGCGCGAGCCGACTTCGCGGACTCGATCTCGGTGGCAGCGTATCGAACCTGAAAAGCAGAGAAATTCGTCGTCAGCCCACAGTCCAAGACTCCGATATTTCACCCCCTCCTCATCAACATGGGTATTTCCGGGGTGGTTCGCGAGAAACCGGTGTCGAAAAAACGGTGCAATGGTGTATCAGAGGTTTCGCATGCGACGAGAGCGACTGCTGCGATTGGGATTCGTTCTAACGTACCATTTTGGCTGCTGTGCTGTGGGTGGTTAGTTGAGACGGAGTCGGTGTCGTTGGTGGTTGAAATGTTTGGCGAGATTCTTAGATGCAAAAATGGTTTTGAGCAAAAATTGTGCCCTCACTAAGCCCTCGGTACGTACCTCTCGCGTGGCTTGACTGCCATTGGGCGATTGAGGGGGAAGGAAGCCAAAATATGGGGCTGATAGAGCCTGAGATTCAGGAACTCAAAGCTACAAGCAGAGCCCCACCTAAGTAAGTATTCAAGTACCCCTCCACTTCTCAGCCAGCTGCCAATGTGGCTCCACCGGCTGATCCTCGGTGGCTCCCAGAAAGAAAAGAAAAACGCTCGGATCACGTTGAACATGCAAAGCTCCATCTTGCCTATCGATATCGATAGCTCGAACCTTAGAGGAAAATTTATTTCGAGGAATAGCTTCAGACTTAAAGTTCCGTCGCAAGCTCACATTACCCCGACATACCACTCCGCGGTGTACGAACAGGTCCCAATTATCCCACCAGCAACCCAATACAGCAATGTCATTCACACGAGGCGGACGAGGTGCGCCACGCGGCGGTGGTCGAGGTGGTTTCGGCGGCGGCCGAGGCAGAGGCGGCGGTGATCGCGGTGGCCGAGGAGGTGGTCGCGGAGGATTTGGCGGCCGTGGCGGTTTCGGAGGTGATCGAGGTCGAGGTGGTGCTCGCGGTTTGTCATACCCCGGGCCCCTCTGTGCCAATTGATTTTCTGACGAGTACAATTAGGCCGTGGAGCTCCCCGAGGCGGCGGTCGTGGAGGTCGCGGAGGTGGAAAGCCCGGTGGTGCTGGTGCTAAGGTCGTGGTAGAACCTGTATGTGCTTCCCTCTTCGCATAACGTTGCAAAGCTAGTAGGAGAACGTGCAACTGACAATACCAACACAGCATCGTCAGTAAGTACATGGCAATGCTCGCCTCTCGGCAGAGATGGGTACTAACCTAGCGATCAAGCGCTGGTATCTTCGTATCTCGCGGTAAGCAACCCGACGACTGAGCTCTGTGTCCAGAGCTGGACACGTGACTCTGCTCTTCTCTAGATTGGTTACTAATTCTGCTCTATAGGCAAGGAAGATCGTAAGTACCCTCGAATCTTAAACCTATTTTCCAACAGGTTGAAGCAGGAAGCATACTCAACAACGAGATTCCTACCTCGCATACCGCCATACATGAACGCATCTTTTTTGGCTGCTTCCGGGGATCTGCTCTAACTTTGGTTTACCAGATCTTCTTACACGTTCGATTGCCCCTGGTGTTGAAGTGGGTAAGTAAAACCTTGATTAGTTCATCACATTCTCCAGGTAATATGTTCCGACGATCGCTAACTTGTTCGTAGTGAGTAGTCCGAACCCTGAGATCAAGCGAGATCGAAGCGCCTCAGCCCTCGATATCGTCTACCCACGATCCCTGATAATTCGAATCGTCTGTTAACATGATGTGAAAAGTATGGCGAGAAGCGAATTTCAGTCGACGAAGCAACAAAGGACGCCGAAGGCGCCTCTGTCACCACAAAAGTTGAATACAGAATTTGGGTAAGCTTGTGAAGTTTTATCATCTCCTTTAACAGATTTGAGTCTTTGCTACGGAAGACTCGACGCTCTGCTAGGGTCTCCTTTTCAGCTGTTCGGCAAGGCTAATTGATATCTCACAGAACCCTTTCCGTTCGAAGTTGGCCGCAGCAGTTATCGGTGGTATTGATAATATCTTTATTGCCCCCGGAAAGAAGGTGCTGTATCTAGGAGCTGCCTCTGGTACATCTGTATCCCATGGTACGTCATGCTACAAGAGGATTATGTGGTGAGATCAGACCAACAGCTGTTACTAACAATCATTCGATTAGTCGCCGATATAGTAGGACCCACTGGCAACGTCTATGCAGTCGAGTTCAGTCACCGATCCGGACGTGACCTTGTAAGTTATATAGAAGTCCCTAGATCGCTGCAGTTTCTAACCTTTCTACTAGACCACAATGGCTCAGCAAAGGACCAACGTAATACCGAGTACGATACCCCGACTTAACTTCTTTTCCGTTATCATTACAGCCCTCACGTTACCCCTGAATATGTGAACGTTACTGCATGTAACTATTACTAACTTCTAGTGTAATAGTCGTCGAAGACGCACGTCATCCTCTAAAATACCGCATGCTAGTTCCCATGGTAGACGCTATCTTCCTCGTAAGTTGACCATTTATTCCCGAACGTAAAACAGGAGTGCTTTTCTAATGCTATTTGAAGGATGTTGCCCAACCCGATCAAGCCCGTATTGCCTTATTGAACGCATCATTATTCTTAAAGATTGGTGGTGGTATTGTTATCTCCATTAAGGCCAACTGTATAGACAGCACAGCTGCACCTGAGGCAGTCTTTGCGGCCGAGGTGCAAAAGCTGCGCCAAGGAGGTCTTAAACCACTTGAACAATTGTAAGTCCTCTTAACCCTTATTGTCAGTAATTACTGAGACTAATGATTCGGTTGATAGGACTTTGGGTATGTACATACGCGTGGTTAAGCAAAACTTCAGGGCTGACACATATCTCCAGAACCGTACGAACGTGACCACGCTGTTGGTAAGTGTCTCATCCAACTGTGTCATTTGACGGACAAAAGCTGACTTTGAGATAGTTATTGGCAGATATGAGGGCCCTAAATAGGCACTTTAAGCGTAATACTGTCATAGAATGTATGATGGTCCTATCTCACAATGGGTGGGTTTTCATCAGGCAACGGCGATCGGCGTTATGGAATGACTTGGGCTATGATTTTATCAGGTTTTCTCATCGGAAAGTCCGTACCTATCTGTGTCCGATACCACTCAGGCTCGGTCTGTCCCTTTGCAATACAATTATGTTCTCAAAAATGCATATTATGCTTAGTCCCACGATGATTCTTAATCTCTTACAACAGCTAGAAACACAGCCAGCGTACGATATCTCTCTTATCATGTAAAATCCGAGAAATTAACGAGATAGACTCCCACACAAGCCCTACCTGTCTCTCGCCTCTTCTCTCAGTCCGGAGATTTCGGTATCGCTAGAACCCAGTGTATGTATCTCCAAGTATGCGTCTTGGAATGTCACCGTCCTCGCTTTGCTGTATTCTTACGCCATATTTCACGTTACCGGTGTCATGAAAGGCGGCGGCGACTCAGGCGGTGATTCTGGCGGCGTTTCGGGCGGCGTTTCAGGCATGGTGCTACGAGACGGGTAGGCGTAGTTCATCTGGTTCCAGACAGCGGCATTCCCAGCCGTCGAATCGTCGACTTCCTCCCACACACCACCGCCATTGTTACCACCGTCCATCGAAACTTCCGGATTAAGAGTCCCGGGCCGAAGTCCCCACGACCCTGTCGTGTCGTAGTTTGCGTTTGCTGCTGCAGCTCCGTAAGAAGCTGCCTCTCCCGTAATCAGTTGTTGCTGATGCGGCGGCGTCCATCCACCTCCTATTGTTGATGGAGCTGGAGTTAGAAAGCCGCTTGTACTATTGCTAGGTGTTGGTGTCGTGGCAAGGATCAGCACGCGCACTACTGGCTCTGGCTGCCAGTCCATCTCGTCTGCTGAGCCCCGGCCTACGCCCACTTCGTCGCTCCAGGTGTCGAGGACTGTGGAGGCGCGCTGGAGAGCTGATGAGAGCCAGTCGCGTAGCTTTAGGTTTGCGCGGCGCACTGTGCTGCATTCTGTGCAGAAGCGGGTGAGACGTGTCGGGCTGGAGGATCGTGGGGATAGGTTCCTGTTGCTGCGATTGCTGTGTTTGTTTTTGTTTCGTGGGTTATGGGTGTTGTTGTCGTTGTCTTGTTGTCTGATCTCGTTGTAGTAGTCATTTATCGCTGATGTGATGCTGGAGCGTCTTGGTTTGTTATGATGGTTATGTTTGGGGGTTCGGTTCCCGTGTCCTTGCTTGTCGCTGCGGTTGTGATTATGATCTCGATTTCTATTGTCGCGGAATCTTGACCCCTGCTGCTCGTCGTGGAATGTCGATTCGTCCAGGTTGAGGTCTTCGAAGGGATCAGTGAAACGATCAAATGAGTTGTGTTTGTTCGATTTCCTGTCGTCTCTGTTCTTCTGTCCATTATTTTTCTTGTTGTTTTGCTTGCTGTGTCTTCGTCCACGGCGCCGTTTAAGTGAGAGCGCATTGTTTCTCTCAGCATCGTGCATGAAGTAATCATCGTCGCGGTCTAGACTGCGCCTCGGACTACTGTTATTCTTGCGATCGGTGCGGCCCCTTCTCGTTGATCTCCCCATGACAACTTGAATGTGTTCTCTCTGCCTTTCAAGCGAGGGTGACAAAGTTGATCAGCATTGAGGAAAATGTCAGGTCTTCTGGTAGTTCAGTGGGTGTAATTTGGATGACAGGACTGTCTCCAATTTAGAGCAGCTGATTCAAGGTCTGGAAACTTTGGGAAAGAGGGCTGCCGATGAGGTTGGTTATATCACAGCGCTTAAAGCCAATGTAGATGAAAGAGGCGAGCGAGACCCCTTTTTTCTTAAGTCTTTCTACATCTTGAAGCTTCGTGTGAGAATCTCTTCTTATCGGAGTGAGTAACAATGTCCCACTTTGGCAAAGTGATCATGACAGCCTCCGAAACCCAAGGAAAATCAAGTTTTGAAGTCAGGAGAGGACAAAGCCACGTTATTGCCTTGTGTATTTGATAGCTACGAGATGGGAGGTTAGAGGTGATGGGTCTAGAAGATTTTTAGAAGGCGAGGGTTTTACTCATTTTATCGCGTGAGGTGACAAAGAAGGTCTTACAAGCAATTCATCATGATGGTCCTTGTCCTCACTACATTTCATTCATTATAGATGGTATGAAGTGAAGAGCGAGACAGTGTCTAGAATTATTATCATGGGGTTCTTATCAGACCGTATTTCTTTCTCTCTGCATAAGTCTTCATTCGTGACAATACGTTCCCCCTTCATAGTCTGACTTATTCCAAAAGGGAGTCGAAGTAATACACAAAGTTTGCAGGAGTCGAGTGCAACCTAGATAGTCCTTGCTATATCTAGTCTAGAGCAGTAGAGTACTATACCATAACAGGCTCTAAATAGTGTCGACATCCTCGCCCGGCATGATTGCCTTTGCGGCTCCTTAGTGTCTCTCAAAAGTAGTGAACATCTCGTTTACAACAGTTGGCGCAAGCAGCTTTGGCGTATGTATAACATGATACAAAGGGGGTAAAGAGGAAGAAAAAAAAACGTACAACACTAGGGATTCGCCGGTCGTCACCGACCCGACTACTAGTCTAGCGCTCTCCAGCTTATCTAGGGCAGAGCGGACGGGATGCCGAGTTTTCTAGAGGCTATGGTCGTACGTGATGGTTTCGGGTTCTATCGTGAACTATAATAGCTATATCGAGTATCTCCAGCGCAGCCTCCGTCAGCACTTTTGTTGTATACGTCTAGCCATGTGCTCTCTCCAATACAGATGGAATGCCATTACTCCCTATCACCTTTTGGCCTGGAGCTTGATGTTGATGATCAGATAATTCGTACATACGGATGGTAAAAGTGTACCGGAGCTAGAAAAACGTTGTGTTACAGCATTACTGAGACAGAATATTGGAAAACCGCAATCAACGAATGGGCTGCTTGTGGACATCTCGCGGGTTTTGGAAACGGCTCGTCTAGTATTCGAGGCACGAAACCAAAATTCACAGTTACCTACTAATCTTGAATAACGCAATTAAATATGATTCTGGTTCAATCAGTATCGTATGTGTGTTGCATTCCATAATCAAGCATGTATCCATATCGTTATAAGTTGGAATCACGGGGTATGTGTTACCGTTTTATGCCAATGCACAGATCTAACATACTAACATTTAGCTACTTAGAATTTTAAGTCAATTTAAATAAATGCAAAAGCTTCCAAGTTCGCTTTCGGGCGTTGGAGTTTTTCTTTTCCTAATTTTCAATGTTAGACGCCGAAACCAACATGAGTGTGGGAACACAGGACGATAAGGACGCGCAACTATCGTCACAAATTTTTGTTGGTGCCTCGAATCGGGAAATACCACTGCTGGTGGGCTTCGCTGATAGAAAATAGTATAACCCGCCGTTTGAGAGATATGTAGAACAGATGCTTGTTTAGACACTTCACTCGTTGTAGCAAGGCTGCAATGATGTTTATGTTGTACATGGTCGAGTGAGGACGGTTAGATAGTCAAACATAGCTCCTAGTAGCTTCGTAGGTGATTGTTTGTAATAGGAACGATTCTATCTTCGTCAGGTTTACAAATAGAGCATTGATCATATGAATTATACAATCCCTTATGACTGGCAGCAGTTGTGTCTGACGGCGGATACTTCAAAGATGGTAATTCACTATAAAGCTATAGCGAGAGCCAGTCTCTGCAATATAGCATCTACAGGTACATCTCGTGTTATACTACGTTGGTAAGATATTGGGAGTCAAAGATGCAGCCTAGGGGATAGTTCGATTACTTAGGTTTCTGGGCTTCGACACATCGGAACATCTACTTCTTGTCATACCCGCCCCAGGCCGTTTATTGCAAGTAGTGTACATGGCACTTGTGATGGAAATCGCCTATTCCAAGAATGTCAACAGGACGTTGAGCTAACACCGTATAAGGGGCATTTATCTCAGACTATTTACTTTTGTGCGGCTAGTGCGTCGTCATGAGTACCAAATCCAGTGGCAACATCCGTGTGAAATGTTGCTCGCTCTCGATTCTTTCCATACTCGCTGTTGTGTATGCTTTGGTGGCAATACGGGATAGTCCGCGAATTTGCTGGCCTATCTACGGACATCCGTATCTCGATATTGGTCGCCGATTAGCAGATCACAAAGCAGCAGGCTCAAGGCCTCATCGGCCATTGGTCATAACCCGACTCTAGTTCAGATAAGAATGTTTAATTAATTCTACATTGGAGTATATATGCCCGGCCCGGTACCGAATCGAGCACATATCACCGACTCTCCACACAGAGCTATTATTCACATGGGACTAGTAGATGCCTAAACTTAGTCTTCACAGATCGAGATCGGTTGACATCAAGTCCTCCATCACCAAACACGCTTCTTTGGGCTACGGGCAGGAAAGGGGGCTGACAGAAGAAAGTGAAGCAAAGTAGCTACCGCCGGCATCACTCTCTCTCCATCTTACCTCCAACATCCCAAGAAAGGGGTGGCCTAGAAGGCTGCCTCAGGTGAGGCAGGTATGCCATGTAAGGCGTGTGGAAACGTGCATCTCGACAGGCTGTCAGAATAGGACCTAGAACCCACCGTCGACAGAAAAGAGCAGGAGGCAGCAGCATACGCGAGGGACATACGAACACGTGGAGGTCTAGGTTGAGGGTAGTGTCCGTCGGCGTGACGATGGATGATGTAGCGCAAGCCACCCGGAGAAAAAAAAGGCCACCGCACCCGCCTATCACATCGCGACTCTTTAACGATATCCCACACCACCAGGTGATGGCAATGCTGGTCGACCACGCGGTCATGGTCCATTATTTACCTCGTGGAGCCGAAACTACCGCGACGCCCACGGCTCATGCTTCCCTAATTGAGTCAGCGGAGGCAGGGCGTCTAGACTTGCTTGGCTTGCGTGACGTCGGCAGTGGTCTGTTGACGCCTCGCTTGTTTTCACCTAGATAGAGACCGACCGAGAGGGAGATTCACAATTAGACGGTGTCATACCGAGCATTTGTCAACAGGGTTACTTCGTAGTATAGAAAAACCGCGGAATTGCACCGCCGTATCGTAGCCTCCAAATCCCGTGGCGATGCCCTTCTCGCTAGCCAATGTAGGTAGGACGTTCAGAAAAAGGTGGGAATGGAACCAGAGAACTTTCAATTGTCCCGTTGTGCGGATCATGGGTAATTACTCACTTTACTTACACAAGCGTTCCGGTAATAAGCCATCAGACGGGCATTGGGATCGTCCGGCGCATACTAATCCACTCACCGGTTTCTAGCGTCGTACTGGGTCCGGCGACGAATACCGAAATCGATAAGGAGATGCGAAATCTGCAGCGCAAGGCCCTACGTGGTTGTAATCCTTGAATGAAGATGGGGAAGTGAAGAAAGTCCCGGACAGGCATACTCGGCTTGTCAAAGAGGGCCTTGTTTTCTTCTTCATTCGATATCTGACATTTGTCATTTTCTTGCATTTCGCATACAGTGAGTGTGGGTGTGAGCATGGTATGTGCATATGTATGTATGTATGTACGTACGTATCAATGCAGGTATGTGACGCGCATTGCAAGAGAGACAGGGCGAGACAAAGCAAAAAGCGCGCCGTTGCGAGGCCTGATACATTACCCACACGCCAACTTGGTCCTGTCGTCGCCTTTGAGTGGTTCGAGTGGTTTTATCCTACTATGCCGGTCCTGGCCAGTAATTAAGGAGATGGCGGATGTAGTGTCGATCATCGGTCTCCGGACAACGTGGTTTGGCTTGGACGGTGCGCCTAAGAGAACCAAAACATCGACCTTAGTCCATATCGGCTCACAGAATGGGAAAGGTCGGCGCTTCGCTTTACGAGACTCGCTGCGTTGGCGCTCTGTCCGCCGTTTGCGGGTTTTCTGGTTCGCAACGGTTTTGGTCTCAGAAATCCGCCTTGCCTGGTGGCCTCGCAGCACAGTCACCTACTCGATTCTGGCAAGCATCCCTAAGCATTACTAGGCACTCATGTGATATCTACGCAGGAGGAAGCCAATGTGGAGGCATAAAGCGCTGAAACGTAGAGAATAGATGGTTTATTTCTGGATACGTGGATATAACACGGCAGTATTGCATTAGTAAGAAATCCGTTCGATAGTAGCTGTTCCTGATGACGCCGTACTATTGCTAACTATGTATGCTATATCGCGAAGTGGAGGATAACATGGGAACTGCTTGATATGAACGCCAGCAATCCAAAGGATTTGATTTGCTACTGGGAGCTCGCATCCATCATATAGCATATTGCGCTTGTCAAGGGTATTCCACGGCGACCCAAGCCAGCCATCATCATGGTTGCGATGGGATGACCGGTAGTCAATGCGTGAGATGTCACAGAGGCATGGGAGATCCCAACGTGAGCGGCGAGCTACAGAAGCAAGCACCGAGATCATAGTACTGGCTAATATTCTCCGAACGCATGCAAGCTTGTCGCCGCTGTTGTACAACCATCCTCTGAGGGACATGATTTCCAGGAAAGGAAAGCACGGAAAGCCACTTAATCTTCTGGACTCATCCGTCCTATGGTTATCCGATGAGGCTCAAGATGACATGAGTTCGTTCCCTGTTCGTCTCGCTTGAGATTCTTTTTTAGGAACGAGCAAGGTACGCGAGCCCGACCTTGACAGCAGGACCCCGAGCCTTCCCACCTATCACGGTGCTCGTACTACCCCGACATGGTTGAATCACACACATTTCTCTTGCAGTAGATCAAGGGCATCACGGCGCCACTCTGGAGGTGGCGGCGTGTATCTGGGACTTTTTGGGACTTTGGGATGCCGATATGACACATCGTTGCGCTGTCAATAGCCGCCATCATTTCCATGTGGCTCTTGTTAGCGAGGACTACTGGTCGGAAAGTTCCTAGCGCTGTACTTTAAACAGCGTCTTACTCTGGGCATTTTGAATAGGCTACTCATTCTGGACCCCAAACTTGGCAGACGTACGGTAAGGAGCAGGCGAGCTAAGGTACCAAGTAAACAAGGTTGCTTTCTTCATCACGATTCTTTGAAATCTTGCTCGTAATCAATTATTTCTGGGTAAAATGTATTTTTGTATATGATCTAGACTCGCTGGCTGACGTGACCTGCTCAATGCAGCATTAGTTAGAGACGAGTAGCTGGTCGTGGTTCCGCTTTGAATCACTCATTGCATCCTTGAAGCCGCTCTGGAGTGCTGGTAAAATGTACAAGTGCTCATGGGGTGTAAAACTATGTGGCTTGGCAAAGGAACCGAATGGGATGTGTAATGGTGGAGCCGTACTGGCAAGCGAGACTCCTCTTCTCGTCTTTCTCGTACTAGATGCGAGTTTGTAATCATGGTAGGGATAGGTAGTAGTGCACGTCTTACAGTACAGTTTCGCGACCTTCTGATGGACGCCATGCGGGGGAAAAGACTGGGCGTCTTCAACCCAAAAAAGCCAACGGCTAGGACTAGAGAGGTATCGTTAAGCGCATAGCGTTCCATTGAGAGCGGGTTCAACGGAGCGGCGCGCGGGAGCCCAGAGAGCCGGAACCCTTAAGAACTGGGATTATTCAGTGTGGTCGTCTCGTCTCAACGCAATATAGTATAGTGTAAGAGTATCGTGTGTGTCATCCTCCGGCTCCCCCATTACGCTTCCAACTGAGCCGGGCATGGAGTAGAATCTAGTAAGACCCGTTCATAGGATCAGAGTTAATTTTTGTTTGTAAAGCGATGACACAATGCCTGTTCCCTGCCCGACCTGACCTGACCTGGATCATCATCATGTTGAACAGGATTGATTGTTAGTGAGATGGTCTATTGCTTTACGCATGATATCTGGATCTTCTTATGGTATCTATTTTGGTCCATATTGACGAAGACTCAATTCCATTTAGGGCGTTGAGGTGTGGTGGTTCTGCCGGTGGCAGTTGGTTCAAGCGTAGATCATCACGGAGAGGCGTTTTCGCCATCGCCTAATCTACCACCTTTCCTCGTGGCACCCGACCCAGCCAGCTGGGACGATGGACGGGACCCTGGCCGATATTGGCAGGGTTCTCTCGTGTCGGTGGCTTGACGAGAGACACACGGACGAAACAAGGCACCCCCGTGGTTCGCAATTGACTGCACCGTGAGTTTTCGCGGTAATTTCCGCAGGGGATGCTGCAGAAGATCAGACACATGACGGGGCACACAGGATCGCCCACCTGGTACGATACACCACTTAGGTATCGTGTGCAGCATAATGTAGCACATATAACTACACTATAATTTCAATAATGCTTGATTCCTATGCAACATCGCACACAAGATACGCTAGACTACTGGGGACAGCTCATCGTTTCTTCGTCTTAGTACAATGCAGTCGGCATGCAATTGAAGGTAGACAAGTCGTTATGATACCTGATGAGATGATCGGGCGCGCCGCCGTATTCATCCTCATTGTCAGTAGTTATTGCGTTTCTGCCACCGGCGACTTGTCACATTGCCGGCGGCACCGAATGAGGGTTTCCAGTGCTGCCGTAGCAGTGTGCCGGGCCACAATTCAATTCAAGCGGCAATGGACACACACT
This sequence comes from Xylaria curta, assembly GCA_022495235.1. NCBI lineage: Eukaryota > Fungi > Ascomycota > Sordariomycetes > Xylariales > Xylariaceae > Xylaria > Xylaria curta. The sequence continues at coordinate 245,251 of MU375904.1, read as the reverse complement.
TTGATGGTGAGATTGGATTCTGGTGCACCTATTCGGAACCGGCAACACAGCGGTGAAAGAAAGGCGGCATCTACCTAGGTAGTACTACTTTCGACTGGAAAGGAGCAAGCATGCAGCATGCAACTGATTGAAACGCGGGGTGCGGTAGAATATTGCCTGGGGGTTATAGTTGTACTTTTGTTAATATAGGTATAATTATTGTATAGCACGACGTTGATGCGCATGCTATACTACGTACGACATGAAATTGAAATACCTACTTCGACGTTGCTGCAATTACCGGTTCCTGAGGCGACTCTGTTCAGGGGCGCGCATCTGATGCATTTGCGCATAAACTGCGCGTATTGACTGGTCGCAAGACTGGTGACATCCGAGGCAAGCCTGAGTAATGCCATCAGTCTATATCGTATTAGATAAGAGTTGGAGTAGCACTGGCTTCCCAAAGCGGTAACCAGGGACCTTTGCGAAAGCTGCGGTGTAACTAGGACAGGGGAGAAGAGACCCTCATCATGGGCCAGATGCCAATTAAACAATCATGAGAAATAGTTATCGTCGGGTCTGCTATAATAAGTTGAGACTATGGTACGGGTAACCACAGTAAGTAGATCTAATCAGTAAGTAAGGGATGTGGGTGACCCGTCATGTTGGGTTTTGTCACTGGCGGGCGCCGCCATCCTGGTCCTTGGGAAAAGATTAACAGTTTGTTTACTGGCTTACAGCATATCCGGATTACTGGGTGACTTTCCAATGGGGACCCGAGAGTCTGGTTAGGGATCGGAACTAGTACAAGTGTTTATCTAGATTTGGTAAATCTTGTCTCTAGTGTAGAGACTGCATCCATGTTAGACTAGGGATATCTTTTCGTTTATGTCGCAATTAGCTTGAGACTTCCAGACCCATACAACTAAGATTAGACTACGGACATAGTATCGGTAATGAAATCATTTATACGCCTGTACCTTGCACACGCTACACTAGCGATCGGATGTTATACGTAGTAATACTGGTAGTGTGCACCTTTGGATACTCAGTTAATGCTCCCTGAAACATATATAACCCTACACGACCTGGGTAGGTAGAGTTGAGATTATCTTAGGTTGGTGTAATCGCTAGACTACATGTAGTATCGCAAGCGGAAAAGAAGCATCCTTTTCTCGGTCCCGAAACAAGCGTGCCCAGACATGAAGCTAAGGAACTAGTGTAGTATAGGGTTGGTATTGGGGGCCGTATCGCTTGTCGCCAGATGAATTATCGTAGGGTTGAAAGGGTCTGGCCTCATTTACATCAATACTCGTATGTTTAGGCCTGTAAGTGCCTTTGAATACACTGCAGTAGGGTTGTTTTGATGAGGTTGGCAAGCTTGGAAGACGTATCTGCTTGAACTGCCTTTCTCGTATTGATCAGTAAAGCTACGTCACGAGGTTTAATGATTACATATATAAATTTTAGAGCAATGTTGTGGAACGGGTCACAAAACATGCAGTTGGGTAAATTTTGGTGCCACTTGTCGCTACTGAGGTAGGGCAAGCTTTTACGGGCTCATAGCAAGATCACCGAGTAATGTTGCGGCAGGCGGTGGTGATCGGGTTTACGATATCCACGTTCATCAGTGACCTCAATTGATCGTGTCTTTCTCGTACATACACTACCATCACTGCACCGCTATCGGGAGAGAGTGATATAATGTGCGACCACACGAAACATTGCGACCGCACATGACCGATGTTTTCAGGCCTTGTCAGGATCTGGAAGATCTGTCGAACTTCTTTGCATCGTTCCAGATCGCCGTCACATTGTTCATCAAACATAGGTAATTCATCAAAAAGATCCTTGAAAAAATGCGCGTGGTGGGTTGGTACAACATATGTCTTGAAACCCGAGTCGGCGACCATTGAGGGTCTCGAGGAGCCAATCATCGCTCGAATCTACCGCACTGTGTTGGTTTCCCCAAGTACGGGGGCTCCAAGACCCTTGCTCTAATCCGTGCCAAAATTAGCCAGCGTTACATTCACAAGCTCCTGGTCCAGGAAAACGAGAGGGTGACCTCATTATGCTATTGGTAGAATAGGGTAGTATAGTTTTGGCATACGCAATAACAGCCATCTTATTATTGCCAATTAACTTATTGACCTTTCCGATCTAACTTTCGGGATGATCGCTTTAGATTTACTGGACCATGATGATATATTGATAAACTTTTGACGAAGATCATTGATATTTTCGTCACTATCGACGGGAAACGCTAACCAATATAGTCTGCGGCATATGAATCTTTGTATGGTATTTTCCTTTATGCTAAAACGCTGCAAAGCATCGGCAGATGGTCTCAGGAGATGGGGCAGTGGCTTGTAACCAATTTGTTTCGCTTTTGCCAGCGTGTCGTATACTACTACCATGTACGTATTTTGGCGAGGTTCTAGAAGACAATATTGTTCATATTTATGACTAAGCAATACAGTATATCTTCAAGATAGGTTGACCTGTCAAATACTGAATTGGGAAAATGTGATTATTATTCATATCTATTGGGCTTGATGGAGTGATATGCGCATTGAGCTCAGTTGCTTTATAACTGAGCGAATCAACTATTCAAGCGGAAATGTGAAGAGGGTGCTTTCAGCTGCCCTCTTGCTGGAGGCGTATACCGGATTGGGAGAGCTGCTTGTGCTGGTTGGTCGGTAAATGAATAATGCATAGTACAAAAATGTTGTCGGCAGTGGGCGGGTGTACACCAGGATATCTCGGAAGGGTAAGGCTTTGGGGTCTGGCTTGGGGGCCACTAGAATGGAACAAAATCTTAGTGGAACAAGAAGGATTCTTGTTCCCTGTCGATGAGTGCGGAATTCGTCCGAACCACAATTACACGCCCTAAAGCTATTTGGAACACAATTATGAGGGTATGGAGGAGCCTACTATGAGCCCCGGTCTGGGTTTGTACGAGTGCTTCAGGAAGGAGATAAAATAGAGCATCGATCAGTCGAGATGTTTCCTAATCTCGATCGAACGTCTGGCGGATGCCTCGGTCGCTATCAAAATCGAGATGCTGGCAAGTTGCTGGATGCGCTTGTGAATACGCAAAGGCCGGATGTTCTTGACCGATAGGGAGAGCCGACCTGGGACTCGTCGTGTGCGCTTAGACATATATGGCTAGTTATCAAGTATACTAGTTACGGGATCTCGTTGGAGTCTCAAGCCGGCACTTGGTCCGCGGAATTCATTACATGTTTTCAAACTAGTACAGTACGCTACGATCCTGATAGTGCATTGGCTTCGCTTAACTCTCTAGAATACGGAGAATTTCTGAACGATCTACACTAGGCAGTCGGAGTGTGCCTTGCCTCGGTCGATGGTGGAACATGTTTAGTGGAAGTACCCGACTCCCCGTTTTTGTGGAGCACTGCGATGTTTTACGTACATTTGGTTTTGAGTCTCGTTTAACTTTTCCGTTTTGGGATATCTTCTAGCTTCCTATTGGCTGCATCAAGTTCATCATACTGAGCCATTGCAACTAGGTACATTCATCTCATCTCCTTCTGGCCGCGATCACCAGACGGATCGGAGCGGAGCGGGCCACGATCGTAAAGACATTGTGCCTAATCCAAACTACTCATGTCGCCCTGTACCGACTATTGTCGTTTTATCCACTCTAATTGCCCTAGTATCAACTTTGTTAGAGAGTGAATTAGTTATCACTTCCTTCGAACTTTTTCAATCCGTAATGGGGATTACATCTAGCACCTAAAGTTCCCTGGAATTACTTAGGTAGAATAAACGCGGGACAAAAGCTCAAGGAGTCACCAGCGAGGCTACCAATGAAAATAGAGAGAATGCTTGACCGCTACGTGTGTCAAGGTTCATTATTGAGATCTCCTTTTGTAAATAACCCTTGAAGGTATAAAACCCCCCCGCTAATATGAATATCACCATGTTATCTACCGGCACTGTGCTCCGTCATCGTCAACATCGTTGAGAGGATAAGGACTAAAGAAGACCTGAAAAGGCTAGATGGTCCTTCCTTGCGTCATATACCAATGGGACGCTCGAATGACTACCAATAGTGCGTTTTTAAGCGTATAATTTTTTCTATCGACTTACTTGGTGTGGTGTCAAGAAATATGTAAAGTGTCTGTAGTTGCAGTCATATTGAGGTCCAGAGTACCCAATGTTGCACTGAGACCTGATACGCCAAGCAATCCTTTCCACCTGATGATAAGGCTGGGATACCGATCAAAAGTTCAGATCAATATGGCTAGGGGTTGAAGACGAAAGACAAAGACGGTATCAAGAATGATCCATATTGACATTACTGTATGGGACTTTGGTTATTCATAATTGGTTTACTGTAATTACTCTTGTGTGTAATATGGTGGGTTTGGGAAGTGGTTTTGAGGCTGTTTGCACCTAGTTCACTTGAAACTCTGTATTTTTGCCTATCTCGGTCAGCGTATAAACTGTAATTAATAAGGGGTAGAGGCATAATAAGTTCTGTAATGACTGGGAGTAAAGAAACGTTCCTGCGTATGATCTTTCAGAGATACGTTTGTAGCAGTTTATTCGAACCGTCCTCCTGCAATGCTACCACTTGAAGCCTGCTTTTGGTCTGGTGACAACCTTGACAGGGGGTTTTTGCCGGGAACGCATGGCAGACAGGGATATGAAAACCAGGCTAGTGCTTATTTTTTGAACCCCTGCTCCGGACAGATATATAAGCCGATCGGCTGGGACTGGCTGCCAAGTACATAAAGATACCTGCTGTAAAGCGTGCATCGTCGATCGTACTTGTACCGATCAAGTACTTAAGCCAGCAAGAGATGGCAATCATGAGGCTCTGCCCTCCCCCATTTATTCCTTGCGAATCGGAAACCCCTATATTCCGCAGCATTGGAGAGACCCATAATTTTATACGCTCTCATACGGTTAGTCATCACTAGCACATTACACACCAATAATGAATTCAATAGCGCACAAGTAGGTATTCAAGAATGAAACAGCGAAAACTTATAACTATATGTTTAAAGTCTAATCATAATATCATTCATCATTCAAGAGAGCAATGTTGTCTGAAGAACTTTTATAATTTCTAAAGGTAAATCAATCTAGAGTTAGCATCAACACTATTAAAGATTCAGCTTCAAGCGGTTGCGTGATACTTTGATGTTATCTACATAGGGCTGAAGAGTTCGTTTATAGGCCTTGCTTGGTATTATGTTATGTTAGACTTCGCAATGGTTTCTATGGGGGAAATACGAGTTCAAGAATAAGATCACAAGTTCCGGTTGTAACTTCCCACAGCCTTGGCTGCTTCTAAAAACGGGAATGCAAGATTGAGGTGAGATTCCAACAAATACTGTTTCATCGGTATTCTGATAAGCCAAGCGAAAATGTATGGGTGGGTAGGTATAAGCAATGCTGCGGCACGGACAGACGCCAACCACGTGTCTTCAGTCATCACGCGTTGACTCTTCGATGGCTTATTGTCTTACAATATAAACGAGATAACTAATGAGATTGCCTATAATACGAACTTCAACCCGAGACCTCGTCTTTGATATAGTCTTGTCCAATGCTTGTGCCATAAATAAACATATTATTGTGTCATAGAAATGTTAAGCTTAACATATGCCGGATACACTTGGCTTTAGATGGATATGTATATTACCTAGTAACATATAATGCTCTCTTTACAACGGATTGCGATTATCGCAAGATGAATGATAAGGAAGGCTATTTATGGATAAGCCACATCAGCAAGTACTTACCCCACACCCACAACTGCAGGACAATGCAGGCTGTCTTCTTGCCTTGCCGTATATTGACCAATCATCTTTCGAGACTTTCCGGCCTAGGCAATTTTCCAGCACCTAACTAACTCCAAGGTGCTCGGCATCTGTACTAGCGCATACTTCTACGCCACTTTCAGCATACGTACATTGACTTACTCATTTTTAAAGCTTCATCAGAGACAGCTAGATTCAAGATGTTAATGTCGACGTGATGTCTAAAATTGAATGATTCACAATACTAGAGAGAGCGCTTATTGGATATGATACTCATATATTTGTTGAGGACAATACTCCGTCTTATACGCACTGTGCGAGCTTCTATTCGATCATTCTGAGTTCGTCCTCATTCCGCCTTTCCTCCCTTTCCTCTATTGTTAGAGTCCGATCTGAGACAGCGGAATTTTTGAGTCTGTTTCACTCGTGCACGTCTCCGATACGGAGTACAAATATTGCTTTAATGGGATAATTATGTGCTACATACGAACGTTTTTAAGCTTAATTTATGAGACTGGAAATGGGTTAGACGTAACTGCTCGTCAACCGCTAAAATGAGGCACATCAATGACATCCTTAATGACTTTGGTGACTTCTAGTGTGCATCGTAGCTGTATGTGGCCATGATTTCTATCGCAAATTGTATATAGAATCATGGCAGTGCACTTTCATCATTACTATAAGGCCAAGAACCATACGCAGCCGACGCATGTGGTGTGAAGGGAAGCGATATTATCTGCATGGGCATACCTTCGCCCACATGCCTAGCCGTGGGGCGTGCATGTACCTCGTTTCTGCCGTTATATGGCTTAATGTTGGCTAGCCCACGATGGCTTCGATAGTTTCGGCATCGCAACAGTCAAGATTCAACGTTCTAGGAACCCTGGACTGGTCAGGGTCCAGCCTCAACGGGAATTGCCAGCTTCTTGTGATCGAATCTAGACCCACTGGTAGGCGTTCTCAAGCCCATCCTCGTTTCTTCTTACTCAATTCAGCATTGTGGCTTTACCATAGGGTATAGCGTGGTGGTCCAGGCGTAAAGACATACTAAACCGTATCGTCGACCGAAGGCACGTTTTGGTAGACTAAGACAACGTTGACGACCCATAGGTTGAATCTGCCTGGTAGTCAACGCCATATTCAAGTAGTGCGCTGTAGTGCACATTAGGTGTCACGCGATTTCTAACCCAAGGCTTTGGAATCTCGCCATAAGCGCCTTGAACGGTCAACGGTTGAAACTATTAACGATCTCCCGGTGCTAGGCTACAGGCATGTTGTCTTGCTTACAATAGACAATCCCGTCTCTCAATGTACCGGGACAGTGACCCAATTTAGGAAGGGCAAGGCAATATAGGCGTGGAGGAGGCTTGCCACCCTCGTGGAGGCCTGTATCTAGGGACAGGACATTCCGGAAAACGGGACAAAAAAGTACGACACACACTTATTCGGAAATGCTGTATTGTGGTTGATGGGGGGTAAAAGGAACGTGTGTCAGCGTCCAGTACTTCCGGCAGCGAGCAAGACAAATACTAAGATGAACATGGCAGGCAAGATGTTCTACAGGACTTGTCGTTCACCATCACGGTTCAGCCTTCACATCCACATCGTGCTGGTTGAACGAGGAACGGTAGAGGATCGATAATCTCAGGCATTTTGCATTTGGGCATGGTCGACTAGGATGGGCCTGTCACTTGCATTTCCCGGGAACTGGGAACGCAGGGGTCAAGCAGATCAAGAGGTATATTTTAAGTACCATGCAGGACTTGTTGGAGGCATATACTCCAACAAGAGTAAGTAGTGTGGTCTAGAAATACTGTTGTAGCGAGAAATGATATTAGTTAGCGTAGGTACTGCAGACGACTACTGTACCCTATCTGCCAACGATATTCCACACTGTATGCGACAACGGTGGCTCCATAAGAGAGAAAAACCGACTTGCGAGATATATGAATCTGGAGTAATCGTAACACTGTACACTACATACAGTGATAGATATTAAACAGTACTGAGGGCCGACATGGGATTTGCTACAGGCATATCGTACTTAGAGGAGTGGGCATTGGGGAGACTCTGGTAGCAAGGGGGAGTGCGGAATCTCAGCGCCCTAACAAGATTGATTTTAGATGGTGCGCGGTGGCCGTGTGCATGCTTGGTGCATGGTAGGCGCAGAGCTAGGTCGACAGCGAAAGTATAGTGCTGCAACTCTAAAAGTTCCACATTCACACTGTATTTACAGTGCAGCGCAATATGACGACTTGGCTCATCCAATTCAAAGACAAGAGACCTCCAAGACAAATTAAACCCTGCGGTGGACTTTGTCAAGTCAGGGGGTTGTATAGCCACACATCACTTCGCAACTACGGTACCTCCCGCATACTACACTACCTACATACCTCGACTTACCAGCAGCAGTAATGTGCCCATCTTTTATTCATACAGTTTCTTCACAGTGTCGCTGGTGGCATACATCGTTTCATCACCGTTCACACAATTTACCTCACTTACCTCATCCAAGCTGCCTTTGTAGATCTTCTTCCATAAGCCCACATTGTTTTTGTCAAAAGTACGGCGAACCTTGCCTAGCCAGGTACTACTGCGGCTGCTCGACATTCCGTGGAGTAATGGGCGATCGATGAGACCTCTCATTTCCAAGGCGGGCTCTGGAAGCCAGGACCTCAAGTTCTTGTAAACACTTACATCTCCAACCAGCAAACGACATAGTAGACGGCACTGTACTACGTAATATGTACCCACCACTATGGTATCTGCTTCTCGAGGAGTTTGAAGGTTTTCTGCTATACGGTTCTAGTACAGGACATTACCATATGCGTGAAGTATATACGGTCAGTCAAGTATAATAGTATAATTACCTACTGCACCACCGTAACTTGATATGATAGACATCTTGCCCCCAGACTGCCGTGGGCAGTTTAAGCATCATCCATCCACTACTTCCTCTGCTGATATCACACCACCAACTTTCCACGACGAGGGAATAGCATGCCTGCAAAGAAGCGCTGGCCCGGATTACTGAGTGAGTGAGTGAGCAAGCGAGTAACCAACCGCCGCCTGTTGATGCTGTTACCTGCCTCTACACCGGAACGAGGGGAACGGGCATCCTTTACCGCCCTCAATCCATCATCCCAGGCTACTCATTCCTCTTCTGTGACCTGGTGTGCCTCCATCCCTGCTCCAACCTGCTTTGCTGTCTTGCTGCCACACTAGTAAACCCCCTGGCACCTGGTAGAAAAAAAAGGGAGTAAGAAAGAAGACATGGGCCGGTACGTATCTACGTACCTTTGTGGAACCCACCCCTGTCACCGTGAGCTGGCGTCAATGTACCAATGTACCTATCCAGATCGCCCTGCCCTATGACCCACACCTGGTGGACTCTAGATCCCGTCCAAGACAACCCACCCAACACCCAGGCCATAATAACGTGCGTCCTTGCACGCGGTGTCCTCCTGGCTGGGCCGGTTCATGTATAATATGATCTGGAGCCCCCAACATCATCATCATGAGAGCCTCTCTCTATTCACAGATCCATATTACCAGATCAAAACGATAGTCCTCTACGGAAGTTCAACTGGCCTGTCGTTCGCTTCATATATATCTACATGTGTCATTTCTTGTTGAATATACGAAGGATAGTTTTTATTTCTCTCCATATCTTGGTGTCCCATCCATTCCCTGTTTTCGCGGTATAGCTTTTCGTGGCATAGGTGGAAAGAAGACATCAGCGCATAAAGACAACCATTCGAGGAACTCAGCCCAAAGCAGACGAGACGACACGAGACGACTACACTAGCGTCGAGTTCGTTCAAGCACCCCGACCTTGCTCACAGCCGACTTCCGCATGTTCATCTGTGCTTGACCTCCGCTACAAGTCAAAGCATTCTCTTCTACCTGTTACTTTGATACGAGGCGCGAATGTGAGATTCTACCTATCTCAACCACTGTTCATTCACACCTCGCTCGTGATACTGACCAACTCGCGATCTGTAGCGCGCTTCAAGCGATTCGAATTATACCGCCCAAACATCTGCGCTAGCAGTGGCCATCAACAGGCAGATATGATGGCTTTCGCACCTAACCAGTCATATAAGATGTTTCAGCGGCCGAGCCATGAGCAAGATTTCATGCTTTACCCGGACTCTTCGAACCGAGCTGGCTATCCGTCACCACCAATGGATATGAGCATGAGTCCCAATAGCTTCGCCTTTCCGCGAAGCCCGCAAGACGAGTTCATGACAAACCCGGCTTTCGAGAATCATATTTCTCACCATGATGTAAACGCATATATGTATCGCGGCAGGACATCGCCAGGCCTATATCAAGATGAAGGCGATCTCCGGATACCATCCAACATTTCTACAGCCTCCGCACCATCGCCATCGTCAACAGTGGGCTCACCGAGCTCGAATCACGGACAGCTAGCCTTTATTCCCGAGTATCAACCGTCCAGTATCAACGTCAACCCAAGCATCGTTGGTTCGAGCGATTTTATCTCAGGAACCGAGTATACGGCGTATACCGGCCCAGGTATGGAAGATTTTACCATGACCTTTGACAGCAAATCCACTTTGATTGGTGAGTTTTGGCACGCGTCCCTCCTGCAACCAGTCCCCATTGAACCTGTATCTGCACTTGCTTGTCTGTCGTTCGTACTTTGTTGTGGAACCAATTCGTTGCTTCCTCGTTGCTTTGGTTGCATTCGGAACCAGGCGTCGGGCCAGTGGTGCCGACTTGTTGCAAGTTTGCAGGGGATTGACGAGCGTCATGTCTCCCACCGCCGCGCTCACAGCCCTAGCTTTGTTTGGTGGGGTTCCCGACGCAGTGAGCTCCAACGGGAGACTCCGGTTGGGATACAGCACCGCCAGTCGGTCTGCGCCTCACAGTAGTTGCATGAGGCCCACTTTTCTTCTCTCGTGTCCCTTCGTCCTATCCTACTGAGGCCTCACAATTTACGGCCTTTTCTTTCAAGGAGTTTCGCAGTTTGTCCCGTTGTGATGGAATAACGAGCTTGTCCTAATTCTGTTCATCATTAGACCCATCATTGATACATAGCGGCTCAATGGTACCACCACCGCCCATGTCGGCGTATGATCACAGCGGCTACTCGCCTCAAAACCAGTATCCCCATTCACCAGCGCTGTCTGGCGCTACTTCGCCAGCTCCCATCTTGAGGACGGAGAGCCAATCGCCATATACATCATACAATCCACAACAGTATAGTCCGTATGGAATATCGCCTGCACAAGGACGGCGCCCCAGCCTGTCGTATCAATCGCATGCGAGCTCGCATGAGTATGCTTACAACAGTGACGAGTCTGAGAAGAAGCAGCGATGTCCACACCATGATTGTGGAAAGACGTTCAAGGATTTGAAAGCCCACATGCTCACGCACCAGACGGAGCGACCGGAGAAGTGCCCGATACTCACATGCGAGTATCACGTAAAAGGGTTTGCACGCAAGTATGATAAGAACAGGCATACTTTGACTCACTACAAGGGTACTATGGTATGCGGCTTTTGTCCAGGTTCCGGATCTTCTGCCGAAAAGTCCTTCAACAGGGCCGACGTTTTCAAGCGTCATCTCACTGCCGTCCATGGCGTGGAGCAGACACCCCCGAACAGCCGAAAGAAGAACTCACCCTCTGCCAACAGTGGCAAGAAACTCACTGGTTACGCTCCGGATGCCACAGGTAAATGTTCTACCTGTTCGGCTACCTTCTCCAACGCACAAGACTTCTACGAGCATCTTGACGACTGCGTTCTCCGCATCGTCCAGCAGGAAGATCCGGCCGAGGCTATCAACGCTCAGCGTCTAGCCGAGGTCGAGGATGACAAGGATGTCAAGCAGACGCTGGAGAAGAACCAGCTACCACTGACTACGCAACCCATCTCCAACTCGGACGACGAGGAAGATGATGAGATGGCTGACGAGGAGGAATTATATGACGACGCCAGTCAAATGAGGAAACTGACCTCCCCCACGAAGAGAAAGAGCAACCCTCCCAACGGCGTTCAAAAATCACGAGGCATGACGCATTCACGGGGCGGTGTTCCTGTGTCAACGAAGACCAAGGGCCGCAAGAATCGCCAGAACTACCCGTCCTCATGGGGATTTGACAAAGGTCAGATGACTATGAAGAAGCGTGTTATCACCGTCTTCGATGGACCGAGACGGCTCGCCAAGGACGACATGATGCTTTCTACGGAGCACGAAGTGCGTGTCAAGCTATCCGACGGCAAGTCCTACGTGACGGACCTAGATGTCAACACCATGAGGCGTGCCGAGGGCTTTCACAACGCTACTCCACAAGAAAAGGGGATCTGGATCTCCGATGATCCGACCGAAGAGGACATGGCCCGGATGATAGAGTTGAGCCACCAGGTGTAGTTGCACCGCGCCCCGTATATACAGATTCCGCGCACCAATCCCCCTCCTCACCTCACCACATACCCTCCTTCCCAAAGAGAAGGACACATTGATGATCGATATGATAAAAAAAAAACGGCTATAGAAGTTTCAGCACGACCGGCGCAGGAGCCGGTCTTGGTTGTATATTGGAGGTATATTTGATTGAATGAAGCATGCATGGGCGTCCGGTATATATTGCATAGGTCAGGAATGGCATGAGCGAAGGTTTCCTGTATTGGATGGGAGCCCGGGATAATGTCGACGGGCGTCCACAGGCTCGGTGGACGCACCGGTCGTACGGTGGCTATTGTCTATTTGTTTCCCCTTTAGCGGTCATACGAGTCTAGGTCATTTACTCCGTGCCTGGCGAAGATACCCTCATGTAATAATACCATTCATGTGTTTACTCATAACGGCAATTGTGATTCTCGATTACCAACATAAATTCCACCCGCCTTATTAGTGTCTTGTATAAGTGACCACTATCTTTTCCAGTAGACCAACCCTGAAGCTGTACCTGAAACACAGGGTTTCGTCATATGCCCACACACATGCAGACGTTGTTGATTGGCTGAACTGATACAACACATGAACAAATAGCGCGAACCTTAGTCGATCTAACCAAGTAATAATTCAAGGCCCCCTCTTCCGATGTACATCTAAGGGTTCGAGATGTCTTAGATGACGCTGAGTCGAGCCGGAGTTCGACGATATGGGTACTTGGGTACTTTACTGACTCAGTAACGTATCCGCCAAGTCGCGCGGCAGTGTAATGTATATGTATGCGCATGCAGGTAGCGAACGATGACACCTGAACGCTGAACTTTTTTTTTTTGCGGGTTTCCGTGGTATATTTCTCTCATGGGGGTTTTTTCAGCAGCCATGGGAAGCCAATGGCGAGCCCCAAGACCGGGACCCGGAATTCGGATGGGGGAAAAGCTCCCCCCTAGTAGTTTACTCGGCGGGGAATCTTAGTCGAATCGATTACGCTTGGAGTTGACTTCATTCGTTACCCACGCAGCACGACATACCCGAACAACGCGCATAGGCTACCCTACTACCCTACCTACCTGGGACTTACCTACTTGCTGTACGTATCCGAGGTAGCAGTAGTAGCAAGCAACCAAGCATACACTTTACTTACTTACATAAGTACATGTAAAATATGTCATGTAGGTAGATGGATGGATGAGCGCACGTTACATACTTACTGCAAGTCGGTAGTATACGGCGACACATTTTTTACCGAAGGGGAAATCCTTGCGGTTTTCTCGCTTCGTTCAGGTCGCGTCGGCACAGTACTTACTTAGTCGCTCGGCAGCACCGACTCGCTTAGGTAGTCGATACCCCATATTGATTGAAACATTTTATTTTATTTGTTATTTTGTTTTAGAACTTTCCCATCACCTTTTTTATCTTACCGCTCAATTCCCAATACTACATTGCGGTTCCAATAATCCACTCTAGCCTGCTTAGACAGAGAGAATTTTCTATTTACCCGGTTACAAAGTTCCACGTATAGCGATTCACCATTGCTTTGGCCGTCCATTCATTGATTTGGCATTATATCATAAGACCGACTATCTTTTATCTGTACATGGTAACTTTTCTTTTTGTATTTTCCTTTTGTCTGCCCCCACATACCCCCATTCGTCTTCTTCCCCGTATTTTATCTGTTTTTCACTCTTTTTGCTTTTCGTATGCACGTAGGGCATTTCGCTTGAGACAGCATTCGTCTACCCATATAGAAGATAGGTACAATGATATCATGAGACTATAGCCACATGACGAGGCCTCCGTCCGGTCTGAGAATGAACGGCCTTGGCCGGACTTGACCGCCCCTTCTTGTCTCTTGTCAAAGTTTCTCCCATCTGGCGTAGATCTGATCCCGTGGCTGTGTGTCTTAGGTGGTCTAGGGCTGCATCTAACCGCGGCATCTACACCACATTTCTTACTTACATACAACACAACATGCATACGATACAGACACCAGAAGAGCACATTTCGCCGACCTCTTTCTTCACCGGTCTCATCTGACAGGCAAATCATTGACGAATAATTGTAATGATAAAAGTGTAGTTTTGATATGCGTATACAATAACCCTTTTAGGACCTAGCTTGCGAGGTCCTACAGGTATGGAAAATTGGGATGGGTTTGATGGTTTTCCGGTTTTGCGATTTTCTGGGTCGCTTATGCTTCCCGGTCGATTACATACGTGTAAGATACCGAATCCGCGGAACCCTACTTATCCCATGAAACGTATCCTGTCTTTTCTGTACTAGTCATTCTAGTTATAGTCTAGGCGCAACAATACAATCAATAGATCTCTGGGGCACTTCTGTAATAAAACAAAACACAGGCGTAGTAACAGATTTGCGTCGTCTACGTATCTAGGTGTGGAGGTACTCTACATGGTCATCTGACCCCAAGTTGTAGATAGGTAGCACACCGCTCTATCGTCGTCAGATAGATAATGCGTCGACTCTCAAGCGAGACACTGATATGTGTAGGTGGTTAGGTCGTATGGAAGCTAATGCCTGTTGACGTGCTTACGACACATCGCGACTCGAAGAGCCGCACGACAGCCAGGGAGACATGAAAGGCAAAGTATCGTGCAGGTTACGGCAAGGTACTTTTCCTTTCGTTGCTTATCTGCTTGGATCAAGTTGTCGTTGTTGAAGTATGTGACGTACGTGACATAGAAACCGCCATACTGTGTCTGAAAAACCTCTATTGGACAACATAGTGTATGCTACTGTATGGAGCAACGACATACAATACACACATTACATCGCGAGTATGCGCCGTAACCGCCCCATTTACAATACCATCTTAGAGTATCATCATTCCAGTCGATTAATGTTCCCCTCCTCGCACTCTTCGACCTTGTTTCCCTGGTCTAGTCTGGACTCTAATATCTATACGCAACCTACATATATTAGCTGTGCCAAGTGGCACTATATGTTGCTGTTGTGGGCTAGAACAGCACAGACATCCCGTTGTACGTAAATAGTTGCCGTTTTGCGGTGGACCGGGCGAGGTATCTTTCTGTGGAACTGGCAACAGCAACGCCGTTACTCCTTACGCCCCTCTGCAGCTAATTGCCGGCTGGGTAAGGGGGTTGGCGAGATCATTGTAGTTATACTGGCTAACCAATCATCCTTAGGCCTTAGATAAAAGCCGTCGTTTGTATAAGTGGGCAGGTTAATTGTTGCAGTGGTTTCAGTACCTTGATGGCATTCGTTTACGGTATATACAACGCGGCAATAAACATAGTTAGAAATCGAATGCCATTCGTCGTCCATATTCATCTTGAGTTCTACCCAGCCTAGATAAATATATCGTGTCACTCGTAGGGCAATAGACTAGTGATAGATATCAGCCTCGTAGCGTAAGCACCTACTTCGCTGCATTTTTAGCCCCCGCAGAGAGCATTAAGGGTCCGGGGCAGACACTACCATAGCGAATAAGATTTTGAGACCTCACTGTTGTTGCCATTTCACTGCAATTTTAGCACCGACTAGGGCAATAGATAGAGAGATAGGTTAAGCTAAAATCGGTACTTGAGAATTACGCATCTCAGAGGTCTATGAGTAGTTCCACATACCACTGCGTTCATCGTCTATACGCAAGTCGAACCATTATTTCTGGTTACGTTACCTTCTTCTTGACCCGAGGAGATATCAAATATCTCGCGGTCTAGCCATGTTGTCGATCGGTCAATAGCGCCTCGGGTTGATGAAGGCTTGATCTCGGCGATTGCACTCGATAGTTGATGCATAGCATGAACTGGTAAACAGGCTACCGGCAACTCTTAGATAGCTTTATCGAACCCCTACACACCCTTGCCGTCCAAGCTGAGTCCCGGCACGTGCATATGTAGATAATGCATCTTAGGTATTGGCCTATAGAGCGAACACGTTGGGACCCCCACGTCTCGTAGATCTTATCACCGGTTTCACGGGACAAGCTATGTGGCTTACCTACTTCCCCCTTTTCTTGGAGCCTTATCCAAAATTACCACACGTATCTTCATGTCTGCTGACCCTATATAGGAGAGGGTAATAAGTAAGTGGCGTTCCGAGGATGCTATTATAAAGTGCTTACGCTCCTGTCCTTGAACCCCTGACCGGTGTTTAGAATTCAAGGGAGGAGTCAATGCACTTCAAGGAAACAAGGGACTTAACTCCGCAAGCACAGCAGAACATTACAGACGCCTCTTCGATCGTGGAGTGCGGAAATGATATGATTTATATGCCGTCTTACACATTAAAGTGCCGGAGAACGAAAACTATCTTCGGGACGCACACCTATATAAGGGGCGTTAAGGGCCAGGTACCTGCAGAGCATAACATCGCATAGGGCCAAAACGGCGGGTTTTGGAGGCTCGGCCGTGAACAGGTCGATGGTGCCACCTCTCCCGCATACATGTCGTCACAAGGGCGAGATTATCTAATATTGAGGGAACTATATTTAACCACTAAGGAATCGATCCCACGACGCATGATCACTTGCGACTTTCACCGGTTGAAAGACAGATATACCCTCTCACAAGAGCCCGATCCAAATTATGGTCCCACTACGAATTCCGTCGCAGCAAATCCCCGAGAATATTGTCGTCACCGAAGCAGATGCCGAGTACGAAAGAGTCGTGGACGGACGTCGTGGTTGAGGCGACGTTGGAGTACCCGCAGATTCAGATATCAACGTTGAGTCTATAGAACTCAGCGGTGGAGATGGGATATCTGTGGTGGAACAGGAAATGATGATCCCTGCTTATAGACAAAGTGGAAGAACGGGTTTCATCGAGGAAAGAGGCCGTAACAGGACTGCAAGAATGCGATTTTCTTTGACTTTTAACGGCTTTCGTGAGTCAACTATATTTTGCAGTTTAGCTCATGTTGTCCTCCCCCTATAAACAACGTTTACATGGAGATAATTACATCCCTGGGATTACATAGAGTTTCTGTGATACAGTCCGTTATTAGCTTACCAGCATTTACAATACAACGAGAAGTTCGGAAACTACTCTACGATAGCCAAACGTTGAATTTCTGTGTCGCCGGTGGTAGGGAGTGCTTATATCACCAGACGGGTGTTATGTCATTTGGCTAAAATTTGTCCAGATGAAAGATATTATCAGGGTCAACAGTGTAAGTAAAGTAGACGCCAGAAGAGAATACAACTCGATTGTAAAAGTCCGAGGTTGAGAGATGGAAATATTTGGCCGCTGGCACACTCGTGTAGAACTGATAGACGTTGGTTAAAATGGAGGCAACATAGAAGTAACGCAGAGACTACTGTTGATATAGCACAGTACGACGCCTAGGTGTAACGACATGGACCATACCAAAGATAGGGGTTGTCGCAGCAAGTCAAGATTATTGTATCATTAAGAGCTAAACAATGTGTAAAATCTACTCTCTAACTGAGTACTGTAGACAGAAAGTCCTCTATTGTAGTTTCATGACACATTGACGAGAAAAAACCACCATGCGAGCATGATCGTAGCCTCTAACGTCACGGCGTCGGATTTCATATGTTTGTTGGAAACTCCCACTCGACAGACCTGGGACTGCTGCATCTTTGGAAATGAATGAACTGTATATCTCGCTTTCCACGCGTTGAATTATTAAATGCAAGCTCGATTTAAGAATCGCTTGCCGGTTTTAAACAAAACCGCACTTGTCCCTGGTTAGATAGAGAAAGAAAACCCTTCTAAAACTGACCCATTACACACGAATCGACGAACACTTTTAATTAGGTAGTTGCTTTGCAGTAATGCTGTTTTTGGCATACCGTGTAATCAGACTCATATATCCGTTCTCGCCTGTTCAAGCCCCGTAGGTTTACTGCGGCGGAAATTATGGTAATTCCAGAACCTCGACCTCGTCATGTTCCAGGGATACGCTCTCAGCCTCCGAGGTAGACTTGTTATCGACATTCTCCGTATCCGGACTATCACTAGCAAAATCGACATCGAACGGCCGCGGCCTTTCTACATTGAACAGCTCGATAGGCGGAGCACTCGGAGCACTCTGTTTCTCCTCGTCGTCGACGAGGATCACCATCCATACACCGATGGCACCATTGACGCCGAGCAGCGGCGTCGTGTGTATCCAGCGGCTCCGCCCTGGGACGGGGCTCGAGCTGGCGCTGGAGCTGGTGCTTCGCCCAGAGGACATCATGGGACGCGTGAGCCATCGCACCTTGGTCGTGATGCCGTCGCCGTCTTTGAACGCGCGAATAATCGCGTCTCGTATGCTCTTCGACCCTCCTATGCGCGACAT
The DNA here is from genome assembly GCA_022495235.1 of Xylaria curta. Taxonomy (NCBI): domain Eukaryota; kingdom Fungi; phylum Ascomycota; class Sordariomycetes; order Xylariales; family Xylariaceae; genus Xylaria; species Xylaria curta. The sequence goes on along the minus strand of MU375904.1, from coordinate 226,759 downwards.
GAATGGAGACTGCAAGATTCCAGGAACGCGCAGCGAAGGACTTGCAAACAGGATTCGCATGCTGGGACATGGACGCACGAGCAAGTAGTGGTCAAGAATGCCCCGAAAACGGCTGATAAGTGATGAGCCGGAGAGGGGAGTCAGTGCTGATGACGACACGGAATTTTCCATTGGTGCTTCTGCCTCTATCGGCGCCGCTTCGTCTTTGATGAGAGACGGTGATCCGGTATTGTTGTTCGTGCTCGAGCTGGAGCCGGCACTGTTCGGCTTCTCGGAGTGTGTCTCCCCTGATGTCTGGACGGTTTTCAATTCGCTGAGAGTGAACATTTTCGCGAGACTGGCGAGAACGTCTCTACTTTCACGTGGCTCTTTGGTGTCTTTGCACCCATCATCCGAGACTATTTCCGACTGCTTTCGCTTCTGTGCCACGAGCTCCCCTAATGACGCGAGTCCAGCGCATTCCTTGAGCAGCCCTGAGACGTCCACCTGAGCTCCCAAATGGTAACGGATGTTGCCGCGGTTGTCGTAGAGGGGTGTGACCATGAGAAGATTCATGAAAACGGACCCGTCACGCCTGTAATTCAGTAGAGGTTCGCAATGTTCTTTGCCGACAACAAGCATCTCTCTCAGTCTATTAACACTATGTTGATTGGTCTTAGGGCCCTGAAGGAAGCGGCAGTTGCGCCCCAGGGCAAATCTCCGCCCATACTGAGTAGCCCTATGGAATTCTGGTCATGTGTGTTAGCGCGTTGGTATCATGTCAACGGTGGCAACATTACCTTCACTGGCGAATACTATCGGGTTGTCGTCTCTGGAAGGGTCCGTCAAGCAGAAAACCTCGGCCAGCCCCTCGGATAGGTCGCGTAAATTAGACGGCAGCGTATTCGTAATTCGCTGTTTGATAGTTATACTAACGATCCGAGTCCACACATGAGTGACATACGCCGGTAGCTCCTCTTGCGCTAGCACCCCGAAAGTCTCGTTAGCCCTGACCATCAACGATTTCCCGATGGCTTCGGCGAGAGGAAGTTCGCTCGACGGAGTTCTGTTGACTCGAGCAAGGTCTCCTATGATAGCATTGGCATAACTGATCGCTTTCGATGCTTTAACTAGGTTCAAGTAGTAATTCAAAAGTGGTACTGATTCTGGCTTTAGGGTGTAGAGAAAGTCCGTAAACTTCTGCATGTGCCTTGGATCGTTGAAGATGATTCTAAGATGCTCGGCAGATAAGAGCAGTTCTGACTTCGCTTCCACTGAGTATTGAGGCTCGTGCGCTTCAGGCGGGGCGACCAAATCGAAGGATGCTGGGTCGATCTCTTCTGCAACAAGTGGTTTGAGTCCATCATGATCCGCTAGGTTGATGCTTTGGAGGGCTGGTAGCTGACTCCCTGGTGTTGTAGCGATGGAGGCAGTAGAGTTGGCTGGCGACTGTGTTGATCGAGTCAGATGACTCTTGGGTGATGGAGATGATACAGGCTCATCGTGCGTGCTAACGAAACCTGCCTGGCATGCTACCCATTGAGCTGCCGCTGAAGAAGCCTCTACCTGTTTTCGTGAACAGCTAGATCTGATTGCGTTAGGATACGCTTATGAAGCTGACGTATTCTCCTTATGTCACATACCTTCTCCGCTCGTCGCCCTCGATCAAAGGGGTCTTTGGAAGGCTGGCCGCCTTCAATAACGCCTTGACTGTATGGGTAGGTAGGGATACTAGTATCTCGGGCCTCTCTCTATTTTCGTCCTCCGATGATAGCCTAGCAGGCTTGATGGACAGGTCGAGCCTGTCTGCCCTGCTTTGGGCATCAGAGTGTCGTCTCAGCGGTGGCGGGAGTGACCCTGGTACCTGCGATATTGTATTTGTTATGTCATTGTTGCTAGCCACTATTGTTTGTAAGCGATCTGCTTCCGTCATTCTTTTCCTCGGCGTTGTCGTTTCCCCCTGTTTACATAACTCACTAGTATCCAGGCCCTCTATCCTACTACCACGTCGATTATACGGAATCGCACGAAGCATCTGTTAAAGCATCAACTTTTCTTTTAGATATAGCTTGGCCCAACTTTCATATGTAAAAAGAGATATTCAGCAACCAAAACGAAGAATCTAAATCATTCCGTCATATCCCAGAGCTGTCAAAGTAGACACCGACGTACGCGCATAGTGATACATGGCCTCGGAATGATCGATATGCTCAACAGTGAAACGAACCTGGGCAATCGAGTGTATATGTAAGATGAGGCGCATATGCAACCCTTTGCGCAGCCCATAGACTGCTGCATCTCCTGCAGAAGACCCTGAAGGACATGCCTTGGCCTATACCCATGGTTTCTGGGATAGTTTGCTCTTAAACGTTAAGCTTTTTCATGGGAAGCCAACGCTTTATGCCGATCAATGAGCATTCAAGTGAAAAAGAGGACAGTCAGCAAGTTGTATGTGGGTGACAGCTCTCGACCCGAGAAAAGAGAGACCTTCGTAAGCCAAGCATAATGCATCCGAGCCAAATCGAGCAGATAGCATAGTAGTCAAAACAGGTTGGAAGATTGGGTAAGTGGAGATAATGAAGGTCGTAACGGAGTTTCATGGCAATACGAGGACGCTTACGAGAGTGCTTCCGACGAGAGGCCTTCGGATCATCTCCATTATGCTGTCTGATTCGGACCGAGTATTAAAGATGTGCCAAGCCTGGTACGGCTTTTCTCGTAAGCTGCCATATTAGAGTAAAGTCTATGGAATGACATCTGCACGATCTAGCGTTCCTAGTGGGAACCTTATTTGGACATATGCAGTCGTTGGGCCAGACCAACCAGCTTCGCTACAGTGCTTCACAGTTGACGAGATATTAAGATTCAACCAACACTGTCAGATTCACATAAGGTCGGTTTGGCAGTGCAGATCCTGTTATTCTCAAAAACCGTAGCTGTTGCAATTGGGTATTGGGCGTGGATGTTGATGTTGATGTCGTAGAGGGAATAGAGAAGGCTACGCAAAGTCTCCCTGATAGGTTCTTTCACACAAACTGTTGTCGTATGTGTCCCATAACATATAAATCTTATATAAGTTTCTAAGCACGGGTGTCACAAATAATTCTCTAGGCCCCTAGCCTAGAGGTATGCGAACTAGAACACGACATTATTAGCATGGAGAATGTAACAAGGATAAGTAATTATGGTTCACCGCTCATCTTCGTTGTTTTCTATACGAAGTTGAGATATACCCTATATCATACCTAATAAGGGAGTGCGTGTACTATTCATTAGTTTGTTCGATATCGAGTGGCTCTCTTTATGACAGCATTCTCTGTTGTTAGGCACGACCTAAGAATGACTTGGCAGCTTGGTTCATCTGGGACAATCTGGCATATTCATAGATATGAGTTGCTTCACGGTAAATTGTAGGGTAGTGGTGGTTGTTGACCGTGACCAGGTTCACGTCAGGTTACGCCAAGACTAATTAACGCGCGCCGAACGCTCCTGGCCTATCATAGCGAGATCTGGCGAGCGACCCAGACGCCGACCGCCTTTTAAGGGATCGGGTAGCCAGTCGGAAAATTACCTGGCGCGTCTCCCCGGAAGAGGCTAGAGGGGCCAGAGGGGCTAAAGGTAGGCAAAATAAACAAGCCGAGAGAGCACGCGCAGCTACCCAATACCACGCAGGTGGCTCACCGGGGCGAAACTAGCTCGAACTGTCTCTGATTCGTTGCCTTTGATAGGTCCGTAACGGTCTGCTGAGCGCGGGGTGTCGCGTTTTCGAAGGTCTCATCATTCAATACTAGCATATGCTGCTACTCAGCATACGCATTTGTTATGTTTTGATTCTGCAAGGCAAGCCTAGGGTGCGCGCAAGGGCCATAAATTCGGCCCGCGCAGTCCCTAAACACAGGGAACCCTGGCGCCAATGACAAGCCACTGGGGCCATGTGTTGTTTTGTTATTGTTGTCCGTTCTGGTCAAGTCAAACCAGAGACATCAGTGCCCCTTGGGCAATTAGAGGCCAGCCATCGCAATAGGCATGGATGCTATCGTGAGTTGACACCCATTCTTTGAAACATGTTTGCATGGCGTCCAGCCACCGGAGAACATGTATCTACCTGATTAATTAGAAACAACAAAAACAAAGAATAACACGTTGAATAAACGGATAGCCTATGCGGTATAGGTATTGAGCCATGGTTGTTGTAATTGCAAAGGGCCGAGTGAACAAAGATACTGGGGGTGTTGGGTGTCAAGGTCCCCAGTTTCGCGTCCGGAAACGAAGCAACATTGAGAAGAGAGAGGTTGGGCTGGTTGTTTTTGATCGTAATCAGTGCATGTAACAGGTACAGAATTGGGAAGCGCGGGATGATTACCGAGGTCATCGCGGGGTTATTCACTAATCGCACCTACCTAGATAGTTGACTGTCAACTGAGAGATACAAGATACGGCAGGTAAGTCGCTACCTTATTAGCGGCGCGCGTCCAGAGTCTCCCTGACGCAGACGCCTACGATACGCCCCAGTCCAGCCCACTCTGGCTCCTTGCTTCCCCAATCTCAATCTCCCTCCACAACCGCCGCCCTTCCAACCTCATCTACAAGCACAACGTCCGCCCGCTGCGAGCGTCCACCTCCGCCACGCTAATCTCCCAGTTCCGCTTCCGCTTTCACCACCACCACCACCCACCACAACAAACAACAACACAAGCACAGCAACAGCAACAACTAACAGAACAGCATAGCATAATCGCCCTCAAGGGATATTCTCATCTTCCATTACTTTCCAGAAGCATTGCCGATACCACTATTGCGTCGAATTACACAGGATACTAAACATTGCAACCCCAGCTCTTTGCCCGCGATTGTTTGGACTCCACGACAGCATCGCTTGATCGCTTTGCGGCCTCGAACACACTCATACTCTCTGCGCGTCATTCAACCTACTAGCTCAACGACAGGGGAGCATGCGATAGAGAGAGCCGACTTCTCTGGGGAACTTGGAGGACAAGTAGGACGACCGTTTGCGGCGCCGCATCTACTGTTCGCGTCATACTCTCCCTTCGAGTTCTGCTCCAGCCTCTGCGCAACCCAATTTCGCCAGCATCTCTAGCTAGCTCAGCTCTCCGCTTCCATCGTCGCATACGCAGACACAGGTTAGGTGGCGAGCGTCGCAGCCATGACGTTGGAACCACAGCCTGCGCCTTCACCGGTGCCCCTCCCGTCAAAGCGACCAGCAACCGACATAAACAGCTCCCGCACGCCCTCGAGAATGGCTACTCCACCACCGCCCGACCGCCAAAGGTTACAGGCACGTCCAAACTTTGACAGTGGCGTCTCGAAAAGCACCCGCCGCAGCAGCCGCTATTCTGGGAGGACGAGCTCCATCGGCCTGGACCCTGATAACCTCAGTCGAGCTCTTTCAAGAGAGCTCTCTGCTGACAGAAGGGACAGCGCCCCAGCCGCCAGCCCTATTAGTGGTAAACGACGGCGAATTGATGCCGATAGGTTAGTTGCGCTCTCATTCACGCTCCTTATCGCTCTACGAATTAAGCCCCATCACCGCGCGCTGGACCGTCCTCGCTGATAGTCATAGGTTTATACCTTCTCGGTCAGGTCAAGATTTAGAAGCTGGTTTCGCCCTTCTTCACGAGGAAGGCTCGCCGGCTACGCCAGCACGGAAGAAGCCTACACCTCACGGTGAGCTGCATTTTCAAAGAAGTACGTTGCCCATCATTTCACATCTCATGACGAGCGCTAACCATTGCTAGCCGAAGAGGCAAACCGCACGTTTCGCAATGTGCTAAGAGCTGAATTATTTGAGAACACAATACCTCAAAATACACCTCCTACATTATCTCCAGACGCCAACTATTCGGCCTCATCACATGCTACCCGTGTCCATGATGCAACAAGATCACACACCCCTCCAACCAACCCAATTCCAGCTCTCCCTCCTAACTTTACTCCGTCCACACCGCATAAGAACCTCTTCACATACATGTCCCCGCGCCATCATCACGCTGCTGGCCACCCCACCCCCTCCAGGACTCCGCAGAGCAGGCATGGCCCAAATCTAGACACCAGGTCAGAAATCTACAGCCTATCTCCTGTTCGCTACGGTAGTCAACAGATGCTCTTGAGCCCCCGGCGGCCGCCTAGGGCTGTGAGCAAAGTCCCATTTAAGGTGCTCGATGCCCCCGAATTGGCAGACGATTTTTACCTGAACCTGGTGGATTGGGGTAGCGCTAACGTTTTAGGTGTTGGTCTGGGTTCAAGTGTTTACATGTGGAACGCACAATCGAGTCGTGTGAATAAGCTTTGCACGCTCGAAGATGATACAGTAACAAGTGTGTCCTGGATACAAAAAGGCACGCATATTGCGATAGGGACAGGGAAAGGATTAGTACAGATTTGGGATGCTGAAAAGGCTCGGCGGCTGAGAACGATGAACGGCCACTCAGCTCGCGTTGGCGCGCTAGCCTGGAATACCCATATTCTCACATCCGGGTCGCGAGATCGGTACATATACCACCGCGACGTCAGAGCCCCGGAGCAATGGATGCGGAAACTGGGAGGTCACAAACAGGAGGTTTGCGGTCTGAAGTGGAACACTGAAGATGGACAACTCGCCAGTGGAGGTAACGACAACAAGCTAATGGTCTGGGACAAACTCTCGGAAACACCTCTTTGGAAGTTTTCGGACCATACTGCTGCGGTAAAGGCCATCGCTTGGTCACCTCATCAACGCGGTCTTCTCGCTTCAGGCGGAGGAACGGCTGATAGAAGGATTATCTTCCACGATACTGTGAGAGGTACAGCAATTAGCGAGGTTGACACCGGCAGTCAGGTGTGTAACATATCGTGGTCCAAGAACTCGAATGAGATCGTATCGACACACGGGTATAGTCAGAACCAGATCGTCGTGTGGAAGTACCCGTCTATGTCTCAGGTGGTTAGTCTCACGGGACACACTTATCGTGTGTTGTACCTGGCGATGAGCCCTGACGGACGCACTATTGTGACGGGTGCCGGCGACGAAACACTACGATTCTGGTCAGTGTTTGGCCGCCGTCCAGGCCACAGGGAAGGCAGCGATGGTGGTGGTGGACGATTGGCGGACTGGGCTGTCATTCGATGATGAACTCCTCTTACTTCCTTCAACTATCTCAGCTCCACATTTTCAAGCTACGACAATACCCGGCTCAGTCCAATGTGCTTCTATTACGACAAACTACTCTTTTTTCTTCTACTTACACATTTTCGAAAGACCCTTCATGACTGGCGAACGATATTTAAGGACGGAATCATCTGCATGGTTGTTGGTTGCATTTGCAAGGGGTAATCGGGGGCCCGAGGGGGCGGCGTTTTCATACGTGATGAGGCTTTTTTTTAACTTGAAAGATACCTCTTGGCGTGTACTAAAAGCGAGCATTGAGGCGTTTCAATTTCCTGTCGAACTTATAGATATCCGTAATGTGTTGAAGATGGCTGCATCGATCGCAGAGGGCGCAACTGGTATTACGTTCGGATATGACAATGATACCGGAATACAAGAGGATGATTGATGACAGGATTAAGATTCTTTTTCCAATTGATATGCAGTGATAATGAGGTGTGAAGCTTGTTCTCGCTATGGTGTGTAGAGCACATATATGAGGTAGAGAGTCATGAAGTTACCTCTGATACGGGTAGCTGCAATCCCGTACCTTGGGGCTAGTATGTGTAACATTGTATGCAAAATGTTATAGCCTGCATTTCACTGCAATTTTAGCACCCGCGGGCAGGTTATAGAATAGGCGCCAGATAAAGTGCAAATACCCTTGCCTACTATCACGGGACCGCGTTGGAGTTGCACTGCATTCTTAGCACCACCGGGGCGATGGTGAGAAAGACAGGATAAGCTGAATAGTGCTAGGTAGGTATTTAACTTCACAGTCGAAGTAGAGAGTAAATAACCTACTAGGCGGTGATTCGTATATTTAGCTACTCGTACTCATTCTCGTTATCGTGTTGCTATTGCTCGATCCTACGGAAAATACAATTGTGATATGGACTTAAAAAGGCCGGGCCAAGAACGAGGCCTTCACATATTTAAACCTAGATCGCCGCATCGGACAGAAGGGAGGACTTAGACCTCCTTGACACCCAAGACATAAAGACGTGGTCTGAGTAGATTGTGTCTTCCAAGGCATATATAGCTACGCTTATACATGTACCTGAGAATCTCATGATTTCGAAAAGAGTCTTGACAGTATTGCGTTCATCTCTTTTCTTAAATCAGTTGATGAGGGTATTGATATGTGACGTGCCTATGACGAACGCATATGCGTTGAAGACTTACCATGAGTATTTGAGGTATGAATGAATGAATGATGCTCAGCTCTAGCTCCAGCTAGAGCTTATAGGTAGTTAGATACCTATCTGGTTGTTTATGTAAGTTATTCCTCCGTGATACAAGTAAGCGTGACATCATATCATGTTACATACGAGGTCGCTACTTGATCGAATTCACATCTAGCATGTGACAGACTCGAACATAATATATTCACCACATAAGACAAAAATGGTCAAGAAATGGACATAATCAGATACGATACGATTCATGTTCGAATTTATTACTTCTACTTAGAGACCCATCACAATTAGGTACCTTTACCGAATACAACAGACCCCGTTGAAACCTAGGTATGTAAGAAGACCCCAAAAGTCAAGCTTGGCCGAGACGCCGTGCTATGTATGTATCGTCTATTATACCCATACGCGAACTCGATAGATAGAATAGGGAAAGGAAAGGAAAGGGGGTATCGAAGATGCTCCGCTCCGCTCCAAACAAAGCATAAAAATTAAAACCAAAATGAAATCAAAAGCGATTCCTATACCGCCCATCCCGAGTGTACCGCTGTCTAATACCGAGCCAAGCCAGCACCACACTGTCGAATTCCATTAAGGTTTAGGCTGTGATCTTCCAATCAAGTTCTTTCATAGCAAGGAATCATTGTGCAGTCGTCGCGCCCGTCTTTCTTTCCCGCGCACTATCTCTATTGGCGCCATCCGCCCCCGTACTTGCTCCCTTAGGTTCATCATTTAAAAGTGGAATCTCATCTACGCTTAAGCGTCTTTCAGTAACCGGATCCTCGACACGAATAGTCTTGTCAATACTCCGGTCACCGAGACCATTAGCAATTGATTTCGACTCGTCGCTAAGGCCACCCGTGGGCGTCAGGAGTGGCGAATGAAGCATGAGGTCTGGGCTGGACTGCCACTTTGCGACCTCGGCTTTCATCGCCTCAAGCTCTTTCTGGAATCGCTTGCCGAAGACATCGATATAGTAGGTCGAGCCATTGTAAACGCTCCAGGTGAAGACGAACATGAGGAAGCCGGCAGATGCCCATCGACTGTAGAACCACAGAGAGCACGGGAGCATAGTGAGAACGGCATATAGGTACTGGATAAGCATGAATGCGGGCTCTTGAAGAGCTGCGGGTAATGAGAGCACAAATTTCCCGATCCAGACCTTGGAGTACGAGCGCCGCAGCCAGGTGAAGGAGGTAGGTCGGCCAGCCGCGATCTTCTCGCGGCGACGAACGGTGATAAAGAAGTAGTAGGACAGCTGCCAGACGGCATAGGGAATGGTGGACCAGACAATCATGGAGATGACGTTGCTGTAGGCAGTGGGCGAGCCTGGCGGCGAGGTCTTGACTGTCCAGAGGGCGGGAAAGCGTTCACGCTGCTCTTCCGATGGAAGCAAATGGACAATGCAGTGGAGTGTAACGCACGGCATAATGTGAATAAACAGGGACGTGACCTTGTCGAAGTCATGGAACACGAGCGAGTTACGCCACATGATGATCGCCACAGCATTATTGCCAAAGGCCAGGCAGTAGGCTGCAATGAACAGGCGCTTGGAGGAGGGGAAGATCCAAATACTCGCAGCCAGCAAGAAGTTGACAAAATAGCATAGATCGGCGAGAAAGTAGTGATAGCCGCGCCGATGGTAGGTGAAGTATCGGATAGGCATAAAGTACACCAGCTGGGCCGTGTACCACATGTGAAAGTACTCCGGATACGCACCGATTAGGTAGCCGCTGATGAAGATGTTCATGACACCGCAGATAAAGGAGATCTTCTCGCGGAGAGTGATGACCTTGGTGTCGTTCCATTGTCTGCCCAGCTTCTCGACGTTTTGCTTCATGCGCTTCCGGTACCTCTCAAGCTGCTCGTCAGCCGAGGGCACTCGCCGCCGCCATTCTTCTACCATGCGCTCTCGAGCTTCCTGGCCCTTCGTCTTGAGAGCGGCTCGTGACTTCCGCACCTTCTCCGTCTGAGCTGAGATGCCCTTTTGTAACTTCTCTAGCTGTTGTGGTAGCGCAAAGTTGTCTAGCAAATCCAGAACTGTGAGACGATCTAATGGTGGGAAGGAGTCCCAGTCGTCGTGGTACGAGCTGCTGGCGGAGAAAGAATGTGATCGCGACAGCGGGGGGGAATGCCCCGACGCATCACCGAGCGTAGGCGTGTCGGCAACAGCATGCTGACGGGGTGAGGAGGACAGCGACTGGGCGGTGGTATCATCGGGAGTAAGAGGGACGTCATCGTCGGTCTGAGTACCGTCCGACCTGCCAGGAGGTACCACAACGGGCCGAGTAGGAGTAGCCATCTCGGCAATGGTGCGTATAGGAAAGCGTTGAATGTCGTGCCGGAACGCGATTCGTCGAAGCGCTTCGGCTACCCTGAGGATGAGTGAGTTAGCCATCGGGCAACACAAGCACGCAGTCGCGGAGAATATTGAGTGGGAGGATAAGACATAGGTAACTAGCCAGTGGTTCAGGAGACGGGAGAACGAGGGCAAGTGGGCTACCTTTAAACTTTCTCGACTCCTCCCTCCGTTATCGTCTGCCTCCACGTTTAGGCGGCAAATGTATGTATATGTGAGAGCGGATGTACTTTTTAGGTATAATAGGGACCGAGCCGGTGATCGGTTTGGGAGGGACGGGAGAATGTGGATAACAAACTATGTTTATGCTGAAGCATGGGCATGGGCAGGGCGAGTCCAGCAGCACGGCATGTGATCATCTAGACCAGCATACAGGGGTAGTATAGCATAAGTTGTGTGACTCGTAACGGGCGACTAATAGGGTTGTCGAGGGCAGTCTGGACAGATGGTGTATGTTTTGCGAGGGGGGAATGGAGGACGACGAGGTAGGAGATTAGGTAGGTTGTGGATAACAATGATGTTACCGTAGGGTTTTGGACCAGCAGCCTGTAAATGAGGGACGTGTGTTGAGGGCGGACTGTGGTTGGTCCAAAACAGGCTTTGACGTCGTCGAAGGATAACAACGTGCTACGAATATTAGCATCTCATTAGGTAGGTAGGGGTGGCGTTCTGGACAAAGGAGGGGCTCACAAGAGCGGCTACTTTACCTTGCCTCTAACTAAGAGGTACCTACAGACTGTACTTACCGATGGAATGCTAATCCCAACAGCCCGGTGACCCATCCGTGATAACCACCGTTTTGGCCACGAGATCGTTGGTGGCTTGTCTGACCATTCCAGACAATAAATATTATTTATACAGATGATTACAGGGTGCACAATCTCCCGGAGTTTGGTGTTTGGTATACAACCCTTGTTGAAACAGTGTCCTGTCACAACCCACCAATGTACTCATCTACATAGTAATGATTGGTAAAGCGCGGTCTAAATGCATATGTATCCCGAATTCTGATAGCACGGTCGTAGTCGACAAGACGAGCCCATGCATGTGCAGTTGTTATAATATTGTACATGTTTCAAGTTATTTTGTGTCACGAACCAAATGTTTACTTGCGACTGTAAGCAGGGTATGACGCTACTTTACCCTTGAACAAGGTGTAGGCGATCAGGGTAATATCCGGGGAAGGACCCTCTATTCTTTTTATTAGCCCGATTTCTTGGCCGTTCTACACCTGCAGTAAGTGCTCTTGTGCTAAATCTTGTCTGCAGTATGAGCATTCTTTAAAAATCGCCGTATCAGATATTCTTGTCTATCGTCTCGACCAAACAAATTACATAAATCTCGGGATGGAATAGATAGAAAAGCATGGATCGGGATACAAAATCAATTTATTTGCAAGAAAAGAAAAAAAAAGTCACAAAGCCCGTTTGCTGCTAAGCTTCGACAACTGTCAGTGACTGTCAGCGGGTGTCAGCATCAGTACGTACCTAGAAATGCATGTACGCGCCTGCAGGACAGGGTCCCCGCGGCCAGATAGATAGCTATCCCAAGTCGCGTAATTTCCAGCTAAACATATCACGATCCCGAGTCGCAATCACTGTAGTGCATTCGCATCCGCGCAAACCATCCTACGTGCATCGTTTCGATTAGCAGCAATCGGGCTTCTACGGAACTGGTGATGCACTGTCCTTGAATTGATCATATGCGTTCCGAAGCCAGCCAGTTCTTGGGTGAACTGCTTGTTGCTTATCGCATTCCTCGTCTTCGCGTCCCCTCTAGATCGCCGCCGCCGCCGACGGCATCACCATACCACCGCCACATCCACAAAATCACACAGAAATTTTCTAGCTTAAGCAGAAGCAACGCCGACAGCACTCCGACACAATGGGGAAACTCGTGCGTCTCGAGCTGTTTAGTATGTCTTTGCGCGAAAACCCCCGTCTGCGCATGACCATGCTGCGACTGACACAAACTACTAGACTTCAAGTCCTATAAGGGCCACCACACGCTCTTATTTGGCGACTCGTATTTCACCTCAATCATCGGTCCCAATGGCTCCGGCAAATCCAATTCGTACGTCCATGCGCAAGCCCTACCTCCTGGGCTACTACGCTCGTCCACTGCGCTAACTAGCTGCCTCTTCCATCTAGCATGGACGCTATTTCTTTCGTCCTTGGCATCAAGTCGTCACATTTAAGGTCTGCTCATCTGAAAGATTTAGTCTACCGCGGTCGAGTTCTCAAGACATCCAAGATCAACGATGACGGTTCGGCTGTCGATATCGTCGCAAACGGGACGAACGGTCACGTCAACGGAGATGATGCGGATAAGCCAACCCGGAACGACCCCAAAACGGCATGGGTCATGGCCGTCTATGAAGACGATGTGGGGGATGAGCAACGATGGAAGCGCACCATTACCAACCAGGGCTCGAGCGAGTATCGCATCAATGACCGCGTTGTCACCGCCCAGCAGTACAACGAAGCTCTCGAGGCCGAGAATATCTTGATCAAAGCCCGGAATTTCTTAGTCTTCCAGGGTGATGTGGAGGCGATCGCCTCACAGTCGCCCCAGGATCTCACGCGCCTGATTGAACAGATCTCTGGTAGCTTGGAATACAAAGCTGAATATGAAAGATTACAAAGCGAGGCGGATCAGTCCGCTGAGAACTCGGCCTTCCAACTGCAGAGGCGCCGCGGCATCAATTCCGAGATTAGACAATATCAAGAACAGAAAAAGGAAGCTCTCAGTTTCCAAGATAAAACGAGCGAGCGCGATACCGCCATCGTCACGCATGTGCTGTGGAAGTTATACAATTTTCAGCGGGTTATGGACGAATCAAGTGCCGCAATACAGGAGCACCAGGAAAATTTGAAAGAGTTTCGTCGCAATGTCGAGTCGTTTGAGAGGAAGCTTGAAGATGCCCGGAAAGAGCAGGTCAACGCTCACAAAGATGTTCACAAGGTCGAGCGTCAAATCAAGAAACAAGAAAAGGAGCTCGAGGAGAAGGAGAATAATCTTGTTCCCATAGACGAAAAAGTACAACAGACAACCAGCCAGGCCGATACTGTCCGCAAGCGAATCGAGTCCGTGCAGAAAGAACGCGATGAGCAAGCCAAGTTGATAGCGAAGATCGAGAAGGACTTGGCCACAGTTCAAAAGGCCCAGAAGCTTTTCGAAGACCAGTGGAAAGAGACCATGCAGAAGCAAGGCAAAGAACTGAGTGATGCCGATCGGAAAGAGTACAATTCTCTTAAGGCACAGGCGATGGCCAAATCATCTGAAAACCAAGCCAAGCTAGAGAATCTCAATCGTCAGCTCAAGACGGACGAGGTTACCGTCAACAGTCTCCGGGGTAAGGTAGACGCCTATCAAGCAGCTGTCGAGAAACTTGAGACCGAACTTGCCACAATCCAAGAGCGTAGAGATGCTACGCAAGCTGCAGTCAAAGAGTATTCATCAGAGATAGACGCAACGAAGAAGGAATTTCATGCCATACAGTCAGAAAAACGCAGAACATCCCAAAGGCGAGACGAACTCCATGAAAAAAGAGTAGCTCTCCTGAAACAGTTGGAGAATGCAGACGACGGGCGACGCCGAAGCGACAAAGAGAGGAGGACGAGAGAGATGATTGCCTCACTCAAGCGTCTCTTCCCGGGAGTCAAAGGTCAAGTCGGTGATCTCTGCAAACCGAAGCAGAAAAAATTCGACGAAGCGGTCATCACGGCACTCGGACGGGACTTTGACTCTGTCGTCGTGGATAGCGAGAAGACCGGTATTGCTTGCGTGGAGCATCTGAAGGAGAAGCGGTTTGCGCCCATGACCTTCATTCCCTTGGACAACATTAAAGTCAATGCCGTGAACACCGCTGTTAAGGGCATTTCGGGTGCGCGGCTGACTATTGATACGATTGACTTTGACCCGGCTCTTGAGCGCGCTATGTCTTACGCTTGCGGAAGCTCTATTGTCTGCGATGATCTAGAGGTTGCTAAATATATTTGCTTCGATCGGCGTATACGCGTCAAGGCCGTGACTTTGGATGGCACCGTCATCCACAAAGCTGGGTTGATGACCGGTGGCCATGGCCCTGATCATAAGGGAGGCAAACGTCGGTTCGAAGATGCTGACGTCCAGAGTTTGGAGAGGGCGCTAGAGAAGAACCAACAAGAGTTAGACGCACTCCCACGAAGCGACCGCCGCAACACAGCCGAAGAAACTGTGCGCAACCAACTCGCGGAACTGGAGCAGCGATTACAATATTCCAGGAATGAGCTAGCACATTTCGAACAGAACTTGTCAAACAAGAAGAAAGAACTTGACCACATAAAACGCCAACTTAAGGAGTGGCAACCCAAGTTCAAGGAAGAGGATAATAAGTTGCAAAAGACTCGTTCATCTGTCGAAAAATTCAAGACGGCAATTGCTCAGGTCGAAGATAAAGTTTTCTCGGACTTTTGTAAACGGCTGGGTTACTCGGATATTCGAGCTTACGAAGCTCAACAAGGCAGTTGGGAAGCCGAAGCTGCTGAAAAGCGTAGTCAGTTCGATTTACAAAAGTCTCGTCTTGAAAGTAATAAGAGCTGGGAAGCATCCAGGCATAGTGAGACAGAAGGCAGACTTCGTAGCCTTGAGGACCGCCTGAAGAGTCTAACCCGTGATATCAAGACATATAAGAGAGAGAAAGCGCAGATCGAAGAGGCCATGGGCGGCGACAAGGACAAGCTCGCAGCCCTCGAGGAGGAATTAGAGCAATTTAAAGAGCAGCTCGAGGCACAAAACGAGAAGGTCAATAACGCCAAGGCCGATGTGCAAAAGAGAAGCAAAGACATCGAAAGCAGGTTAAAGGCAATTACCGCCCTAGAGACAGAGCTTCAGAAGAATAGTGCTGGCAAGTTTGCTCTATTAAGAAGGTGTCGTTTAGAACAAATCGACATTCCTCTCGCCGCGGGTTCTTTAGATAATCTTCCCAACGAAGACAATCTTCTACACCAGGATCCCGACTCCATGGATGTAGATGATGGTGATGATGCCGAGATGATGGAGGATGCTCTTAATGATTATGGCATCGAGATCAGCTTTGATGACTTGGATGAGGATTTGAAAAATGTGAGTTATTACCCAACGGTGAAGACTATGCATTCGAAACTAACCAAAACAAACCAAAACAGCCCGATAATGAGCACGTTGAAGACCAGTTGCAGGAAAAGATCTCATCTCTCACAGCCGAGCTAGAGAAGCTGAATCCCAATATGCGCGCTATGGAGCGTTTAGAGGTCGTCGAAGCCCGACTCAAGGCGACGGAAAACGACTTCGAGGAGTCCAAGACACAGTACAAGGCCGCCAAGGAAGCATTCGACGAGGTCAAAGCTAAGCGTTTCGAGCTCTTCGACAAGGCATTCACACACATCCGTGAGCAAATCTCACAGGTATACAAGGACTTGACGCGGTCAGACCAGTATCCGCTCGGCGGACAGGCCTACCTCGACATCGAGGAAGATACGGACAAGCCGTATCTCTCGGGCATCAAGTACCACGCCATGCCGCCACTAAAGCGTTTCCGCGACATGGAGCATCTGTCTGGTGGCGAGAAGACTATGGCGGCCCTCGCTCTCCTCTTCGCTATCCACAGCTACCAGCCCAGCCCCTTCTTCGTGCTTGACGAAGTTGATGCTGCGCTCGATAATGCTAATGTCGAGAAGATCAAGAATTATATCAGGAACCACGCTGGTCCTGGCATGCAGTTTGTCGTCATCAGTCTTAAGGCTGGTCTATTCCAGGACAGCGAGAGTCTGGTGGGTGTGTATAGAGATCAGGAGGTGAATAGCTCGAAGACTTTGACTCTAGATGTAGGTTATACCTTTCTGCTCGCCCTTCCCCTTATTTGGATTCTTTTCTGTCCCGTTTCATATACATCGAAAATGACAACTAACTCGTTGATAGTTACGGAAATATGTCTGAGCTTAGCCTCATACAACAAACGCATAACCCCCGGGAATGTATAATGAGGGAAATGAGGCGGGTTTTGCATTTTTACTTTTTCTCCTTCCTTTTTTGCGCTTTTTAGCTATCGTGATGCCGTCTATGGTTCTTCCCCGTCATGAGTAGAGTTCTTTCACACTGCTCGAGCGGAACACACTACGATGAACATGCTTGGAGACTCGAATGCTATGCTAGTAGGATTACTTAGGTTCCTTGCTGAAAATGTATGATATAAAATAAAGCAAAGCAGAAATATTTCACTACCTTATCTGGTACAAACAAGTGACTATTTATAACATCGGAGACACGTGCAATATTCTCATTTTCATCAATTCGAGTTCCTCAAATTGAGAACATTACACTACACTACTCGCTATCGAGAATGCCGCCAACGCCCATCCATCCATCCAACCCGGGAATTTTTTTTCAAGTTTCTTTCCCCTTTCCATTTCCCCTCCCTTTCTGCGCCTTGTCTATTTATTGTAAAATTGTAATGATGAATGAGCCCTTGTTCCATGTAATATGCAGGTGTCTATGGTATCGGCAAAACAACAATGAAGAAAAGCAAAAAGAAAAAAAAGGCAAAAGTGATTCAAGCGGCGAAGAGCAAGTAGTAGGTAGGGCAGGTAGGTAGATGAATAAACCCACGTCAACCACCAACAGACCATTACCATTACCACTCCCACGTCTTCTCTCGTAACCTCCATAGGAATATAAATAGGTACAACGTGAATCTCACACGTCTTCAAACGCCACGTCCTCATCATCACTATCAGCTTCGTCCGCAGGGACCTCGACCTTGACCTTCTTAGGCGGTCTCTCTTCAGAAGCCGGGGTATCAGCGACGCTAGTAGTGCCGCTGGAGGCAAGTCTCTTATCGCCGACCGAGCTGGCATTATTCGTGATGTCTTCGAATTCCTCGTCCTCGTCTTCTCCGTCGTCTTCCTCGTCTGAATCATCGGCCTCTGCCTCCTTGCGCCTGGCCTCCTCGGCCTGCTGCCGCGCCAGCATCTCGAAGAGGTTGGACACCTCCTCGCTGTGCATCGAGTCGTCGACCTGGTCGGCGGGCTTCTTCTCTTCTTCGTCGTCGGCCTTGGTCGTGGGAAGAGGATTGGCTCCGCCGTAGGAGGCGCCGGTGACGGTGCTCTGCAGATGCCACGCTGGCAGTGCGTTGGATTGCGCGATCTTCTCCTTGCGCTCCTGCTCGGCTTTCTTCTCTGCCTCGGTGGGGCCCTCGAGTTCCGTAATATCGACGGCGATGCTCTGAGGCCCGGTGTTCGCCATGCCCTTGACGGCGGTAGGCTTCGCGATGCTTTCGACCACGATAGACGGAGCGGCCTGGTTAGTGGCGTCACGAACTACGGGGCGTGCTGCGGCATGAGCGGTTTCGAAGGTGTTCTCAGGGACGACCATAGCATCCAGCTTGGGTAACATATCGGTGATGAAGCGCAACTGGTTGTTCAGTTTCGTCGACTGCTCGTGTCCGCCGGCTTCACGCTCGGGGTCGAAGATGAGCACGTCGTCACAGCGGTGGCAGATGAACCCTCTCACGGGATCGACCTTGTCCAACACTTCCATCTGCGTCCACTCGGCGCGGCATCGGCGGCAGAAGTACTCTTTCTTCTCGCTGGCTGGCTTGGCATTACCCTGCACAGCCTTGTCGAGATGGTAGACGCGCCACTTGATGGCATCGATGGCCTGGCGGTAATCGATATAGTAGTACGTTCGGTTCGTAGGACGCTGTTGACCCTCCCTCAATTCGGGACGAACGTGACTAAATAAGTCAAATTAGTGAGGCTGAACGCAGCAAGGCAACGAGGCGGGACTGTCGTACACCTGCAGCAAGCGCTCGTCGCGGAGCTTTGCGCAAATGCGGTGGAGGTCTTTCAAGTTCATGCTCATCAGGTACGACAAATCATCGTCGCGGAGAGCGGAGTGGATGATGAGGGCATCGACGATGAGGACGTGTCTCGTGTCGATGTCGGGGGAGTTGAAGAAAGTGCGCGCGACGGAGCGCACGAGCTGCTGCGCTAGATCCATGATGGGCTCGTGAAACGACGGGGTCGGAGGATAAATAAATGCGCTGGGCACGGGTCGCCGGAGGAAATTAAAGACAAAGAGCCACGAGTAGTGGCGGCGGACAGAGGCGAGAGACCAGCTGTTGCGACGAGAAGAGGCTCTTGGCTCAATGGGAAGAGAAGGCGTGGTGGCGTCGGTCGGCGCAAGCACACGTAGTCGCTTAGAGTCTACCTTGAGGTAGCGCAGAATGGCTTCTCCATCTGTTTTCGCCGCGGTAGAATTTGAGGATTGCGAGAAAGCCGATGACGGCGAGGAGGGAGGGGAGGAGTCCTGTCAGGAATGGCGCAGAACACAAAGAGGCATTGCTTCGAGGGTTGCGAACGCCAAACCGATAGTTATGTGTATGCAGGACGGGTTCGATTGCTACGCCGGGTCAGGTGCGTTATTCAGGTTCCAAGCAAACGAGTGTCTACCGGGCCAGTATGTGAACAGGCGGCGTGGCTGGAAAGAAGTTTGCGATGTGGTGGTAAAATCTTCTTGTCGAGAAGAGTAACGCAACGTACACTGTTATTCACAAGGCTGCCATAATTCGAGCAGAAGATTTAAGTTAGTTAGCTGTTGATCGGTCATTGAATAATTATCATCCTGGAGGTAGTAGTGCACGACGAATTGGGCTTAGCGTACTCGCCGCTTTTGCTCTGCTCGGCCTATTCAGTACTAGTTATACATTTATGCATTATTTCGTAGCCCTTGTAATCAAGGTTCCTCGAATTTCATTATACAAAACAACACATTCATACGCAAAAGATCACTCTTTACTATCAATTCGAGGAAAACTAGAGCGTAATCTACCTATTTTGGCAAGTCATGTAAATAGTACCAGTGTTGGGCGGGTGCAAGAGTTGATACCGAAACTTGTTCTTGCGTACGCTATCTCCTTGCTTAGCCTAGACATTGTGCAGTAGCTGGGACTTGCTTTCTTCAGCCCTCCTTTTCTCTTCGGCTCGTTTCCTAATGGCCTTCGTGTGGTATGCTCGTCGCCAGAACTTCTTGTGTTTGTTGTCGCGTATGCTCTCGTCGTCGTAACTTAGCCCTACTGGGAAGAATACCTGTACCATTGCAAGCCCAGCGGTCGGCACCCACTTCTCAAGCCCCATAAGAGCACCATGGACGCCTTCGGCATATACAATGACTTTTCTGTGGCCATCCTCGGGATGAGGACTTGATTTAGGGTCGCTGGTGGCGCCATTGTTCACTTCGGGCTCGAGGGGTTCTAACCATGTTGGAAGGCCGTCTTCTACCGTCATAGTATCCAGCCATTGCGGCATCTCGAGACTGGTATTCTTAGTATGAACATTTGACGGGATCGGCTTTTCCATTGCCCATGCCTTTACATCCGCCAGCTCTTGAAGAGCGTCATCTAGGTTTACTTCGGCGTCTGGGTCATCTTTATGGTCATCTTTATCTCTTCTTCCAATAATTGTCGAGGCTCGAGGAAGGGGAGTAATGTGAAAATCCGAAGCTCCCGGTCCCCGAGACGTGCCGGCGGCGAAGGTGTTCTGCAGCATACCGATGCTTCCTATTCCCACGAGAAACCAGGCATATTCCTTGAGACCCGACACGCTAATCAGGAGTAAGGTCCATAGAAGCGCAAGCAACGCGAAAAGCCAGCGTGTCTCAGGTTGCGGAGCCGATATTCCCGTGGCGAGACTCTCCAAGTCCCAGGAGCCTTCAACGCCTATAAAAACCATGATATGTTGATGTCCATTGCCTCGTGTTAAACACGTCACCTTCTCCTTTCGCAACTTGCGGCTGGCCCATTTTTCTTCCGTCCACTGGGGTATGGCACAGGTGATAACAGTAAAAACGCTCCCAGATAATGTGACTAGCAGAATCCCCCAGTCTCCAAATCGAACCCATGGGACAATTGCGACTGCGATCTGAACAATCATAACAACCCAACCAGACCACCATACGAAGTCACGATCAGGGCCTTTAGGAGGTTGCAGATGGAAAATATCAATCCGAAGTGATTCGGCGCGGCCGCCGTCTTCTACGGGTCGAGTATCGACCGGATATCTAGTTTCATGGTCTCGCAAGAGGCGGCCGAGAACCCAAGAGTTTGTTTCTCTGGCAAAGCCGTTGGAGCAGTTGACGACCAAAGAGGAATAGTCGCTTGGCGGCATGAGTTTCATCTCTCCAACGGCTGAGAGAAGGCTCAAAAATGCATAGGCTACCCATCCAAACGAAAAAGCCACTGGTGCGATAGAGACATTTCGGTTGGTTCGCCCGGGGAGACGAATCTTGTATCCCACAAGTTGCGCGATGGCCTTTTGGACGATGTCGCCACCGACGAGAAGAAGAAGGCTGAGGATGTCGCTGGGATTGACCCATTGACGCCGAAGCTCCTCGGCTGTGCCGTCCATAAAGCGCGGTCAAACTGAAAAGTCCTCCACTTTACAATCGGGAAAGGAAGAGCCTCGTAAAAATCTTTCTTGATCTATATTTGGATAGCTCCAGACCTGTTCAATACCCAGGTCAAGATGGAAAATTAAGTCGGCGCGAAATAATATACATAACTTGACCAGCGTTGCATCTCATAACGCCACAGTGCGGGGGTTTGACTTCAGCTGACAGGCTCTTTATAGCCCACCACTCTGCAGTCACTCAAATCCAGCCTTATTTCTGCGTATCTTTTACTTCAAGTATCGATCGAGTATAATACAGCGTATAATGGCATTTAGCTACTCAAAGTGTTAACTCGATTGAGTGCATGTTTTTGGTGCTTTACACTGAATACCAAACCCCCGGCTCTGACTGCGATATCCCCTGTCCACGTCTCCCAAGAGCATGTGCACTATGCCGCTGACGGTTCGTGTTCAACTCCCTTCTTTTGCTTACCAACGACTACCTAGGTATTATACGACATAATATTGACTATCCAGGATAGGATGACCAGTTTGCCGAACTGCTCGAGGGCTTTGCAGACTCCGATCGCTTTAGCCATCATGAAACCCCAACCACATTCATCGTTTACGCTCACGAAAACGAAAAGTATGGGAAAGGGAAGGCGCACGCCGACTACGTTCTTTGCGTTATTCGATGGCTCAAGGCTATCCAATCGCGAACTATTTCCGACAAGGCGCCGCTCTTGTGGTCTCCTAACAATGATCAATCCGATCCCTCCCCTGCTCACAATATCATCGATAATCAATTCCGTCTTCTACCATGCTCTGGTCCCACCAGTGTCGACAAGGTCATCGTCTTCGGGTCTGAAGTTCTAAGGCAATACATGCAGCATTCATTCGCGAGTCAATATATACAAGAACTCCGGACTCGATACGAAGAAGCAGTTAACAAGGCAAGGTCTGAGAGTGAGGAATGGAAAAGCGAGATTCGAAGGTTTGTAGATGCAAAGTGTAAAGAAGTGGGCTTCCACCATGTTCTCACCGAACTTGCCTTCTTGCAAATCAGGAAAGACGACCATGGCAAAAATCACGGCATAATCCCCGTGGTCCTTGGCGGAGACAACGTGGAATATTTAGAGTTCGTTGAAGGATGCAACGTGTTTCTCAAGAATCGAGATAAAGAGCCCTACAAGCTATTTTTCAAAGTCTTAGAGCGACTCTATGACAACGATAAGGGTCACGCAATTATCAGGGTTATCCAGAACTGTTACAAAGAGCTGCAGAAAAAAGACGTCATATCTGCCAAGGATATCTCAGTGCAAATTAGTAACGGCCTGGACCTAATTGCAAAAGATGCGGCTCGTGGAGTAAGATACTGGGATCGTCGCAATCAAGGGGACACGCGTGAGTTACTATTACACATACTTGTTAGTAGATACTAACAGCCTTGCTACTTTAGCCCGTCACTTCATAGTCCCGTTTGGGCGCAACGAGAACTTCGTTGGACGTGAAAATATCCTGGAACAGCTTCTCGTGAGAATACCCCCGGCTGCTAACAAAGACAACTGCCAACGCACCGCCCTCGAGGGCCTTGGAGGCGTAGGCAAGACACACATCGCTATCGAGGTCGCCTACCGTGTCCGTGACCAGCATCCTGACTGCTCTATCTACTGGGTTCCTGCCATAGACATAGTCAATTTTGAGAATGCCTACCGCGAGATTGGCCGAAGGCTCGGGATTAAAGGCATTGACGATGACAAGGCAGACGTTAAACCTCTGGTCAAACAAAACCTAAGCCAAAGCGTCGGAAGCTGGCTCTTGATTATCGATAACGCCGATGACAAGGACATACTGCTTGCGGGCGCAAAGCTGGTTGATCACCTCCCTTTCAGTAGAGAAGGGTCGATCCTGTTTACCACCCGATACGACGATGTTGCAGTCCGACTCCAGGTTCAGCGCAAGAATATCATTACAGTGCATGAAATGAGCAACGATGAAGCTACCACTCTTTTATACAATAACTTGCAAGAGAGTCAGAAAGGGGACAACGAAAGCACAACACGTCTATTGAGGCTTTTGGTCAATTTTCCCCTAGCGATCAAACAAGCATCGGCATATTTAGCATCCAACATGGATGTATCGGTGTTCGAATATCTTGACCAGTGCGAATCAAGCGATACTGAGATGTTCGACATGCTTACCAAAGACTTTGAAGACATCAGTCGATACTCAGATGCCAAAGTGCGAAACTCAATTGCGACTACTTGGTTAATCTCATTCAAACACATCACAGAACACAACCCCCAAGCGGCAGATTATCTCAAGTTCATATCTTTATTAGCTGAAAAGGATATCCCGCGATCTCTCCTCCCGAAGAGTAACCCGATCGAGATGAAAGAGGCGCTCAGCGTGCTTAAGGCGTATGCGTTTATTGCGGAACGCAATGATCCGGATGTATTCGACATGCACCGGCTTGTCCGACTCGTGATGCGCAATTGGTTGCAAAATAACAGAGAGTGGGAAAAATGGACTGTAAAAGTAGTTAGACGACTTAATGAAGAATACCCGGTCCCGGACCATGAGAACATTCAGACGTGGACCAAATACCTACCTCATGGGCAAGCAGTGCTGAGTGATGCGGTTGATATAGACGACGACAGATTACTCCTTCTCACCGCCGAGAGCTATACGTTTCTTGGAAAATATAGCGCAGCAGAAGAGTTATATCGCCATGCGCTAAAACTAATGAAGAACAGGCCAGGCGAAGACTATCTCAATATAGCTATGATTTTATACAGCCTTGCTAATACCACTCATAGTCAGGGGAGATCTAAAGAGGCCGAAGAACTGTACCAGCAAACGTTGAGCATACAGGAAGAAGTGCTTGGCAGAAAACATCCCGACACCTTTTTTACTATGAACCGCCTTGCTTTGAACCTTGGTGCTCAGAGGAGATATGAAGAGGCCGAAGAACTATACCAGCAAACGTTGAACATACAGGAAGAAGTGCTAGGCAGAAAACATCCCGACACCCTTTCTACTATGAACCACCTTGCTTTAAACCTTAAATCTCAGAGGAGATATGAAGAGGCCGAAGAACTATACCAGCAAACGTTGAACATACAGGAAGAAGTGCTAGGCAGAAAACATACCGACACCCTTACTACTATGGAATCCCTTTCTTTCAACTTTTACACTCAGGGGAAAACTAAAAAGGCCGAGGAATTATGCCGGCAAGTGTTGGACCTAAGGGAAGAAGTGCTAGGCAGAAAACATCCCAACACACTTGCTTCCATGCACGCTCTTGCCGGCATCCTTAATTCAACGCCAAAAAAACAAGAAGAGGCTGAAGAAGTATGCCGGCAAGCATTAAAACTAAGGGAAGAAGTGCTAGGCAGAAAACATCCCAACACACTTGCTTCCATGTATGCTCTTGCCGGCATCCTTAATTCAACGCCAAAAAAACAAGAAGAGGCTGAAGAAGTATGCCGGCAAGCATTAAAACTAAGGGAAGAAGTGCTAGGCCAGAA